>JAJHZJ010000047.1:17015989-17565989 GCA_023548195.1 Bettongia penicillata ogilbyi | reverse complement strand
GGACTCTTGGCTGTTTCCTTTGAGACAAGCACAGTGGGTTTGTAGAACGAGGTCTACTTTCGGAATATAATGACTTGTTCAAACCGTCCTCACTTAAAATACTACTTAATTTATTATTTAACTGTTTCTTAAGAAGGGATTTGAGATCTGGGATACATAGCAATAGGAATCAGGAGACTCACGTCTCGGTCCTGGTGTCATGCTGTAACAAATACAATCCATTAGGATTCAGTTGCAGTTACTGAGTTTTTAAAATATTCATTATTTTCCTTAAAGAGTAATGCAAATGTGAGTAAAATAAAACGTGAATAGTAGTTTTACTGGACCATCTTCTTGATATTTCCAAGAACCCTGACAACTCTGCAATTCTATAGTTTTATGAGATTTCCTCCTGAAAAACAATGACCTGTCCATCCCCAGGAAAACAATACCTGTCTGAGCCATTAAGTGGCAGCACAAAATGATACCCTTTATGAAGAGAGCCTTCCCCAAGAATAGACCAAACCCCAAAGAACAGGCATGCAGGAAATGTCTTGGAAGAAATATGGCTAAAGTGAATATAGTCTCAGAGATTAAAAACAGTTAACAGGTGTGATGCAGTCAATGAGGTGTGCTGGCTAATAATTCACAACACACATCTGTAGAGAGTGCTCTAGGACTTACAAAGTACTTTATGAACATTCTTCCATTTGATCTTCCCAACAATCCTGTGAAGCAACAGTAATGATTATTCCTATTTTTCAGATGAGGAAACTGAGACTCAGAGTACCATGTCCATTGTCATCCAGTGAGTGTCAGGTTAGGCATTTGAACTCACATACTTTCTAACTGCAAATACAGCCTTCTCTCAACTACGTTATGCTGCCTCTCAAGAGTACTGGAATTGGAAGGAAATTCCAGGTCCAAGGTCCTCATATTACAGATGAGAAAACTGAGGCTCAAAAAGGTTAATAAAGGCTTACCAAAAATCATACAACTAACTAATGACATTGCCAGGATTTCAACCCCATTTTTCATCCTGAACATAATAGCTTTTGGTGATTTTCCTCTAAGAGAAAAAAAGGACTATGAGATTGCCTAATCTTTTTTTATCCTGGATTGGTAGTCTAGGAAAAAAATCACTGCTTAATTTTCCTTTCAATGACATTTGAAAAGTCATTAAGGCAAAGGAACATTATGACGTGGGAAGGGAAGAAACAATCACTGTAGCGGGAATAAATTAGAACCAGTCTATGTTCCTGGAAAAATACAGGAAATTCAATTTTCTTCCATCTAAACCTTAAATTAGAGTCACTGCAAAAGGAGGAAAGTCACTGTGATCTAGAAGAAAAAAAGTGCTAGACTGAGTCTCAGAGGACCCAACTCTGAAGACCAGCTCCATTATTATTGTTTTTGAAACCTTAGGCAATTTATTTCACGTTCCTGGGCCTCAGTTTCCTTATCTGTAAAATGCTAGGATTAAACTAGATGATCTTCTGGCTCGAAATGCTGTTACCAAAATAGTTATTAAATAGGGACAGTGGTGCCCTAAATGTTGAGAGACTACACAAGTATATACCTACTTATGAATCAGGACAATTTATTCAACTACCTCTTAGTTAAATCCATCCACTATAGGCCAAAGCCTCAACTCAAAACTTTGGAACTCAGCACAAGAAGCACGAATTATGCCCTAAATCAATCCTGTAATTCCTGATTAATAATCCTGAAAAATAGTGGAAGAAGTCATTAAAACTAATTCAGTTTGATGAGTGGTTATAGAGATCTTGCAACACCAACCTCTAAATAGAAAAGGAGGGATACCCCAAGGCTACTGTTGGCTTCTGGGTTAGTGAAGGAGCACAATAGGACAGGACTTAGGAGGGGCTCCCCTAGAGTATATCAGGTCACTAGAGAGAGAAGTAAAACCATCTATTAGCTTTCAATTTTAACAAGTTATTCTAGCTATATAATCAAACTTAGTTGTTTCTAACTACTGAGAGAATGTAATTACTGTCAGTGACCCCTCAGCTCCAGTGCTTTGGGGGAGAATGCCAGTTGGCCTGTCCTAGTTACAGCTTTAGCTGTGGCTCCCTTTAGGATCTGTGACCCAGAAAGCAACCCCTAATGCTACTGGCTATACTTTACGGACAGTTTGTTTCTAAATATGGTAACAGTGACAGTAATGCCAAATAGTACGGATTAGTGGCTATCATTGCTCATCATAAACATCCTCTGGACAATCACAGGATATAAAAATATGAACAATTCCATAAAAAATGAAAATGTATGCTAATCATAGACATCTAAAAATAAGTTTGAGAGTGCTAAAAGGCACTATATTTTATATGGAATTTGGTTCCCTCATATCAATAATGCTGTAGTTTTTCTAATCAACTACATAACAGAAATTGTTATTACCATTTGCCCCAAAGATGCCTCCTGCTCAGCAGTCTCACAATAAGTGGGTATCTTCCCACATAGTATGTCCTGTCATGTGGTGTCATGAAGGAGATGACACAAATCTGTGAAGCCAAATGTGCGTCACGTGTCATCACTGCTCACACTCTCTCTTAGATTCACTTGGCATCCTAGATCCTAAGCAGTACAAAACCCAATCACAAAACATGTAGGATGCTCAGGAAAACACAGATAAACCATTTCTTTCCCCAGAAATACAATAACCAGAGAACAATTCATAACTGTAGCAAGATGAAAATAAAAGTCCTACTTTCCAAGCCATCCTAGCTGAGCTATTGTAAGCTTCTCTCGATTCTACTATTTCCATAGACTATTATCCTATATATCCTGTATGTCCTATATAGAGTTAGAGATAGAGAATATATATATGTTAGTAGGCAAGTAGTTCGCACAGTGCTTAGAGCACTAGACTTGGAGTAAGGTAGACCTGGATTCAAATCCAGCCTCAGATTCTTACTAACTATGTGACCAATCCATATGGCTTATTTGCCTCACTTTCCTCATCTATAAAATGAGGATGATAATAGCACCTATCTCCCAGAGTGGTTGTGATGGTAAAATGTAATTATATTTGTAAAGCATTTTGCAAATCTCAAAGCTGTGTATAAATGCTATCCATTATTATCACCAATAACAATAATGATAATCTCTCCTCCCTTTCATAACCAAATTCCTAGAAAAGGCTATCTATACTAGTTGCCTGTCTTTCTTACTCACTTCTCAATCCCTTTCAGTCCAGCTTCCCACTTTATTATTCATCTGAAATGGGTCTCTCCAAGGTTATCAATGTTCAATTAATTGCCAATCTGATGGCTTCTTCTCAGTCCTCTTTCTTCTTGGTATTTATGAAGCATTTCATACCAAATCTCTCTCTGTGGATGCTCTCTCCTCTTCAGTTCTCTATATTGCTTTCTCCTTTTTCTCCTCCTCCTTGAATGACTACTCTTTCTCAGTCTCCTGTGTTGGCACATGATCTAGTTCACACCCACAGTATACTCTAATTCTCTTTCCTGGCCTCTCTTCTCTTTTTCTCTTTACAGTGTCTCACTCAGTGACCTCCTATAGCCATTTCTATGCAGTTGCCCTCTAAATCACTATATATCCAGCCCTGGTCTCTCCTCAGCCCCAGTCTAGAGTTTCCAACTACCTATTAGAAACTTCCAATTGGATGTCCTTAAACTCATTTTCTTTCTCTCCCTACCAAGGGTGGGGAACCTGTGACCTCAAGGCTACATATGGCCTTCTAGGTCCTTGGGTGTGGTCCTTTGACTGAGTTCAAGTTTTACAGAACAAATCCTTCAGTCAAAGGGCCACACTTGAGGACCCAGAGGACCACTTGTGGTCATGGGTTCCCACCCTATGCCTAAGTTCTTCCTTTTTCCTAACTTATGGGATGCGGTAAGATACAGTTAAAAAACTGCTGAATTTGGAGTCAGATGGCATTAGTTCAAATCCTAGCTTTTTCACTTATTAACTATGTGGCCATGGGCAACTCTCCTACTCTAAGTTTCCTCATTTACCAAATGAGGACTAGATGACATGGAGAATCACTTCCAGCTCTAGATCTATAGTTCTATCATCATGTTTTCTTTTGAGAATACCACATTCCCTCTCATCATTCTGATTCATTACTTCAAAATAATCCTGGATTCCTCATTCTATTATCCCCCACATTCAATCAGTTTTCATTTTTTAGTCAGAGTCTTGGAACTCTCTCCACTCCCAGGGTCACTACCTTAGCTCAGGCCTTCATTGTACTTGCCCTACAATATTGTTATAATCTTTTCACTTATTTCTCTCCCTCCAGTCTCTTGCTTCTCCAACCCAAGCTCAACAATAGCAGTTGAATTGATGTTCCTAAAGCCCAAGTTTGACAATGTATGTCACTTCTCTGCTCAGGAAACTCTAATATCTCTATATTGCTTTTTGGATAAAATGCAAACTCTGTTTTTTTATACTTCACAATCTGGCTCTAGGAAAACTCTCCTTCAGATACTAGGAAGCTGGGTGGTGGCACAGTGGATAGAAAGTTGGATAGAGAGTCAGAAGGATCTGAATTTAAATTCAGTCTCAGATATTTCCTAGTTATGAGACCCTGAACAAGACATTTAACCTCTCTCTGCCTCAGTTTCCTCAACTATAAAATGAGATATTTGTGGCACACAGGAGGCACTTAATAAATGCTTATTCCTACCCTTCCCACACTTCAATTCAGCTCAATTGACTTTCTTGCTGTTTTTCTGTATGTGACATTTCACAGATTTCACTTCTTCAGCTCTGCTTTCAGAATCTCTAGTTTCCAATCTAAGCTGAACTCCAGTGTCACCCTCTAGAAGAACTCTCCTCAGTTGTTAGCGCCCTTCCCTCAGACATCATTTTGTATAAACTTTGTATTCACCTTTCTGTGTTCATTCTGTTTCCCTCTTATCCCAAGAGAATCCAGACTCTTGAACCAACTATATTTGGGGGTTTTTTTCTTTGTATCTCTAGCATCTAATTTAATTCCTGACACATATTAAGTATTTGCTAAAAGCTTATTGAACAAATGAGTGAATTAGTAAAATACTGTCTAATTCACTTCCTGGTTATGTACCACCTTCAAAAGATGGGTTAGTCTTGAAGGCTGGCTAAAATACCTGCTTCTTCCTTACTAGGCACTGTAGTCACCCTGCTGCCATCCCTAATACTTAGTTGGTGCTCTTCTCCCCAACCCAAGGTAACTCTGCTGTTAACAGTAACTACATATGAGTAGTATCCCTAAAACTCAACTTTAGGGTGTAATCCAAACTGACCTTAGCCCCCAGGTCCATTGCTAACATGATTAACTCCCTCGTGAGAATCCTTTTTTCCATTATAACCCTGGGAAAAGGGCTATGGCCTATTTGAATATTCTTTGTGAAAGTAGCTTATTAGTTCTGGGACATATGTGTGTACATATTCTAATTAGTACCTTGGAGCTAATTGTGGCTTGCAAAACCTATATGTTGTTCCTTTAATCTCTATGATTCAAATGTGCCCTATGTATTAGGTGAACATCCCTTTACTTGGCTACCAAACCTATATGCTGTTCCTTTAATCTCTATGATTCAAATGTGCCCTATGTATTAGGTGAACATCCCTTTGCATGGCTACCCCTCCCCACACCCTCCTCCCTATTCAGCTCATTCCTAACCATCCCCAATGCCTACCAGTTCTACCTTCCTTTTCCACTGGGCACTCTGAACCCTCCTCTCATTAACCTATACCTTCAATGTGGATCTCTTCCATCTTCAGTGCTCACTCACTGATGTTTAGCTTTGTCCTGGAGGACCTTTGTCCTACATTTCTTGGTACCCTCTCCAAGGATTCTTTAACATTCCTGATACACAGGACTAGGAGGAAGAATTGGCAAATTCCTTGTTCTACAAGGTCTCACGCTCTCTCTACCTACCTTATTCAGCAATCACCTCCCTCCCTTTAAAGTCTACTCTGTCCTCTCCAGATCCTTACTGCTATCATCTTTTAGGCTTCCAAATCACTGTCCCTACTTCCCAATAAGTAAAGCACTTAAATAATGTTCTTCTCCACCCCAGTCCCAAACTCCCTGGTAAATACATGCTATACAATTTTCCTTTGAACTCTATCTCACTTTCCATCTGATTATAATCTATGTTGAAAGCACATGTGGCTCAACTACATTCTTTAGAAGGTACAAAGTTGATTGGGAAGCAGAGTAACTCAGGATCAGGGGCAGATTCTTGAAACTTATAGTTCCTATCAACACTTAGCTCAAGGCAACCTTGCAATTCTCTCAATCATTTGTGTCCTATCTGCCTTGCAATCACATTTTTAATTTTGTATGTATCCCATATTTATCCATCTATGGACACTCTATCTCCTCCTAGAAGAACATAACCTTCTAGAGGGTTTTCAGATTTGTGTCTTCTGGGATTAGCGTGCTGCCTAACACAGGAAAGGGGCTGGTGATGATTGCTTGATTACCTGATTCCCCTCCACCTTTACAGGATGGAGTTACATCAGTTACCAATCTACTCCTACTCAGAACCAAAGTGCTATGACCAGCAAAGGTTATAGCAACACTGAGCTGAAAATTCCACCTTCTGCAAAAGATCTTTCCCAATCCTACACATTCCACTGCTAGTGCCTTCCTTCTGAGAAATGTACCTCCCATGTACATGGCAAAGATCTTGTATGTATTTAGTTGTTTGCATACTATCTCCCCCCATTAGAATCTTATTTCCTTGAGGGGTCCTTGTTCTTATTTTTCTTTGCATGCCCATTGTCTGGCACTTAATAAATGATTGTTGACTGATAGTAGACTCCATTGATTTTAGTGGAGTTTCTCAGTGTACTAGTATTTATAACAGTCCTTCATACAATTCTAGATATTATAGCATACATCAATAGGATTTATGGATTAATTCTTGTCTAATTATTTCTCATCTGTTCCATTAAGAGATTATGATGTTAAACCCACATTACTACTCCTAGGCAGTAAGGAGTACAATTACTCATTCACAGAAAAATCATACCTTCAATTTGTCCTGGCCTTTTAATGTGGCTGCACAACTCCTCAATGTAAAAAATATTCTCTGTCTTTTCTTCCTTCTCTACATTTTTACTATGAGATAGTATTTACCAAGGGAAGGAAACAAACATTTATTAAGTAAGCTCTATGTACCAAACACTGTGCTAAGTGATTTGCAAATATTACCTCATTTGACTCTCCCAAACCACCCTGGGAAGTAGGTGCTATTATTACTCCCATTAAAGCTGAAGAGGCTGAGGCAGACAAAGGTTATGTGATGTAGTCAGGGTTACATAGCTAGGATGTGTCTAAGGATAGTTTTGAATTCTTCTTCCAAACTTCAGACTCAATGATCTATTCATTCTTGATTCTTTATAAACTATTTACATGGAGGGATAAAACCCAAGAGGCTAGAAATAATTTTCATGCCTGGGAACTAGACAGGAAGCATGTCTAAAAATAATTTTTTAAATTAAAAAGAAAAATCTTTTACAATCCATGAGGTCCTTCCCTGCATTTAACCTCTTCCAAATGATGTATCATATTCCCAGGAAACCTTAACTGCCAATATAGAGAGACTAGTAAAGTTTGGGACTACCTAAAACATGGAGCAGAAGTCAAGGAAGTTGTAAAATATCCACAAGAAAGGTAGGAACATTGATCCTGCCAACTTCACCTGACTTTGTTTGCAATCAAAGATAATCATGGGAGTGAGGCTCATAGACTTTACACAGCTACAGGCTTTAATCGGAGGGAGGGGTTGGAAACCCTGAAATAGATTTTGGAGGCAAAGGCTCAAAATCAGGGATTAAATTGGTGTTACATAGAAGTTTAAGATCAGATGGTTGTCTGGATGCACAGGTCCCAAATCAGCACTGGATAATGGGCAGTTCCAAAGAACAGATAATCTTAGTCTGGTAAAGTATGCTAGATTTTTGTTACCTCTCTCCACTTTGAATATGATGGACCGACTTTGCCAGGGAGAGTATTTCTAAGCAATAATTCTCAGTATAGAATAAAGATTAATGACCAAAAGATCCTAGGAGAAAGTGACTCATCAACAAATAATCAGCAGGAATGCCCAACAAAAACAATGGTATGCTGTCTAGTTGACAATGTAAATGTGAACTCAGCTGAAAATGGAAGAGAAATAGAAAACTGTCTGGTGACATCATCAGAGGATACTGAGAGCTCTGTGGTGTATTGGGCGGGAATTGTTTTGGCCATACGTGTTCCATGGCCTCATAAGTTCCCTATGTATATACCCTCTATGCATGTTCTATGGTTATACAAAGTCTTTGATCATGAACTCTTCCCCATTGGTAGTATAACAATGGTTGTCCTATTAGTGTCGAGAGGGACCTTTTCTTGATGTGGTTTGATTAAATATCTTTTGACAAATGTCTTTGAAACAATGTGGTCTCTAGCAGGCTGATAAAATGAAACATATCGGTGGTGACGGCTGAGCTATGGTTCTGAGTTGGTGCCAGCCTATAGAATTAATGTTTTTTATAAGAGGCATGTTTCCTGTCCAGATGCCAAGCATGACAGGTTCATCTTTTCTCCTGTTTTTTTCTTCCATGTAATTCATAATCATCTGTGTGAAGCTTCTTATTCAGTCCTCCTCTGTTAAACACAATCAATCAACAAGAATTTTCATAATAAGAACTTGCATTTATACAGCACTTTAAGGTTTACAATGTATATATATTATCTTATTTGCTCCTTACAATATCCCATTTTATAGATAAAGAAACTTAGCCCAGAGAGGTGCTATACTTGTCCAGCATTATACAGCTAGTAAGTGTAACAGACAATTTTAACTCAGGTCTTCTTCACACCAAGCCCCTAACTCTATCCACTGAGCCACCTAGCTTCCTGAAACAGAAGATGGAGTAGGTGGCTGGAAACCATAAGCACCCAGAGCTGAGTGTCTTATTCATCTCATCCTGGCCTTATCTAACTCCCTAACTAGGTGGACTATCATAGAGATTGGAGGTAAAAAAAAAATTTGACCTTGCATTCCACTAAGTTGATACAATATATATTTGGTTATGGAGGGGTGCTCTGGTCTAGGGAAAGAGTGGGGAATCTGCTGCCTGAAGGCTACATGTAACCTTCTAGGTCCTTAAGTGTGGCCCTTTAACTGAATCCAAATTTCACAGAAACTAAGTCATAGGTATTATAAGTAAAACCATAGAGAAGTAGCTTATCATGCTCTTCCCAGTAACAATGCTAATATTGATTCGATTATTATTCAAAGTAAAAGATAGAAAGGATTGGAGATGGGGAGTCCTTGTGTTGCCAGTGCAGATGGAAAAATGACCAGTCTTTGGGGTCCTGGTAGATAGTTGAATGAGATGAAGCCTATTCTAGAGTAGCTAGCCAGTACATTGAGCTGAGGTTGGGACTACCTCTCAAATTCAGATCATCTCTACTCCAGAGTGAGTCCCAAAGCTGAATGGGTTAATTGCCCCTGAGATGGGGTTAGGGGTGTGGAAGCACAGTACCAGGTATCCAAGTACCAAGGCTTTTAATTATACTTAGAACACATTGGGGGAAGTCTCTGGGCTGTTTCCATCCTTAGTGCCATACTCCTGTCACCTAGATGACTGACTCACACTGGCTCCCCAGTGCCATGGGTTCCCAGATACCTTTTCCTTTCTGTGCCTCACTTTTGATTTACTTGGAAAAACTGCAACCTCCCTTCCATTTCCTCCAATCCATCACTTGTCTTCCCCAACAAATCAATTAGTTCTGCTAAATCCCAGGGTTTCACATGTTAATTGATCGTTGAGATCAGCACTTTTAATACTGAACATCTTGATGAACACTACCTTCTCCTAGCCTGAAATATGAAGCCACAAAAATCCATTGTTGTATTCAATTAACAGCAAGTTTCTCTGTCTTAGTCTACTTTTAAGTGTATTTAAACGTATTCATTACTAATTCAGAATCACACAATGCCAAATTTGGAGAGGGCCAAAGAGGTTATTTAGACCATTCCATACCTGAGAGAGGACTCTGCTACAACATCCTTAAAAAATCATTATTCATCCTTTGCTTGAAGACTACAGTAAATGTGAACCTTCCACCTCTCCCATCCCACCCCCATGGGTGGATAGCTCTAATTTTTAGAAAGGTCTTCCTTTCTAAAAGAAATATCAAGAATAAATTTGCTCTTGCCAACTTCCACTGATTGTTCATATTTCTATTTATTCAATCCACTTCCAGAAAAAAAATTAATCCCATTTCCAAGTGATATCTCTTAATACCCTTTAAGATAACTATCATGTCCACCACTTGTCTTTTCTCCTCCAGGTCAAATATCCCAAGTTCCTTAGCCTAATATTCACATGGTGGCCCTGCCTCATCCTAATTGCCCTTCTCAGCACTCTCTCCAAGTTGTCAAAGTGCTTTTTAGAACCTCGTGCCCAGGAGCAAACACAGCACTCCCGATGAGATTTGACCAGAACTTTAGCCCTTTCTAGGTGCACTCTAGGATTCCATTAGCTTTAGCCTGTCACATCACACTGGTAATTCACTTTAAACTTACAGTCCATTAAAATCCCTAGATTTTTTTTTCCTAAAGAACTATTATCTAGACCAGAACTTCACAGAACAAATCCCCTTAATAAAAGGATTTCTTCTTTGAGACTTGGACTCAGTCAAAAGGCTGGGGACCTAGAAGACCACATGGTTCTCCACCCCAATCTAAACATAGCTTATACTATCAAAGTTGATTTTTTGAAAGCCATTTTGACTGGGTATTTATTATTAAATTTCATCTCATCAAATCAAGTGATCATGAGACAGTATTTGTAAAATCTTATCACAGTGCATGGCATATAGTAGGTACTTAATAAAAACTTGTTCACTTTCCTCTTCCCTTCCCTATTTCCTTATATTACTAAGCCTGAGTTTCTAACTTGTTGAGATCTGGGGGGTAAGTTCTTTGGGAGATCTCACTCTATCATTCAATTCAATACAACATACATTTATCAAGTGCTTACTGTGAGTAAGATGCTATGTTAGGTACTGGAGATAAAAAAAAAAAAAAGTACCTGTCTCTAGGGAGCTTACATTTTACTGGAGGGATGAGATACATAAAAATAAGTAGACATGAAGTAATGCCATTAATGATTCCACAACAGCAGCATAAATTCTGGTTCCTGTCGATGATGCAGCATTTAGTCCCTTCTGTACATTTCTTTTGTTTTTCCCATAGAAGCCAAGGGAAGAGAGAATTTGAGGTGTGAATGACAGCAGCAAAAACTACTGAGATGTTATATAGACTCCAAATCTAGATAAAGTAATTAGATTTAGCAGTTAAGAAATTGTTGGTAACATTACATAAAGCACTTTCAGTCTACCGGTGGACTAGGAAACCATGTTACTAGAAGCTGAGGAGTGAGAAGTGAAGAAATGGAAGTATTAAATGTAGATCCTTACACATAGAGCAAAAGAATAATGAGAGAATGTATAGATGCCTTTGGGATGTAAATTAGGGGATGAGAGAATTTATAATGAATAACCTTTTTCTCAATAAAGAATTACCTAAAGTCATTTACTGAAAGGCAGGAGGCAAACACAACATACAGGGTTTGAGGAAAGAAATATTTGGAATAGCAACCATGAAGAGTGAGTTATGTTCATCCTTTATTGCCGAAGAAGACCATGCCATCAGAGAAATGATGACATGACTTGCACTTGACTTTGTTTTGAGTGAGGGAGGGCTGTGCAGGTCACTAGCCTCACTTCTCCTCCAGAGTCATCTGATCCAGTAATTAGATATTCATCAGGATGACTGGAGATGACCCAGAATGAGGCAATTGGGGTTAAGTGACTTGTCCAAGGTCACACAGCTAGTGAGTGTCAAGTGTCTGAGGTGAGATTTGAACTCAGGTCCTCCTGACTCCTGCACTGGTACTCTATCCACTGCACCACCTAGTTGCCCATGAAGAGTGAGGTGGTCAAGCATTGAGTAATAATAAAAAAATGCTATTAAAGAATGGGAGTCCAGTTGAGATTCGATAGCATAAATTTGCATTGGACTCAGTCTCCACAGTTACATAATTTTTTCCACCAACACACCAATAGGAGAGAGAAAGCAAATGTTAAGGGTATTCAAGGGATGGAAATTTGTAGAGTGTGACAGACATGAGAATAAGTGGGAAAGGTGTTCAAAGATAGGAATATACAATTGAACTGGGCCCCAACTGAGAAGGAAGAAAAGTGAGGCCAGAAGAATGGTGACTAAATGTGAGAACAGGAGATGCAGAGACACTGTAGGCCACAATAAAGATGTAGAATAGTGTAGTACTCCTTGCAAGGCTACTTCTCCAATTACTACTCAAGTTGGTGGGTCAGGTCCCCAAAAGTAGCTAACTATACCCCTTATTAGGGTTTACAGGCACCCCTAGAAGGATGAATTTTCTAGTACTTTTGCTCCTGAGCCCCAACAATGTGCTTCCCATTGATTATCAGTTAGAGTTAATTAGCTTTTGGAAAGGATATCTACTAAGGAAGTACAATCAGAGCAATTGTTATAACAATTCCCACAAACTGGAGATATACTCTCCCTTTTCAAACATACATCCCCTGGGCTCAAATTTGTGGGGAAACAGAGAGACACAGGTAGGGAACCAACAGACAAAGGGTAATTCGCAGGTCATTTTCATCCTTCTTGGTCCTCAAGAAATTCTCTTAGAGTCACTTTCTATTCTGTTCCAAGGATCATGCCTGTGTAGACTCCACATAGTCTATAATTCTCTATGTACCAGAAGGTCACACTACACGAAGTTGCCATCACTGTGTCTAGTTTTTCTCAGTTACCAATACAGATGGTACCAGGAGTCAGAGACTGCCCTGGAGACACTGCTACCTACCAACAGGAACTGCAGTTCTTACAACCCTTTTAAGATTATGACCTTCAGATGAGTATGAGGAGGAAGAAAGAAAAGTTATTTCCTTTCCCTCAGCTTATCCACAAAAAAAAATCCCTTTCTAGGAGTTCTTCATTCTGGATTTGACCATGACCATGTCTCCAAACTATCTTTCTGGTTTATAGTGTAAATCACTGGCTGATTCATATTTTGTATGCTTAGTTTTGGAGGCAGGGTAGAAGTGCGGAGTAGTCTGTTTCTTTTTTAAAATTGATTAAGGACTTGTTCTTATCCAGTTCAGACTTTTGATTGACTCACTCTAGTTGCCATGGTATTAGCTGCCAGAGTATTCTCTTTTCTTTTTAGGATGGAAATCCAATCTTACAAAAAGTTTAGAAGAAGTAAGGAAGAGGGAAAGTTGGAAGGGTAGAGGTTACTATGATCAGGGAAAGGGATTTCAGAAATCTGGACTCAAGAGTACTAAATTTGAAGTTAGAGGACCTGGATTCAGATTCTAGCTTTACTTGCTACCTGTGTGACCTTGAGACAAAAGTCCCTGAACCTCAATTTCCTCATTTGAAAAATGTGGAGGTTGGACCAGATGACCCCTAAGTTACCTTTCAGTGTTATGAGTGATGGTCAGCTCAATGCAATCACTATCCCTACGGGTTGACTAAAGTGGAGTGAAGATGTAGGTTTGGGAATTGGCTTTGATGAATTAAAAAGTGTGGTAGTTTAGGGAAACATCAATATGAATAATGAACTCCTTGAAAAGGAAAAGAATGAGCTAGAGGCTGAAATGTGATTCTGAACCATCAAAGACTAATGGAGTGAAGCTTAAAGTTAGAGGGGTTGTTGAGTAGTGGTTGCAAAGGAATGGTCTAGAAGTGGCAGTAAGAAACAGGGACCATGCATATTCATCATCCTAACTCAGAGTATCAGGGAGTAAAACCAGTACTGGTAAAAGTACCTGTGTATTCAGTGTCTTCCAGAGAAAATCAGATATTTGTTAATCCAAATATGTGTATATTTAAATAAATAAACAAATAAAAATTAAATATACATGTATGTGTGTGTGTATGATCAAGTCAAAAAAAATTCAGAATGCCATGTTGAGGGGGAGGGGATGTTGTTAACAAGACAGTAATTCGTTGCAGAGGATATAGTAGAATGGGAAGTCAATGGAAGATACGGACTACAGAATAATAGGGCCATAGTTGATAGGGATGAAAGTAAGGAAGAGATAGCAAGGGGGAAAAGATTTTTGTAGAGTTAAAGGTAGCAGTATCTAAGCATTTGACCATCACAATTTGGGAGAATAACCAAATGATCAGGATTTCTACCCTTCAGAGTATTGTGGTGACTGAGCAAGAAGTCTCTGATTGAGTAGTCAGTACCTTATGAGGTTGCCAACATTTCTATCCCAATAATTTATGACTCATGATTGGTGATAATCATATCTGGAACAAAAAATTCCATCATTTTTTTTAAATTTTATTTATTTTATTCTGAACTTGAAAAAATAAAACAAGCATTTTTATAACAGTAGAAGAGGAAAAAAGATGACTATACATGAAATTTCAAATCTATTATGTACAACTTGCTATTCCTTTTAAATGTATAGTAAAGTTGTCATGTAACTTTCTCTTTTTGGAGTATGTGTGTGTGTGTGTGTGTGTGTGTGTGAAATGATTTTATACATACTTCTGTTTGTCTGATCTTTCTCTGGATGCAGATAACATCTTCCTTCATGGGTCCTTTGTAGTTAACTTGGGTATTTATAATCATCAAAATGACTTAGTCCAGAGGCAGGGCACAAATAATGCCTTGATAAAAGGATTTGTTCTGTGAAGTTTGGATTCAGTCAAAGGGGTGCATGAGGCCTCAAGGCCACAGGCTCTCCACTCCTGACTTAATCTCTCAAAGTTGTTTTTGAAACAATATTTTGTTGTTGTTGCTGTACACAATATTCTCTCTTCCCCTCAATCTTCTAAAAGATAAAAACGCAAAAAAAATCAGTTGTCATCTATCAATACAATGAACATTACCACCCTCTTCGTTGACAGTATTGTCCGATCAAGGATGAAGTATCCCAATTCCCCCAATGAGAAATGCCATCCAAAGCTGATCATCTGCAAAGGTGGAGGGCTACTTCTTAAAGATCAAGTCATGATGACAAAATAAAACTCCTGAATAATAGATGAAGATGCTTACAGAATAAAGGGAACACCTTTGATGAGTTGCTGCTACAAGGACCATAGTCATCTATAAAGGTCATTCTTGATACCACATTACAAGGACAATCCTTGTAATTATTACCCCAACCAATAATACCTTTCCCACAGAAAAGGGGGAGAGAGAATTATCAACACTTTTATCCTTGCTATAATTTGTGAGAAAGGTTCTCATTGCTAGACTAAGTCTGAGTGTGAAGAACCAGATGTGTTACCCTACAGGATTTATCATTTTCCTTTCTTGTTTCCAAACAATACAAGAACTTGGGTAGAAAAAGGAGAGACAATGAAATATAAACACATCTCAAAAGGTGATTTCCTGATTGCCCTCCTTGGGGAGTTGACAGTCAAGCCCACATAACACAATTCTGTGGGATGTGGGAAAGCAAACCCCAACTCACCACAGCCAACCATTGCTTATGTATTTTCCTACTCTCTAACATATCTTACTATGATTCCTGAACACTTACCTTTTGCTCACTCAGTCGTTTGCAATCTGGCTTCTCTACCACTCTTGAAATTGTGCTCTTGAAAGTCACCAATGTCCTGCTAAATCATCACATCTAATGGCATTTTCCCAGCCCTCATCCTTTTTGATCTCTGTATAACAGATGATACTGCTGACCACCCCTTCCTTCTGGTTATCCTCTCTTCTTATTTCTCCTCTTAAGTATCTTAGCATACCTCTACTTCCTTTGCTGGCTCCTTGTCTTCTCCCCTTACCTCTCAAGGTAGGTGTTTTTAAAATTTTGTCTCTGATTTTCTTCTCTCCACTATGTTTTCTTTCACAGTAATCTTCACTTCTATAGCTTCAACCTTCACATATATACATCTGTATCTCAACCAGTAATCTTTCTATCAAGCTCCTGATCCTTATCTTCAAATACCTGTTGACAGGCACTACTTGGATATACTACATGACCTCAGACTCAACAAGAGGTCCTAAACTGAATTTATTTCTTCCCCCCTTACTGCTCTTCTGTCTAATCTTACTATTTCTTTCTGTGATAATGCCACCATTCATTTGGTTTTGCATGTTTCAAAACAAAAGAAATAATAACAACTTAGTGTTTATCTTTATTCTGCTTAGGCCCACATACTACACCACCTTGGAAGAGAGAAAGAAAATATCAAAGTCATCTGAGCCTTGCCAGCTGTCAACTTTGCTGTTTTCTTCCATATCATAGCATGCTTCTTGAAAAAGATGGGCATATTAACAAGTCCTGTGGATTCCACCTGTACCACGTTTTTTTTTTCCTGAAACTTGGACAATAAGAAAATAAAAAGCAATATATTATAAACTTAAATTCAAAATAAGAAAAGAAAAAAACATGTCATATGCACAGCAAAACAGTGTTCCCTTTATTCTGTAAGCATCTTCATCTATTACTCAGGAGTTTTATTTTGTCATCATGACTTGACCTTTAAAAAGTAGTCCTCCACCTTTGCAGATGATCAAGAGAGGATTTAAAATATATAGCAATAAATTTCCATATCAAAAAAGCCTATATAATAAATACTCTGTATTATATTGAGAGCTGTCCATCTTTTCTTTGCCATCTTGTTAGTTTTCTTTTGTTTTCTGCTGTGTGTGTTTTACTTTGTTCTTTATTCCTCATCCCTCCCCCTGAAGGCTACAATTAAGCACACATATATTTATATATAGATATACAGTTAAACATATACATATATACAGACATACATAGTAGACATATGCTCTCCCTAACAAATTCTATTTGTACAACATCTCTTGCATTCGTATACTCATCTCTGTTCCCATTACCACCACTCTAGTAAGGTCCTTATGTTCACCCACCTGGACTGCTTCAATAGAGTCTCATACAATAGAGTCTTTCTGACTGAACTTTCTTCCTGCTCCAAACCATCCTTCACATTGTGGTCAGATCTAACATTCTTATACCTAAATCTAGTTATTTTGTGTATTTTCCAGTGTTGTGGGCATTCAGCAAGAGAAGAAAGATAAGCTTCTCCCCCTCATGCATGGAAGATTCCTGGGGCATTTAGATAAAAAGAGAGCTGTTTCCATACAACAGGAGACTTCAGTAGAGACTAGAGTCTTAGGCAAAGAAAGAAGCTGCTAGAAGACAGTGACTTCTCTCAATAATGACCTGAAAAATATCCTGCACACTTGTATGAACCTAGCCCTCTGACATCTGGATTCTCTGACTTCAAAGCCCATGCTCTTTCCACTGTACCCTATTGACTCTCTTTTAACAGATGAGGAAAATGAGACCCAGGGAGGTTAAGTGATTTGCCTAAGGCAGTAAAGAGCAGAGCTTAAATTAAAATCCCAGTCCTCTGATTCCCAAGAAAATGTCTTTTAAAATGACTTTTCAACTAATCCACACTGCCACTCCATGTGCTTTACTCCACAGTTTATATATATATATATATATATATATATACACACACACACACACACACACACACACACACACACACACATACCTGGAATGCTCTCCATCCCTCTCCCTTCCACTTGTTGAATACCTACATACCCTTTAAAGCCCAGTTCAAATACAGTGCCATCCTCTCCAAGAGCCCTTCCTTATCCTCTCAGGCTTAGTAGCTTCAGTTCCCTCTTGCATGTCTGCCTGTTTGTACCTCTCATACGTTTACATATTGTCTTTTGCAATAGCTACTATATCCATTTCTAGCTGTAGCTGCAAAGGAATAGGGGATGTATTTTATCTAAATTTTTTACCACAACCACTATCACTCCCAAGACTATGCATACAGTTGGTGATTAACAAATATTTGTCACATTGACTGGCAAAAGATGAAGAACCTAGTTAGAAAAGAGAAAAAAAAATACAATTTACTAAAAAGAAAAAAAAAACCTGGCATGACTTAGATTGCAATACTTTTCATGTCGATGATGTAAACCCTGTCAGCTGATCTGTGCTGCTGTGCCAACAGCAGGTTAAATACAGAGACAGGACACATACATACATACACACACACACACACACACACACACACACACACACACACACACGCACACGCACAGAGCTAGTGTTTCATCAGGGCTGAGAGAGTCCAGGAAGAGACTCCAGCACAAGCAGGTAAGATTTGATGGAGAAATATTTGTGCTTGGGTGGGGCAGGGAGGAAGGAGGAAGAGCAGGGAAACGTTTAAGTTTTATGATATGCAGGTTGTATTTGTTTTGCTGTACATTTTGTATTCTGTCTTCTGGAAAGTCAGGGTTCTTGGGGTATTTTATCAATAATAGGCTTTCCTTACTTGGCTTCAAGATGCCTTCAAACTATACCTCTCAGAGTTATTGCAAGGCTCAAATAAAATACTGAATAGGAAAAGAAGTGCTATGTATATGCATGGGAATGTGCTATTAAGATTGATTGACTGACAGACCCACTGTTATCTACAAATGCAAATCGAGATGATCCTGGGATCTTGAGCTGCATTATATTTGTCACACCCAAGTCCCAAGGTTCTACATCCCCTAAACCTTCCCAGGATTTGGTGTTAGCTATTTTTTAGCTAAATTTGGCAAAATTTAAGGGAACTAATCTTTGGCAGAAGCTGATCTTTTGTATTTCCTAAAATGAGAAATTAATCTGGCTTAAATATAATTCTTAAAATTATAACCTGTACTGTAAAAACAGCCATTGCAATCAGAAAGATTCTAGACAAGACTCTTCTTAAGGACATGGAAAAGATGAATCTGATGTTTGATATTGGATTATATACTTTTTTATGGTTATAGTTCTAATAACTGTTAGACATTTTATTTAGTGACATTAAGGAATACTTGAATGAGTATAAAGACCAAAAAGCTATTGTCATTTGTCCAATTTGCACTTTAGGAAAAGAAGCAAATAGAGGTTCCCAAACTACAGCAGTAAGAAGCCTCTGACTACTGAATCATGTCCCTTTTCCTTGGCAGGGTTGCTATGGTGACAAGCTCACTGCTGCAAAGCCTCTCTGATGCCTGCACTTCTGCAGTAAAAGCTTCCACTGAACACATGTTATTTGCTAGGCACACACGCCCCATCGTCAAATAGAAAGGCATATTTGATTCGTTTTCAAAATGGAAATTAAGCCTGTGTGCTTTACCATACCAATAGTCTCCTCAATTCTTCTTTCTCGGACTTTTTTTACATTTTGGAGAGTCTATTTAACCACTGGGGAAATTTCAGATTTCCTTTTGCATTTTGTTTTAAAACTCTTCAAATAATCAAAATAACTTGTCAATGTCTCATAGATTATTAAAATTGGAAGGAAGCTTAGAGCTTATTTAATCTATTCTATTCTCTGCCCAGACGTTGTTCTCCCCATTTTACCAATATATAAACTGAGAGTATTCTGATGAAGTAGAAAGAACACTGTATCTAGGATCTGAGAACTTGGGTTTGAATCCTGGGTCTGCTTCTTACTATCGGTGTGACCTTGGATAAGTCACTGTATGTAAACAACCTCTAATATTCCATTATAATTGCTGTTATTTTTTAACTCCAGTTCTCTAGCACCTCCCAGCTTCAGGTGCTGATTTTCCTCAAACATGTTTACTGTGATCATAAACTCCACCTTGACTCAAATTTATAGTAATTAGCTCCAGGCTTGGGAAGGACACTGTTGTATATATAGTAGATAGTCAGTCTCAGAAAGGAAATCAGAATTTATTTAGTGCCTACTATGTACCAGGAACTGTGCTAAGCACTTTACAAAGATTACTGTACATCCTTACAGTGACCTTGGGAGATAGATGCTATTATTACTCCTATTTTACAGTGGAGGAAACTGACACAGAAGTTAAATGATTTGCCCAAAGTCACACAGTTAAATAAATTTCTGAGGATGGATTTGAACTCAGATCTTCCTACCTCCAAGTTGAGCCTTCTATTCACTGCACCACTTAGCTGTTTCTTACCTTGGTGTCAGCAAGATGTGGCTTCTAGTTATGCCTTTAAAGTAGTCTAGGTTCTATCTAAGGACTATAAGTTAGAGCTGAGTTGTTATCTGCATTGGTGATTAAAATTTTATCAAAAAATCTATAGGTTTTCATTTTTAGAAATACTGAATTATATCATTCATGATGGGCCATCATTTTTATTAAACCATTTTTTGAGATAGCATTGTTATATCAAGTATATATTATACCGATGGCAAAAATTCTGGACCTCACAAGTCATAGATTTAGATTTCATAAAGACTTTAATGATTATCTAATCCAGTGCCCTTTTTTTACAGGTGAGCAATGAGGCCCCAAAAGTAACTTGCTCAAGGTCACTCTGGCATATATGTATGTGTAACAGAACCAAGATTTAAATCTACAGTGGAAAAGGTACTGCTCTGACAGTATCTGTGTGACCTTGTACAAATATCTACTTCTCAGGGCCTCAGTTTCCTATTCCTGATATAAGAAGACTGGACTAGATAATCTTTAAAGTCCTTTCCAGCTCTAAATCCATGATCCAATGGCCAAAATCCATATGTTTGTCCTTAATCAGTCGCATCAGGAAACCCAAATATATGGGCCAGTAGAGACACATTGCTGAGAGTTAGTGGGAAGAGATTGGACAGGGCATTCTTTTTCATTAGCTTTATTTTTTTTCCCTCCTCTCCCTTTTCCCTTTCTGTTTCTCCAACAACAAATCTAATGTCCTATTTGGTTACCTGAAGAATTGAAAGTAGAAAGAAATATAAATTATTCGACAGAAAGGCTGCAATACTTCCAAGGACACAAGGAAGTTAAAGACCAGTTAACATGTCTGTCCACTATCTATCACTAGCAAAATCACCTGAAATTCCCAAACCATACATCAAAAGAAGTATAACCAAGCCCATCCATAAAAAATAATAATTATTATAATTCAGGAGTTTGGTAAGAGTGGAACATTTAACACCTCTGTCCTGCAAACCTATATACACACACACACACACACACACTCCTCACCCCACTGTCATTTCTGGAAAAGAATTCATTATTAACAAGACTCTACTACAACCAAACCATTACATGGTCCACAGGACTTCATTCAGTATTTCATACCTTCCTTGTTCTTCATTTAGCAGGACACTAGCTTGGAAAGGGAAATTACATCATTTTCTACTTTACCCACCTTTTAAAAATAATGTTTAAACAAAAGTGCCTGGAGTACAGTTTGACAGTTTATACTGATACAGAAGAGAAGGCCTGGGCCTTGCCCCTGGTGATGTGGACTACATAGCTGAAGAACTGAGTGAAAAAAGCCACTAACCCACCCCTTTATCTAGTCCTATTTTCTCCTCTTTAGAAACTACTAGCACTTTTTCAGGAGGCAATGCCAAGGAACCAAGAGCCACCTGGTTTAAAAGGACTTGTGGGGACAGGAGAATTGAGCTGTTGTCAAGTCTGCAACACAGATATGGGTGGGAGCAGACTTTGGACAGGGAGAAAGATTCCTTACCCTCTCTTGGATGAAGAGATCGTCCAAAGTGGATAAACAGTAAATATCCGGGGCGGGGGAGTAAGAAAAAAGGAGGGAGAGGAGAGGGACGAGGCTGGGGAGAAGACAGAAGAGAGGAGGGAGGAGACAGGGGAAGGAGCAGAAAGCAAAGGAGGCAGAGGACAGTGTGGAGGGAGAGAGAACTGAGCATTTTAATCTCCCTTTCTACATTGCAAGTAGAAGCGCTGCTGCAGCGTTTGTCTGCTCCTACTCTCACCCATGTCTCTACCTCTCCCCCAAAAAGAAGCACTGAGAGACAGGAGCGAGTGAGAATAGCACCTCTTCTTAAGAGCGATCGCTCTCCATCACACCTCCCATTTCAACTTCGGCACCGACCGCAGAGCGAGAGCTGTAGCCCTAGTGGCCGGGCTGTGCCAAATCCCCCAAGCTGGCAGCGGCGCTGGGCACAGGACCCGAGAAAGTTCCCTTGCCCTGGAAGCAGCTTTCCGGAGGAGCTCCCTGCCAGGTGGGGAAGAGGCCGCACGCTGCCCTGGGCGCTGCTGGGTCCTTGGGTCCCCAGGAGGCCGCGGTGACGGCAGCTGCCGCTGTGGCTCGGGAGGAGCCGCGGTGCCTCCGCTGGGTGACGGTGGCGGCCTCAGCAGCGGCAGTGGCGGCACCACGTGTCCGAGCCGGGGCGGGCAGGCGGGGGTGGGAGCGGGCTGGACTCTCAGGCACTCACAGGGTGAGCCAGAAGAGCGGCGGGCATCCGCCGCGGAGTTCTCTCTGCCGCAGCCCCTTGCCTGCCTCTGAGTGGCGTCTCCTCTTCTCTGATGTCCTCAGGTGTCTCCTCCTTGGCTGCAGAGGTATAAGAAGCGAGGCCGGGCAGTGGCAGCGGCGGGATGGGGCCCCTCCGGGACACCAAGGTAGGAGATATCCGAGACAGGCGGGCTCCGGGCGGCGGGGAGTGGGCGCTGAGCCAGGGGCCACCTGGCAGGGCAGGTGGGCGGGGGCCCAGGTAAGGCCCTGCAGAGTAAGGGGCGGGGTTTGGGAAAGGGGCGGATAGGGAAGGTGAGAGGCAGTGAGTAATGGTCAGAGATGAGAGGCAGTAGGGTTAAAGCGGAATGAAGAGTGATTTTTCAGGTGATGAAATTTAAGGAAGTGAGGCCAGGTAGGATAGGAAAAGATTTGGGGCTTGACATCAGAAGTCTCATAGCATTGAGGAAAATTTATTTGTGGCCCCAAACGGTTTTTCGAAGTCGGTAGATAACTCGTTGTAATGGTCTGTACATGAATAAAAAATGTCATATAAATTACTGGGGAATAAGGATTTAGAACATCATTGACATTTCACGTTTATTGAGTGAGCTAGGCATCCTGCAGAACGCAAAAACACTGATTGACAAGCTGATTTGGCGCACTGATCCTGAGACCACAGAAAGCCTCAGGAGTGGATGCTTTGGCACAGTATGGCATAGCATGAGTAGGAGGGATCAAGAGCTTATTGAGGCCTGGGACTTTCCTTTGAATTCCTACTTTGTATTACGCTCCCAAGGCTGCCCCTTGTTTATCTTGGCATTGACCCTAGTTAGCCCATGTTGGAAATAAGCAGGAGGTCATGTTGTGAAATGCTGTTGATTTCCTAATCTGATTTTTTTTTTTTTTTGCCTTTCAGTAGAATGGTTGAAGGAAATCAGTAGTTTTCCTTTTTAAAAAATCTATCTAGGAGTATAGTGCCAGAGATGGTTGCAGGAATTTTGTACAAATGAGACTCCAGAAATATGAAACACATGAAAATGGGCTACCTCATAAGGAACTGGGGGAGAATCCAGCTGGTGCCTAGGCAACCCCAAATGGGGACAGTGCTCCCAAATGCCCCAATCTAGTTATGGTCCTGTGTAGGGTATTTGCGAAAAACTCAGTCTTTATAATTAATGTTTTTTTAGTCATCTGTAGCTATGCATTTGATCCTATAAAGAAAGCAGAGGAGAAATTCACTTCTTATGAGCATAATATAAAGAAAATAATCCTAAAACCTGAGATGAAATGCTAAAGTAATCTCCTGAGGTATTGGATTTTTGTTTTGTTTCGTTTTCATCTTGGCCCAGAGCCTTGAATACCAGGATATTAATGAATAATTGAAAGGTTAGCCAGAAGAAGGGGGATTTGAAAGATAATGTTGCATTATAGATCAGGTGAGGGAGGGGGTAGAAGGGTGCAGTTCGGGAAAATATATGGAGAGAAAATTGAGAAGGGAGAAAGCAGATGACACAGCTAAGGCAAGGCAAGCAAAATGAGAGGAAATTAGAATGATAAACCGTTGTATAGAATTTAGGAAGAGGGAAAAGCTTGAATTTCATACAAAATGCCAGAATGGCAAGAGGAGGAGGGCATAAAGTTGAATGGCCTTCTTAGAAAGATGTAACAATGAAATCATTCCACATGAACAGTTAGTAGGAATAGCTGCTGGAGTAAGTCAAAGTTAATGCTTTTCTTGAATAACCAACATAAGAAGAAATAATTTCCTTCTTCAAATGATTCTGTATTCAGAAATGCCATTTCTCAAAGGGGACAAGAGCTTATGGGGAGAAACTGTCTTCTTTTTGTTTTCATTTTTATGTCCAATTTTGAGAAGGTGCACAGAGGGCAGCATCACGAGAAGGAGATTTCCCGAAGCCGAATTCCCCGTTTGATCCTTCGGCCTCACCTGCCCCAGCAGCAGCAGAAAGTATCTCCAGCATCTGAATCTCCCTTCTCTGAGGAGGAGAGCAGAGAATTCAATCCCAGCAGCTCTGGGCGTTCAGCAAGGACCATTAGTAGCAACAGCTTCTGCTCAGGTACCCATTAGACTTTCACTTACACCCTACTAAAGCAAATATGTGTACAAGAAATGCAGACTGAATAGGCTATGAATTGGCTTGAGATATCAACTCCCTTTTTTCTTACTGGAATTTTGCCTTTGCTTTAATATGAATTTGTCTCCATAACAACATACTTTGGAACTGTAGAGTTACTGTATTGTTTCTTCTATGAATACTTAGATAACTGCTTTGGAGGAGTTTCCCTCAGCTATGCCTTGGAAAGATGTTAGCTTGAAATCCTTATAATTTTGTGTGTTTCAAAAATTGAAGAAAGCCCTTAATCAAGAAATCCATGTTCATTTAGGTCTAGATTCTGGAAGGAGACATTATGACACGTTAGTGTAAACCTGATGAAGAAATGGTTTTTATCATTATGAAAGCAACTTAAAGTTACTTTATCATAAGTGCCTGAAGAATCTTTGTTGAATAGAGCATGATACAAAGGAAAGAATGTTAGATTTGGGGTCAGAGACCCTGTTTTCAACTCTTGACTCTGTGACTTATAACCTGGATGATCTTGGGCAAGTCACTCTCTCTCAGCCTCACTTTCCTCATTTGTAAAATGAACAAGTTGGTATAAGTGACAATCTGAGTCTGTGGTTCCATGATTTGATTCCTACCCAAGAAATGTTTTAGAAAAACATTGTACTGAGTAGGGATGGAAGGGGTAACTTCTATATAATCCACCTCTGTGATTTGAGAGGAATGTTTCATTGTAATTCATCTTTTAGGACTTATTGGGGGGAAACTGATTTGAGAAGATGGACCTTTATTGAGAAGTCATGAGAATTAATACTATATACAAAGTGCACAGCGTTAATGTAATCCTTTTAACTGGATTCAAAAACAACTTCAAAAAAGCATTTATTGACCACCTACTATACATTCAAGGAACTGTGCTAGTCTTCCAAATTATAAAGATAAGTGAGACCTAGTCCCTGAACAACAGAAAATTAAAATTAGTAAGGGAGATAAGTAAAATAACTACTATACAAATTAGAGCATAAGAAATGTATAGGAAAGGGGCCAACCAAGTGGTGGCAGAGATCTGGAGCAGAAAGAGTGCAAAATTCTATTCCATTGACAATAATGTCTGGTATTCATTTAGATTTACAAAATGCTTTATAGAAATGATCTCATGTGATCCTCATAACATCCTATGGGGTAGGTACTACTATTTATCACCATTTTCCTGCTCTTAAACTAATAATATCATAGATTTAGAGCTTAAACTAACTTTAGTGACCAACTAGTTCAGCTCCCTCAATTTACAAATGAAATAACTGAGGTTCAGAAAGCATTAGAGACTTGCCCAGTATTGTAGAGCTAGTATAGGGTTGAGGCATGATGGGAATCCAGTTCTTCCCAACTCCAAGTTCAGCATTCTGTCCCACATGTCAAGTTAACTTTGTCTCTCCTCACTTTTTACTGTGTCCCTCTTTTAACCACCCTCCTGTATTCATATAATGAAAATAATTTAAAAGAAGTTTGAGTAGGATATTTTGCTGGTACAGCATTAAATTGATAACACAGAATCACCTGAAATTTTTCTTTGCTCTTTATTAAAAAAAAAGTTTCTTTTCCTAGTTATTTAAGGTATGTTAACTAGCATCTTCAGATTCCCTGTTTCATTCTAAAAATATTTACTTTCTGAAAATTGCTTTTCTTACTTGAATATGTCTGAACTGAGATCAAAAGGAAAACCTACTGCTCAATTGACATGATGCTCCCACAGTGGGAAGGGGAAAACAAGGTTCCTGGGGCCTGGGTAATAGTTTCAGGATGTTAGTGTTTACTTGTACTGTATTTTGGTCCTCAGCATTCTGCAGGCAAAAGACATCAAGAATCAATTACTTCAAATTTGCAAAATGAGCCCTCCTTTTCTATGACTTTGTTTTTATGATTAAATCTTTGGAGTGAAATTTTAAATTTATTCATGGTATGTACTCTAAATAAGTCAATTCCACTAGGCTAGACTTCAGGCCTACCTTCAACTTGAAAAGTCAGCTACATTTTCAAAATTTAAAAAAAAAAAAAAAGGACAAACCCATAAAATGGTGAATATTATTTGTTAATCATTCTGCCCAAGACCCATCTCCAGAACAGCCCCTCCCTCCCTAAGGACTTATCTTCTATTTACATTATAATGTTTTACAAGAAAGCCAAAAGAAGAAATTGATCCTACTACTATTAACTAACTGGGACTGGAGTGACAAGAGCTTACAATTATTAACCTTGACAAACCCACTTCTCCATCTTTAGCCTTGCCTTTGTCCTCTTAATCAGATTCGCCTAAAGTCTCCAAACAGAATTATTTCCCATCTCCAGGCCTAACTTTGTCTGGATCTCTCACACTGATTCCCTAAGGTTTGAGTCTTGTGCTTTCTTCTTGTTCTTATTGACTGTCTCCGCTTCTCATATGACCCAACAAGGTTTCCAGTGCTTTTCTTACTAAAACTGACAGGACCATAGCATACTGGGACATTGCTAATAATGCTTAAGGAGGTCAGACGTTGCATAGAAAGTAAATGGGTTGAGTGTGATGGGTAGCTGTAGGCAGTGAAACAGAGAATATAAAATATGTTCAGAGTAAAGGGAAAAGCAGTAGTTTGTTTTTTTTTTTTTAAATTTCTTCTGCCTCAACATAGAGAAGATAAATGTCCTTATCACCTGATCATGCTAGTTCAGTCAGACAACATGGTACGTAAAAATGAGTTTAGCAGTCACTTCTTATGAAATAACAATATTACAATTTACAAGTCATATTATCCCATAATTTAATCTACTACTTATAATGCAACGTGAACATTCTACACTAACTTTTCAGATTTGCAAATTATTGTATTCACCAATAAATAAAGGGTGATATGACTATGTTGAGGGTTGTTTTGAGGGATTTGGGAGCAGTTTTTCTACCCAGTTTCTCCTGTTTTAGGCTCTCTTTGATTTTGAAATAAGCCACAGGTTCCAGAATCATAATGTATAACATCTATGGACATAGTTGACTACTTAAATATCCCTTGGCCATATGTTGTTTTTTCACTTCTGACTCCTACTATGGTCGTGAGACTAGTGTATGTAAGCATGCACTTGTGTATGGGTGCTGAGCACACAGTGAACTTCCATACTGGTAGAAGGTACCATTCCTAAATGTTTACCTATAGAAACTGGGGCAGCTAGGTGGTACAGTGGATAGAGCGCCAGTGCGGGAGTCAGGAGGACCTGAGTTCAAATCTCACCTCAGACACTTGACACTCACTAGCTGTGTGACTATGGGCAAGTCACTTAACCCCAATTGCCTCAGCCTGGGTCATCCATCTCCAGTCATCCTGATGAATATCTGGTCACTGGATTCAGATGGCTCTGGAGGAGAAGTGATGTTGGTGACCTGCACAGCCCTCCGTAACTCAAAACAAAGTCAAGTGCAAGCCATGTCATTATTTCTCTGATGCCATGGTGTTCTTTGGCAACAAAGGAGGAACATACACACACACACACACACACACACACACACACACACCTATAGAAATACCTTGCATAATAATAAGAGTTCCAGAAGAATAGCCTACAGAATAATTTTTTATATTTGTGTCAAAGATAGTTACTGTCTAGAATAATACAAATCCCAAAGAGTTTTTTTAAGCTTTGTCAATATACCTATACTATGTTAATTTCTTTGTTTTTTCTGTGCTACTTAACCCTTACTCCATTTTCCTTCTTTCTTCATTGCCTTCTTCAGGCTTGAAAAAGGATGTCTTGTTATGATCTACTTTCCTGAGTTCTATATCATTCTCAGCTCCATTTTTTTCTTTCTTTCCCCAAAACCATTTTCTAAGCTATTTCTAAGTTCATTTTGTGTGCTTCCCTGAAGAGTTTTCTTTTAAAAGACTTTCACTGTACCAAGAAGGTACATTGTTCATTGGGGTTTTTTTGGTTTTTTTTTTTGTTGTTGTTGTTTTTTACTTATTTAACTTTTTACATTCATTTTCACAAAATTTTGGGTTCCAATTTTTTTCTCCCCTTTTTATCCCCTCCCCCCACCCCAGTACACCTAGCAATCTAATTTTCCCTACCTCCAATCTGCCCTCTCTTCTGTCATCCCTCCCTTCTCTTGTCCCCATCTTCTCTTTTCTCCTGTAGGGCCAGATGACTTTCCATTCCTCATTAACTGTATGTCTTATTTCCTAGTAGTAACAACAATACTACACAGTTGTTCCTAAAACTTGAGTTCCAAATTTTCCCCATCCCTTCCTCCCCACCCATTCCCTTTGGGAAGGCAGGCAATTCAATATAGGCCCTATTTGTGTAGTTTTGGAAATGGTTTCCATAATAGTGTTGTGTGAGCTAACTGAATTACCCTCCATCCTATCCTGCACCTCATTGTTTCTATTCTGTCTTTTGATCCTGTCCCTCCCTGAGTGTTGACTTCAGATTGTTCACTTCTCCCATTGCCCTCCCTTCCATCATCCCCGCCCCTTGCTTATCTCCTTCTCCCCCACTTTCCTGTACTGTAAGATAGGTTTTCATATCAAAATGAGTGTGCATTTTATTCCTTCCTTTAGTCAAATGTGATGAGGGTAATCTTCTTGGTTTTTTTTTTGTTTTTTTTTTCCTCAGCTCTCCTCTTTTTCCCTCCACTAAAAGATCTCCTGCTTGCCTCTTAAATGACATATAATTACCCCATTCCATTTCACCCTCTTTCCTCCCCCTACCTTTCTCTCTCACCATTTACCTTATTTTTTTTTAAGATATGGTCCCATACTCTTCAATTCACTCTGTGCTCTCTGTTTCTGTATGTGCGTGCATGCGTGTACATGTGTGTGTGTGATCCCACCCAGATACTGAAAAGTTTTAAGAGTTACAAATATTGTCTTTCCATGTAGGAATGTAAACAGTTCACTTTTGATAAGTCCCTTATGACTTCTCTTTGCTGTTTACTTTTACATGCTTCTTCTCATTCTTGTGTTTGAAAGTCGAATTTTCTTTTCAGCTCTGGTCTTTTCATCAAGAATGCTTGAAAGTCCTCTGTTTCATTGAAAGACCATATTTTCCCCTGAAGTAATATACTCAGTTTTGCTGGGTAGGTGATTCTTGGTTTTAGTCCTAGTTCCTCTGACTTCTGGAATATCCTATTCCACGCCCTTCTGTCCCTTAATGTAGAAGCTGCTAGATCTTGAGTTATCCTGATTGTATTTCCACAGTACTGGAATTGTTTCTTTCTAGCTGCTTGCAGGATTTTCTCCTTGAGCTGGGAATTCTGGAATTTGGCCACAATGTTCCTAGGAGTTTCTCTTTTTGGATCTCTTTCAGGTGGTGATCGATGGATTCTTTCAATACTTATTTTGCCCTCTGGTTCTAGAATGTCAGGGCAGTTTTCCCTGATAATTTCATGGAAGATGATATCTAGGCTCTTTTTTTGATCATGGCTTTCAGGCAGTCCCATAATTTTTAAATTGTCTCTCCTGGATCTATTTTCCAGGTCAGTTGTTTTTCCCATGAGATATTTCACATTCTCTTCCATTTTTTCATCCTTTTGGTTTTGTTTGGTAGTTTCTTGGTTTCTCGTAAGTCATTAGACTCCATCTGTTCCATTCTAATTTTGAGAGAACTATTATCTTCAGTGAGCTTTTGAACCTCTTTTTCCATTTGGCTAGTTCTGCTTTTGAAAGCATTCTTTTCCTCATTGGCTTTTTGAACCTCTTTTGCCAATTGAGTTAGCCTATTTTTCAAGGTGTTATTTTCTTCAGCCTTTTTTTGGGTCTCCTTCACCAAGGTATTGACCTGTTTTTCATACTTTTCTTGCATCTCTCTCATTTCTCTTCCCAGTTTTTCCTCCACCTGTCTAACTTGCTTTTCAAAATCCTTTTTGAGCTCTTCCAAGGCCTGAGCCCACCTGACATCCCCCTGCGATGTCTGGGGTACCGAGGCCCCACCCCCCATGTCTTTCCCTGATGGCAAGAATATGTCCTCATCATCAGATCCGACATTTGCATCTGTTCAAAAAAACTCTCTATAGTCTTATTTTTCTTCCCTTTTCTGTGCATTTTCCCAGCCAGTTACTTGACTTCTGGGATTCCTGTCCACCCCCGCCTAGCTCCACCCAGCTAGTGCTTGGGGTCTGAGATTCAAATGGGCTTTGCGCACAGGTGGGGCTGCTATTCAATGTGAGCTTAAGTTCTGGTGCTGGGGTGGGGGCAGGGCCGCCTCCCAGTCTCAGTTCCCTCAGGGGGTTTATGCAGAGACCTTCAGTAATGGAGCAGGTGGGGCAGGGCCGTCTCCCAGGCTCAGCTCCTTCAGGTGGTTTATGCAGAGACTTTCAGTAATGAAGATCCTGCCTGCTCGGGTAGTCCCGGGGCCGCCGCCGCTGCTGCTTCTGTCTCCACCGCTTCCTGCCCCTGCCTCTGCCTCCACCACTTCCTCCCAAGTCACAGAGACACCCCACTCCCCTCTCGTCCAGCCCAGCTGTCTCTCTCACTGACCTGCAGCGTCTGTGGGCAGAGGGACCTTCCCGGCCACCGGAGCTTCCGTCCCTGAAGCCTGCTCGGATCAGCTTCTCTGGGGCCGCAACCAGGGCCCAGGGCAGCGCTGGGGTGGACTCCGCTTTCTGGGGCATGACGGACCCTGGGGACCACTCTCCAGGGCTCTCTGGAACGGAAATCTCTTCCACTGTGTTTCTGCACACCCTGCAGTGATCCAGAACTTGTGGGGATCTCTTCTTACATTAAATGCATGGGCTGTGTGTTCGGAGCTAGCATACAGTGAGTCTTTCTACTCTGCCATCTTGACTCCGCCCCCTGTTCATTGTTTTTTTAAAATTTATTTTATTCTGAATTTAAGAAATAAAACAAACATTTCTGTAATGAAGTGGGATAAAAAACAAAGGATTGTACCTGAAATTACAGAGCCATTATGTACAACTTATTATTCCTTTAAAATATATAACAAAATTATCACATAACTTTCTTTTTTCCGTGTCCCCCATCCCAAACTTTGAGATGGCTACCATGAGACACAAATCTGTATGTGTATACTATATGTATATGTAAATACATGTGTATACGTATATATACACATACACATACTTGCATGTGTGTGAGTTCTTTCTCTGGATTCAAATAGCATCTTCCTTCATAGGAGCTTAGCAGTTAATTTAGATCTTTATAATTGAATGACTTGGTTGTTTAAGGTTGTTTTTAAAACAATACTGTTCCTGTATACAATATTATCTTGATTCTGCTCTTTTTTGTACTTCATTATTTCACAGAAGTCTCTCTATGCTTCTCTAAAATTATTGAGCACACCATTTCTTAAAGCAGAGTAATATTCCATTGTGAATATATGCCACAATTTATTTAGCCATTCCCCAGTTGACAGGAATCCCAGCAATTTTCAGTTCTTTGCCACTACAAAGAGAGTTGCTCTCAATATTTTAGAACATATAATTTCTTTTATATTTTTGCTAATCATCTTGAGAAACAGACCTAATAGTGGTATTGCTAGGTCAAAGGTTATAGGCAGCTTAATAAATCTTTGGGCATAGTTCCAAATCTTTCTCCAAAATGACTGGATCACCTACAGATCCACCAACAATGAATTAAGGTCCTAATTTTTCCACATCCCCTCCAATACTTTCCCCTTTTATCATTTTAGCCAATCTGTTAGGTTTAAAATGATATCTTAAGGCTGTTTAAATTTGCAGTTCTCTAATCAATAATGATTTCGAGTGTTTTTTCAAATGACTATAAATTGTTTTGGTTTCATCATCAGAAAATTGCCTGATCATGTCCTATGACCATTCATCAATTGGAGAATGACTTGCATTCTTAAAGATTTGACAAGATTCTTTATATATTTGAGGTATGAGGCCCATTTTATCTGAGGAACTGTCTATAAAATTTTTTTCACAGTTTTTTGGTTTCCTTCTGATCTTGGCTTCATTTGCTTTACTTGTACAAAACCTTTTTAATTTATTTGTGATCAAGATTATCCATTTTACGTCTCACAACACTATCTCTTGTTTGTTCATAAATTGTTCACCTATCCATAAATATGATAGGTAGTATGTTCCATGTTCTTCAAAGTTTTTTGCAATATCTCCCTTTATATCTAGGTTGTACATCCATTTTGACTTTATTTTGGTAAACAAGATATTGATCTATGCCCAATTTCTGCTAGACTGATTTTCTGCTTTCTCAACAATTTTTACCAAATAATAAGTTCTTAGTCCAAAAACTTGTCTTTATGTTTATCAAACATTGGATTACTATATTAGTTTGCTGCTGGAGATTGTATGTCTATTCTGTACACTGATGTACCTTTCTATTTCTTAGCCAGTACCAATCAATTTAGATAATTACTGTCTTATAATATAGTTTAAGCTCTGAAATGATAAACTTCTGTCCTTTACATTTTTCCCATTAGTTCCTTAAAAAATTGACTTTTTTCTTTCAAATGAATTTTATTATTTATTCTAGTTCCACAAAATAAATTTTTGATAATTTAATTGGGATGGCACTAAATATATAGATTAATTTTGGTAAAAATTGACATTTTTATTATATTGGCCATACCTACTCAGGAACAATTGGTATTTCTCCATCTAATTAAATCTGATTACATTTGTGTACAGAGTTTGTTATGGTTTTTATTCACATACATTCTGGGTTTATTTTGGTATGTATATACCCAGGTATTTTATACTGTCTAGAGTTATTTTAAATGGAATTTCTCTAGCTATCTCTTCCTGCAGGATCTTGTTCGTGACATATAGGAATACAGATGCTATGTGAGTTTACTATATATCTTGCTACTTTGCTTGTTATTTAAACTAACTTTTAGTTAAGTTTTTAGGATTTCCCAAGTATATCATCATATCATGTGCAAAAAAGAGATAGTTTTATCACTCCATTTCCTATTCTAATCCTTCTATTTCTTTTTATTCTCTTATTCTTATTGTTAGGATTTCCAGTACAATACTGAATAATATTGATATTCTATTTCCCCTTCCACTAATCTAGGCAGTTTGTATTTTTGTAAATATTCCTTATTTCACTTAAGTTGTTAAATTATTGGCATATAATTGGGCAAAAAACTCCTTATAATTGCTTTAATTTTATCTTTGTTAATGATATATTCAGCCTTTTCATTTTTGGTACTAGTAATCTGGTCTTCTCTGTCTTTTTTTAAACATATTAACCAATGGTGTATCTATTTTATTGATTTTTTTCATAATTTTACTTATTAATTTAATGGTTTTCTTGCACTCAATTGTATTAATCTCACCTTTACTTTTTAGGATTTTCAAGTTAGTGTTTAATTGGGAATTTTAAATTTGTTGTTTTTCTAGTTTTTTTTAAGCATATACTTAGTTTGCTGGTCTGATCTTTCTCTTTTTTACTGATATAAGCACTTAGAGATAAATTTTCATCTGATTACTGCCTCTGCTGCATCCCATATGTCTTGATATATTGTTTCATTATTGTCATTTTCTTTCATGAAATTTCTAATTGTATCTATTATTTATTCTTTAACCCCTACATGCTTTAAGATTAGCTTAAGTCTGTAGTTTTTTTCTGTTTCCATGGTCTCTTACTGAATATAATTTTTTATTGCATTGTGGTCTGTTAAAGGAAACATTTAATAATTCTGCTTTTCTGTTTTTACCTATAAAATTTTTGTGCCCTAATATATGGTCAATCTTTGTTAATGTACCATGCGCCTCTGAGAAAAAGATATATTCCTTTCTATTTTCATTCATTTCTCTCCAGATATCTATCACATCTAATTTATCTAAAATTCTATTCACTTCCTTAGCTTCCTTCTTATTTATTCTTTTGTTAGATTTGTCTAGTTCTTAAAGGGGAAGATTGACTCTCCCCACTATCATAGTACTACTATCTATTTCCACCTGTAATTCATTTAGCTTTTCTTTTAAAAATTTAGATTCTGTAGTATTTAATGCATGTAAGTTTAGTATTGATATTGCTTCATTATCTATGGTACCTTCATCGTAATGCAGTTTCCCCATTTACTTCTTTTAGTTAAGTCTGTTTTAGCTTTGACTTTGCTATCATGATTGCTACTCCTGCTTTTTTTTTTCTGCATCAGCTGAGGCCTAATACTCTAGCCCTTTATGTTAACTCTGTGTGTATCTCTTATTTTTAAATGTGTTTCTTATAAGCTGAATATTGTTGGGTTCTGATTTTTAATCTATTTTGCTGTTTCTATTTTATGAGTGAATTCATCCCATTCACATTCAAAATTATAATTACTATTTGTGTATTTCTCTCCATCCTATTTTTCCTCATTATTTCCTTCTTAGTCCCTCTTTTTACCCTGTCCCTCCTCTAATTTACTTCTAACCAGTACCTCCCTATTCCACACCTTTTAAAGAATCTCTCCCTTATCCTCTCTCCTAACCCTCTTTTTCCATGTTCTACCCACTCCTCTAAGGGTCTCTCCCTTATCTCCTCACTCCACCCTCCTAAATCTTCATCTATACACTTTCCTAACCACCCCTCACGTTCTATTCCCTCACCCTCTTATTTCTTTATAAATTTAGAAGACTTTGCACTATTCTAGGTGTATATATTGTTTCCTCTTTAACCCAGATCTGATGAGAGTAGAGTTTCAGCACTACCAACTCTCCACCCCACCTGATTCCTCTGTACCAGTTCTTCCTCTTGCACCTCATTTGTATGCAATAATTACTCTTTTTACCTTTTCCTATATAATTTTGCTTTTTAGAATCACCACATCATACTCAGCTCATCCCAATTATTAGTGACAGCCTTAAGAATATGGGTTACATTTCTGGATATAAAAACTAAATAGTTTGCCCCTATTGAATCCCTTGTAATTGATCTCTGATGTTTACTTTATATTTCTCCAAGATCTTATATGCCAAACTTTCCATTAAGTTCTGGTATTTTTGCAACAAAAACCTGAAAGTCTGTCAATTCATTGAATGTCTATTTTTTTCATTCAGGATTATATTTAACTTTTCTGGGTAATTTATTTTTGGCCACAGCCCCAATTCTTTTGCTCTTCGATATATTGTGTTTCAAGACCTGCAGTCTTTTAGTGTAGCATCTGCTAGGTCTTGGGTGATTCTAATTGTGGATCCACAGTATTTGAATTTCTTTCTTTTTGCATGTTATATATTCTCTTTCACCTGGAGGTTTTAAAATTTGGCTTTGAAATTCCTGTAGGTTTTCCTCCTGGAATTTCTTTCAGGTGGTGATGGGTGGGGTTTTTTCTATTTCTGTTTTCCCCTCCTATAAAACTTCAGGGCAATTTTCTTTTATTCTTTCCTTTAATATAGCTTCAAGTAGTTCAATAATTCTTACATTTTCTCTTCTTGATCTGTTCTCCAGAGCAATTGTTTTTCTTATGAGATGTTTCATATTCTCTTCTATTTTTTTCATTCTTTTTATTTTGTTTTATTATTTCTTGGCATCTTATAATGCCATTCACTTCCCCTTACTCAATTCTAGTTTTCAAGGAGTGTTTTTTCTTCTTAAGATTCTAGATCTCTTTCCATAATTTTCTTGGTTTTCTTGGATTGTTCTTGGATTGTTCTTTTTTCTTCCAATTTGTCCTCAATCTCTCTTACTTGATTTTTAAACTCCTTTTTAACTTCTTCCAAGACTTGTTTTTGGGCATGTGACCATTTGACATTATTCTTTATGGTAAAAAGGACTTTTTTTTTGCTTTTGTATACACCTCTGAAAATGAACCAGGTTTTCTCTATCCCTATAGTAACTGTCTGTGGTTGAGGTCTTTCTCCTTTGCTTATTCATTTCCATTTTTAATTTTTTTTATATTTAGCAACTTGTTATTATAACCACCTCTAGTCTAGGGGTGTAGGGGATGGAACCTCTGACCTCAGGTCCTTCTTACTTTTATTTTCTGAGCTTTATCTGGGGCTCAACCTAGGCACTCCTTTCCCCCTCCAAGCCACACCTAGGGCCCCCAGCCACACTATGCTGGAAAAAACTCTTGCTTCCTGAGAACCCTCCAGTGGCTATAACCTTCAGTTCTCCCCTCTGGCCTAGAACTTAAACCATGAGCCCAGCTTTCCTGTTAGTGCCTGTATCCCTTAGCATCCCCACACACTGATTCTGCATTCACCATGCATCAGCTCCATCAGCAGCAGCCTGGGACCATGTCTTGACAGCACAGCTAGGCCTGGTGTCACTTGACAGCAGTGTCCTTCAGTCTTCCCTCTCCTCAGATGTCTGATCTCCCACACTCTCTGTGAAGTGAGAATTCCTGTGACTGTGACTGAGGCTGAGGCTCCCTCACAACCCAGCTACCCCCACAGCTTGTTGTTTGTGGTTTCTAGTGGTGTTTGCACTTTCCTCAGGCTGAAACCGTATCCCTGGGGTCTTTCCTCAGGTCTTCTCCAGTTGTCTCAAGAGAATCACTGATCTGCCCCAACTCTTGTTTATTTTTGCCTCTTTATGTTCACCCTGAGGTTCTATTTTATCTTGTTTGTGAAGAAGAGCTTGAAATTTCCTGGCCTACTCTCCCATCTTCCAAGAAACCTCCCTCAGCTTTGTTCGTTTCATTAATTTATTTGGTGTCTTTTGAACTTTGGTCTCATTCCATCTTGAAATGATTTTGATCTTTACGATGTATATTTTGCATGCAATTACTGATACTACCATCAGGGCAGAAATAATGATTATCTGCTCAGAAGGAGACATTTAAATTTGTGTTGATTTGGAAGCCTTTGTTGTCTGACTCAGAAAATGTGCACATAGCACCTAATGCATTATCAACACTTAGTACATGACAAATAAATCCTTTGGGGACCAAAGATTCTCAATGATTAATAAAAAGAGGACCAACTGCTTTAATAGTAAATGGTTTTACAGGGACTTGTAAAAATATATTCATGCTTTTAAAATTCTAATTTTTCTGTACAAAGTCTTTTCACTCTTTTTTCTGTCTTCTTCCTGCATTTAATTTATCCAGAAGAAGTACTGACATTTTTTTGGTTGACTTTATAACCTATGGCATATGGGACTCTGGTTCTCATTTATTAAGGGTCAATTTCTGTTGTTTAAATTTCTTTATTGCCCTGTCTTTAGAACAGCTACAAATTATGGAAGCTGATGACCTGTTCGCATTTGGAGGACACATATCATCATTCATCCGATACAATTTACAGCATGCTGTGCATTCCTCCTGCCTTACTATGGAAAATAATTACTCCTTAGAACAATGAGGCATATGGATTGTTGAGTATTAGCTAGTTCTCCTTGGGGGTGCTTTGTAAACATGACAGGTGAAACAAATCTCTTATAATAGAATTTGGTTTTCTTATGACAGATAATTTGAAAGGAGTGTTTGGGATATATTGGTAAATTCTTCCCTTTCACAAATGATTTATTTTTACTTTCAAGACCTTAATGGCAAAAGAGTTAAGATGACAAGTATCCTTGCATTCCTGACAGTTACATGAATGGGTCTATGATCATTTTTGTGGTTGTTTCAAGGTCTTCCTGACTCCACTTGGGATTTTCTTGGCAAAGATACTGGAGTAGTTTGCTGCCATTTCCTTCTCCAACTGATTTTACAGAGGAGAAAATTGACGCAAATAGGGTTAAGTGACTTTCCCAGAGTCACACAGCTAGTAAGTCTCTGAGGTCAAATTTGAACTGAGAGACAGGACTTTCTGACTCCAGGCCTAACACTCTGTCCACTGCGCCACTCAGCTACCTTTCAGATCACTAGATTAGGAGTTTGAGGACCAAGGTTCAGATACTGGCTCTGTCACTAAATAAGTGTATGACCCTAAGCCAGTCACTTAAACTCTGACTCTCAGTTTCCTCTTCCACAAAATGGAGATAATAATGCCTGCCTCACCTATCTCATAGTGTTTATATGGGGAACAAAGGAGATAATACATATGGAAGTACTCTGTAAGCCCATTTTTATCATGAAGCATGGTAAAAATGAAAGATCTTAGTATTGTGGCAATAGTGAATGCTTTTTAAAAAGGTACCAAATCAATAAAGAGTATATAGAGCAGCTGAGATTCTGTAAAATCTGTACAATAAAAGGCTTTATGTGGCATGATCTCAGGGAATATTTTTACTTTTATATTGTATGTTTAATGGCAGGAAAGATTTTTCTTTCCTTCTGTTTGTGCCAGCACCCTGGAGGGAAGGCCAATTAAAGGAAATTAAAGCTTAATTGGTGACATGCCATGACATGATGATGCCTACAAAAATTTGCCAAGCACATACCCATAGATGTATGCACAAGCACATACCACATAGAATACCAAAAGTATTCTAGGTATGGTATGGTTTTCCTTTTGTCCAGTTGAAGAAGTGAGACATTGGATTATAATAAACATCTGAATGTAATGTTAGAAATGAGCTAAGCAGCTAAAAGTAAGCTACCTGGCAGGATTCTACTGTAATTAAAAGAATGGCAACTTATTTGTAAGGGGTGGGTGGGCAAAGAATTGTTTTGCTAAGGCTTTTGTGCTATTTTTGGATAGTGATATTTATACACTGTTGCCAAGCATCTACTTTGTGTGTGTGTATGTGTGTATGATCAGATACCACAGTCACAAAAATACCTATCTAACCGAAAAGGTTATAGATAAATAAGAAATGTGAAAACAAGTAGTATGTATGTGCATAATATTTGATTTAATTCAGGTCATTTTTGGGACTTGATCTATGATTTCATTCCCATAAAGAGTATCTTCACAACCTTCTCTGCAACTTAGAGTTGTCTAGAGGTAATAATCTTCTTAGCACCATATCACAGAGAGACAGTTAAGGTGGTTAAAGCAAGAAGTAACCATTTCAGAAGGTACATTATCATAGCTGATGTTTTCTGTGATCTATAAATAGGAAGACTGGTTCATACTTCTACTGTGTAAAGAGATCAAGTACAGCTATAAAACTGAGATAATGCCTTCACTCAAGAAGCTTACATTTTATTGTGGATAATACCATATTCCACAGATAAAGAAATACAAGATATATACAAAATTAAGTTATTTGGGGACATATGATAACTAACAACTTGGAGAATAAGGAAAAGTCTCATGAAGGAGGTGATCCTCAAGATTGATCTTGAGGAAAATGGAATTAGTTGTTCCAAGAGATGGAAGAGAGAAGAGAAAGCATTCAAAACATGAAGGACAGCTTGTGCAAAGAAAAAGGATGGTGCATGAGGATAAAAATTAAGCCAGTTTTGTCATGAGCAATTAACCTAGAGTTGTAGGCCAGAACCAAATTGTGAAGATCTCTAAATGCCAGAAGAAGTGTATTTTATCTTAAAGGTGAAAGGGAGCTACTGAAACTTCTTGAATAAGAGAGTGATATGATCAGATCTCTGCCTTAAGAATATCAGTTTGGCAGCTATTTGGAGGATAAATGCAAGAGGAGAGAGAGTGATTTTAAGACCAGTTAGGAAGCTATTTCAATTTATTATGCCAATTAAGAGGTAATGACAGCATGAAGTAGGGTAATTATAGTGGGGGCAGAAAAGAGACAGATCCAAGAGATGTTAAGAAACAGAAGTCAACAATACTTAGCAAATGATTGATTATGGGAGAAGAGTGATTGAGAGCAAAGTCCTAGATTCAAACCTCAGAGGTTGGAATAATATGATGCCTTTGACAGAAATAGGGAAGTTAGGAGGAGGGGCAAAAGGTGATTTTATCTTTGGGCATTTTGAATTTGAGATTCCTATGGGATGTCCAGGTGGAGATGTCTAGAAGGCTGTTGGAGATGCAGGACTAGATCTCAGGAAAAATTTGAAAACTTTCTATGTAGTTTCTATGCACAACAGTGATAATTGAATCCATGGGAGAGGATGTAGTGTAGAGATAAGAGAGGAAAGGGTACAGTATGGAGCTCTTCAGGATGCTCATGAATGGGGTTGAGACATGGATGGTAATCCTACAGAAGAAACTGAAAAGGATCAGTGAGACAGGTAGGAGAACCATGAGAGATCAGAGTCATGAAAACCCATGGAGGAGAGAATAGGCAGGAGAGGATTATCAACAGTGTCAAATAGTTCAGAGAGGTCAAAAAAGAAAGAGAACTGAGGAAAGTACATTAGATTTTTCAATCCTTATTGAATCACTATTGACTTTGGAAAGAGAAGATTAATTGAGTAGTGAGGACAAACCATATTTCAAGGGACTGAGAAGCAAGTGGCTGATGCAACAATAAAGGCAGTTTTTTACTAGGAGTTGTGCTATGAAAGTGATAAAAGATAAATAACGTTTGTTTGGTACTTACTATGTACCAGAGACCCGAAAAGTGCTGATGATATTAAAACAAACAAAAAGAAAAGCGGTCTTTGTCCTCAAGGAACTTGCATTCTACTTGAGAAAGGTGATATATAAAAGGTGGCTTGAAGGAGGGGAGTGAAGAAAAGTAGAACTGCTCAGCAGAAGTGATGGCAAAGTCCTTAAGAGTCAGAAGCACAGCTGGGAAGGGAATGAAGCATAGCCAGCCTGAACTAATGTTCAAAATGGAGGAAACCTCCAGTGAGAGGACAAGGCCAACATGGTGCACGGAGAGTGCAGGGTTAAAAAGCATCGTGTGCTAAGGGAAGTTCCAGAGTGATAGGGCAGCTGAATCTAAAGAGACATAGGATAATAAATTAAGGACATAGTAAGATCAAATAAACCATGGGGGAAGATCTGGACATATCTATATGTGGCACAAAAAAAAGGAACTAGTAATTATAAAGAGAGATTGAACATTACAGAGTTGTATTTCCTCAAAACCTTTTCTGGTTACCCTTTCCATGTCCTCTGGAATACCCACTCATTTAATAAGCTACCCTTTATCCTTAATCTCTTTTTATATTCTTTGTACTTTTCCCTCATGAAAACCTAGCTTTCTTCAAGATAATGCATTTCTAGATATCCTCTTGTATCAGTAAGCACCCCAGCATATACAGGGGGTCCTGCTACCACAGGTTCTTAGATCTGCATTCATAAAAAGAAAGCAACTTTCAGGGAGTTAACAATAACTTTAGTCAAGCACAGATATTAGAGAAAATCAAAGTCAAAATTTCAGAGAAATCAAATCTCAACAGCCATGCTTCCAAAATGGCTGACCATTACATACATGTAGCTATCAGAGAGGGAGGCATCAGCTTCTGGATTTTAAGGTGGGGAGGTGGGCTTCTCAGCAGCTTCCCAGAATCTCTCTGGTCAAAGAAACATTTCCAGTAAGTAAGCCCCAAAGAAACCTCAAAGTAAAAACCTCACCCTCAGAGTATTTATACACTTTTTAGAGCCAGAGGGCATAACCCTGTGACCCAGTGCCTCAATACAAAAAATAAGAGGTACCTGGGATCCTCTTGCCAAACAGCTCCCCTAATCAAGCTTCCTACCTGTGTGCAGGCCCATCCACGGGTGAGAAAGATCCTCCCCAATCACATTATTCAATCAGAGGCACTTTTAGTAAAACAAAAACAACCAAAGATCCTAATTTCATTGCCATTACACCTCTCCATTGCTGGTTGGACTTTCACATCTTCTAAAAGACTGATCCAAGAGGCATAATAGACCTTGGCACTCTTCCTCATGGCCACTTTCTCATCCTCTCCAGGCTACCATTAGTCAGCAACCTCTTCTCTCCTTATATGTTCTCTCAATGTTTTTATTTCATTCAGTCTTTATCTTTGTTGCATGATCTGCCAGCCTACAGGTCACTCAACCTGCTTTTTCTTGGTGTTCAGTCCCTGGCTCAGTCTTTCTCTCCAGCTCAATTCCTACTGTCATGCTCAGGGACTCAAAGCACAAATGGCTGTCCCCTCAAATCATGTTCAGGGACTCAAAGTACACATGGATTCCCCTCAAGCACACTTTCCTCACAGTTTATTAAACTCTTCGATTCTCTTGCCCACGACTTTATTACCCTGCCTCTCACACATACACAAAGATGGCTATACCTTGACCTCATGTGTTACCTACGTACCAGTTTCAATATTTTAAATAATGAAGTTCTTCCCTTCTCTGATAATTGCCAGTCACTCCATGTCTCTGTGTTTCACTTCTCCTAACCTAACCTTTGCTTGCTTCTAATTCCCTAATTTCTTTGTCATAAAAAACCACTAAATTGCCTATCCTTTCCCATTCTCCTTAGCCCATCCTCACTTTACTGCTATAACTCTTGACCATGGTCCCTTAACAGTTAGCAAGTCAATTATATATTGTCCTTTTCCTAATACTATCAATATACAGCCAATTCTCAATTCCAGGCCCCCTGCCTTCTCCACACATGCCCCTGAGCTACCAAACACCACTGGAGGAAATGACACAAGCATCCACCTGAGTCCTCTTCAAATTTACACCATCCAGTCTTCGGTGGGCCTTTATTGTTGGGTGGCAAGAAAAAAAAATGAAACAAGAAAATCACTTCATTCTTCCCTTATTGACTGTCCTTTACTCTTTAGTAACTATTCCAAAACTCCTTTTCTCTCCCTACATCCTCAGTACTTCCTCATACCTCCTTCACCATAGACACCCTTGCCTTCTATTTAACAGGAAAAGGAGACAATCTCCCTCCTCTCCCCTACCCCATACTTCAGAAATCCTCAAGGTCTTTTCCCATATTCATCTTCTTTGAAGTGAAAATTTCTGAAAGATAGGGGCCATTCTCAAAGTCGATCTCTCTTCCTATGTCCATAATCTCATCCTCTTCTACTCTCCTCTGGGAGTGTGCTCCATGGATTATTTCCTTTCCCTCTTACTCTCATTTTCATTTTTTATTGTCAAACTCGTAAGAAGACTCACCTAAACTCACTGACTCTACTTCCTCAACATCTGCTGCTCAAGCCCTTGCAATCTGACTTCTAACTTCACCATTTAATGGGAACTCATCTGTCCAAGTTAACTTAGAATCTCACTACTGAATTCCGTGACTTTTTCTCAATTCTCCTCCTCTGTCACTTTTCTGCAGATTTTGATAACAATGACTAGCCCTTCCATCCTAGATTCTCTGTCCTCCCTAGGCTTCTGTGACACAGCTCTCTCCTAGTTTTCTTCCTAGCTGACTAGTTCTCTGCCTCCTTTGCTGTTATTATTTTCTACCTTTTGCCCCCAATTCTGAGTGTCCCTAAAGGCTCTGCTCTGGGCTCTCTCCTCTCTCGTTCTCTCCCCTTCTCTTACCTCCTTTATGCTCTCTTCCTTGGCTTTCTCATGCTCGAATACTTTCACTGTACAGATGACACAATTTGTACAATAGCCCTAATCTCTCTTTAACTCCAGCCTATGTGACCAACTGCCTAATGGTCTATCTCCACTTGGATATCCTACAGCAGGGGAGTGATGCGGGCAATCTTGTGCCTTATTTTGAGAATATCATATACAACATGTTGAAAACAGAACTTATCTCCCTCGAAGCTTGTCCTTCCTCCAAACTTCCTATTCCTGTTGAGCAGTATAACATTTTTTCATTAAAGTATTTTTCCAATCTCAAAATAATCTTTAGTACTTCTTTTCCTTTCACTTGTCATATCTAATCAGATACCAAAGTCTTACTGAATCTATGACCAGATCTGCCATACACCCCCTTCTCTCCATTCACAGAGCCACCACTCTCGCAGGCCCTTATCATGTCTCACCTAGACTACTACAATAGCCTTCTAATTCATCTCCCTGTTTCCAACCTCTCCTCTATCCAATTTTTCCTCCATTTGGCTGCAAAAATCATCTTCCTAAGGCACAAGATTGACAACATCACTCCCTTGCTCAAAAAAAAAAAAAAAAACAGCACTCCATGTTGCCTATAGGACAAAAATGCAAATTCCTGCTGTACTTCTGGCTCTCTTCAATCTGACTCCCAATTACCTTAATAATTCTATTTTGTATTTCTCCCTGTTGTGGATGTTTCGTACTATTCCTTTTCATTCCAGCCAAACTGCACTACTAGCTATTACCTGAATTTGACATTAAAACTCCTCCTATCATATGATCACACAAGCCCCATGTCTGTAATGTATTGCCTCCTCCTTGATATGTCTTAGAATCTTGCTTTCTTTCAAAGTTGTATCCCAGGGTTAACACAATGCTTTAAACATAGTAGGTCTCCCCTCCTTTTTTTTTAACTTGTAAAACTGAAAACAAGAAAATAGTGTCCGGTCATAAAGGTAGGATAACTAATCAGTAAAAAAAAAGAGTGAGGCTATTGTTTGTTTTAGCTTAATGTTTTACTTGTGGCCTTTAGCACCTGTCTTTAATTCCAGAATCTCCTTAATTTAACTTTTGTTTCTGTAGAGCACTCCCTTGTCTTTTAGTGGCTCACATTATAAGTAATGGTACAATTGAAAACTCTCCTCTTTTTAGTTTGGTGAGGGATATTTTCTCATTTGTTTCATGGTTGTTAAAGGTGGTTATCTGTTTTCACGTTGGTTAAAAAAGACAGAGCTGTGTGCTATAAGAAAATTATTGGACTTTGGTAATTTTTCCTTCGTATTTATATTTTTTCAAAGGAGCAAAATTTTAAGTTGTATTTTCATCTTGATATAGTACTATTTTCTGTAAATAACTAAAATTTTATTATATTAATAACAGCAATAGTATATATGTGTTATTTATATATGTATATTTACACACATATACATTTTCAGGGATTTACAGTTGCAAGATACTTTTTATATATTGTAATATAATTTTTTGGAAATGGTCAATGCGGGAATTTGGTTTGCCTGATTATGCATATTATGCAAATTTGTTACAAGTGGTTTATTTTCCTTTTTTTCTCCCAATGGAAAGAGAGGTTGGAGGGAGAGAAAATTGATTTTTGCTAATTGAAAAAAATAAAAAAATATTGAAAAATTTGAATATTGAAAAAAATTAAATTGCCTTTTATAAAATCATAAATAATGCCATTGATACTCAAAACAATTTCATGATTGAGAAGTAGTATCAGTGTTCTTACCCTTACTTTATGAAGAAACTGAGACTCAAAGAATATAACTGACTTGTCTAAGTTAATATATCTCATAAATAGTAGAGTTAGGATTTGAACCCAAATATGTCAGGCCATTGATCATATGATTCATATGCTGTTGTTTTCTTACCCTTTTTCACTTCTTATCTTGATTCTGTCCTCATGTTCTCCAGATTCAGAGTTTCAGAAAAAAGGAAGCAGTGTAACCATATGCGATATCACTTTATGAGAGGTATCAAGGATGATAGACATGATACTGACCTTGGGTCAGAAGACCTCAGTTCAAAACCCAGCTCTATTTGTTTCTTACCCCTGAGGAAAGTCATTTCCACTTTCTGGATCATAAGTTAATTTCTGTAAAATGAGGAGTTTGGACTATGTTCCCTACGGTCCCTTCTTGTCCTAGTTCCTGTGGTGCTATGTACATTTTGCAGAGGCAGAACTAAGGCAAATGAGGACCTGGAGACTAATCTAACCTCACTCACCATTTTTTACTGAATCTTAGCTTGATGACTTTAAACCAAGCATAGAAGCCTTGAATAAAATTCAGGAAATACAAGAATGTATGCAGAAGATTATCTCTTCTTCAAGGAACAAGATAGTAATCCACCTAAAAATTGTTCAGTTAAACATCACTGGTGTGGACACAGCCTAAGAGAGAAATGTGTATTTAGTATAATGACAATTCAGTCTCTATACTTCATTTTTGTCCATTGCTTTCATAATTCTATAATGATATAAGAGCCTCATCAGAGGACCAAAGATTTAAAGCAGGAAATGACCTTAGAGGCCGCCAAGATCAACACCCTCATTTTCTATTTGATGGCACCGCAACCCTAGAGGTTAAGTGTTCAAGGACACATAGGTAGCATGTAGCAAAGCTAGGATTCAAAGCCAAGTCCTGTGTCCATAGATTTACCGCACTTTCCACTGTGATTATCAGTTTGTTACTGTTTGTGATTGAAAAAAGAGATGATGCATTTGGGTTCAAAAACATAAGCTGAGAACTTTTGCAGTGATGTTCTAGAACCCAAAGGTATCAGAATAGTGAGCATTTCATAACTACAAATATTGACTTAGGAGTATGAATGGATAAAGAAAGAGCTGGAAACTAAATTGCTGAAAGTTTTCTTTTTCCTCCTCCAAAATGTTTACAGTTTCCTCAAGGATTTCTGTTGATGGTTTTAAGTTTTCTAATTTCAAAATGGCTGCTGCTTCCTGTTTTGTTGAGCAACTAGCCAAGACTTTTTAGGAGGTTTTTAGTGGTATGCTCTGTGAATTGGAAAGAAACTCCATAGATCAGATTAACATTTTGGTTTGGCTGCTGGGTCTTTTCCTATTCCCAGTGAATGGCAGCCATCATTAGCCTTCAGGGTGCACATATCTAGGGTGGTATGAGTATCGTCCTCACGCAGCAACTGTCTGTACCAAATGTTCCAGCAACAGCTCAGCTAACATAAATAAGAGCCAGTGAACTTCAAATGAAGCATGGTTTTTGCACATGTACACACATACCAAGTTATGCTTTTGCTATCTCAATGTTCATCCCCGTGTTTTTTTTTTTAAATCAAGTATTCAACATCTAGCCATAACTGACTGTTTCAAGATTTTCTGGCCAAGGGGGGAAAAAAAGCCTTTTGCCTCAGTTCCATGTGCTATGGAGAGTAGAGAGGGAATTCTATTGTTATTATCTCGTTCCCATCCTTAACACGATCCTATGGAAAACCCATTGAACTCTTAAGTTTGGCATGTGAGTTTTATTCATAAATATACCTAGGTTTCTGAAGAAAGGTGGAACAATTTTTTGAAGTCTAATATATTATTAAATGACTACATAGAGTAAAAGAATACTATTTGACATCATAAAATTGACTTCAGGAAATAGGGTCCACTGTTAATACAGGATGGTTTGGTATCCAGGAAGTTCCATAGCATCAACAAAATGCATATTACTTTAAACAACTTTCATATATGAAAATGACAATTTATTTAATGGCTAGAATTTAAATAGCAATTTAAGGTTGGCAAAGGCTTCTATATATTGCTATCTCATTGGATGTGGGAACAAATCCATGGAAGTTTAAGGACTTGCCCCAGGCTTAGTAACCATCTGCACACCATGTGATATGCCATGTGTACAATAGTTATACGACCAAGCACAGTATAAACATTCAGTAATAGAGATACCTAGTGCAAAGGGAGCTCTGAAGAGGAAGGAGGGAATTCTTATCTGGAATCAAGGAAGGCTTCACAGAAGAAATGCCATTTGAATTGGGGTCTGAAAAATGGGTAAGAGTTGGAAAAGTGTGGGAAATCAGGAGAAAGAAAGATTTTCTTTATAGCAGAAACAGCTGAAGTAAAGATTCTGAGGTAGAAAGCCTGAGGTATGTTCTGGAAACAGTAAGTAGTCTGTTTTGACTAAAGCTTAATGTTTATAAAGGGGAATAGTGAAAGATAGTGCTAGAATGGGAGTTGGGACCAAATGATAGTGACAGAGAGGAGAGAGTTCAGATTTAATTCCAAATATAAGAACAAGTCTTGTTTTTTTTTTTTAAAATAAGAGAATGACGTGATCATTCTTTAAAAAGATTAATCTGTGTAAGGTAGATTGAAGACTTGATCAGAGTAGGAAACTATTAAAGTAGTCCAAGTGAGGGTGAAAAAAATAGGACTTATGGGGCAGCTATTTTAGAGGAAGGAACAACACTACCCAATGACATGTTAAATGTAGCATGGGGTAGGGTGGAAGAAGAGTAGGCAAAGTGAATTACAACGCTTCAAGGGAGAGAGATTGGGAGTGTGGATGGTGTCATGGCCAGAAACAAGGAGATATTGATAAATTCAGTTTTGAATATGGTAACCTTGAGATGTTTATGGGACATTCATGTAGACATAAAAAGGGAGAGTTAAAACTTGCTTTCAGTAGAGTGGTCAGAGCTAAAAATTTAGATTTGCTATATTAGTCCAAGTTCAAACCATGAGAATGGATGAGATCCATAAGGGAAAAAAAGAGAGAAAAGAAGGAAGAAACATCTCAAGGTAGAAAGAGTGTCCACTTAGGAGGGGTCTAATGGGGAAGTCATTAGAGGATCTGGGGGCTTTTCTAAGGGCATGTACAAATAATTATATAACTAAATTAGGTCTAAATAGTTGATATAAGGACAGTAGTAAGTGATTTTTAAAGTAAGATTTGATTTTTAAAATTGTTTGTTCTGAAGCAGAACAGAAACATTTGTGGAGAAATAGTCATTGAACCACTATTGACAAAGCTATTTTGCGGTCTCTAGTATTTAGGGTAGCCAGAAAAACAGAAGTGGAACAAACATAGACAAGTATTCTGGAAGCCAAGGAGAAAAGGAGGGGTATGGGCTGGCTGCTCAGCACTTTAGATACTGAAGAGAGATGAAATTGGACTGGGATAAGAAAGGACCATTAAATTTAGAGGTCACTGATGACCATACGAGAGACCATCTTCAATGGTTTGCAAGAGATGAAGTTAGATTACAAAGGATTAAAGAATGACTGAGGGGAAGGAAAACAAAGGCAGTGAGTTCAGATAACTCTTCAGAAATTTAGCAATAAGATAAACAAAGAGAATAGTAGTATAAGGGAAAGAATGGTTTTAGTATAGGTGAGTCCAAAGCATGTTTATAGGTAGAGAGTGAAAAGGTCAGTCAAAACTTGACGATACAAGAAAAGACAATAATTGCTCTTCACTGATCTAGCTATAGGAGATCCTTAAGGTCTCTAGGTGTTCTTTGTAGGGAAAAAATCAGTATGTGTATGTATAAAATTTATGGAGAGAGGGACCAAAAGAGTGAAATATCAAGGTACAATCAGGAAAGAGATGTCCTTGGCATCAGAGTTAATTTCAAGTTCAGCCTCTCTCAGCTACTCACCATGTGACCATGGGCAAGTCATTTAACAAAACACTCAATACTTCAGGAAACTCTCTAAGACAATAAATTGCAAAACAGATGCAGTTTTCATTGTTCAAGAAAGTTTACTAACTGGAACCTTGGGCAAGTCAATCTCTCAGGCAACTGCCAGAATAGTCACAGTAAATTTCCAACAGATCTCCATACCATGAAATCATAAGTTTTGGCCCTTTCTATCAAGGGCTCTGAAGACAATCCTACACACGCCATTCCCCTACCACCACTCTATTTTAGTCTCTCCTCTTTTTCCTTTCTGTAATCTCATTTAATTTACAACTGATTTTATAAACCCAGGATTATAAAAATCAGAGACTATGAGAGGTAAAAGTTTGTTTAGAGCTATCACCTAGTCCAGTTCTCTCATTTTACAGATAAGAAAACTGAGGCCCAGAGAGATGATAGGATTTGTCTGAGCTCAGACATGCAGTTAGTGGCTCAGGAGGCACTTGAACTCAGATTTCCTGACTTGAGTCCTTTTTACAGCTCTTCTGCTAAATCAGCCAGACTCTACTGATTACCAGAAAGCAAGAAAAAATTCTGAAAGGAAGTAAATGGGCTGATTTATAGAACATAGTGAATATCAGACCTCTCACCTATAAGAGTTGACCTTTGAGGAAAGGTTACTTTTTAAAATGAATGTTGTGATAACCTAGATTTTGCTGGGTGCTGGCCTCATTGCAGTAGCCCAGGGCTAGAAAAAAGAAAGGATTTTAATATGGGCAGAGCATCAAATCCTTGACCCAGGAAAGAGCACATGCTTACTTTCAAGTGGATTGCGCCAAGCAACATGCTTCAAAACATTTAGAGACTGGGAATGTAACCAGCCACAGAATCGTTTGGTGGGGGGAGGGATGGGGAAGGTGGAGAGAGAAAAGAGCCCTATTGCTTTTGTTTCATTTGGTTTTAATTCTACCCTGTTTCTCCTAAGAATAAAATGGAATCAGAGTCTGTACAAACCACTTAGTGCCCTTGGCAGAAGAGAAGGAGCTATAAATGTAACTTGATGGCAGGAAAATCCTTAGCTTTGGGAGTTTTTTTAAAGAAACTGTCCCCTCCCTTTCCTTTAGACTGACAAGTCCCACACACCCTTTTCCTAAGGTCTTGGAACCTTTCTTTATGTCAAATTCAACTGAAATGTTCTTTTCCAGGCATTCCTTTAGAAATTAGAAGCATCACATACAATTTTTGTTTCTCAAGTTAGACCTTTCAGCATGTCTATAGAATTTTGGTATGTCTGATATTTTCTGACCAGGAACAATTTCCTCACAGTGTCATTAAAATGATTTCTCCTTGGCATTTATTCATGACATGATCTGTTAAAAACTAGAGTTGCACGAATTGGGGTAATAAATCTGACAGGATTTGCTTTTTTTTGTGCTATGAAGTTTTTCCTCAATCCATTTGAAACTATTCTTGTGGAGGGAAATATACCACAAAACATCAAAGCTGAAGTGAGCAGAATGTTTTCATTTCCACAGCCCATGAATGTTGTGTACTGCATAGATTTTAGGACCTCGAGGTTTGAGGTCACTCTGTATAATTTCCTTCAGGTATGAAGTTATGCAGAATGAGCGAGCTTCATAAATAATTGCTGGCATTACCTTTGTTTGAATTTGAATCTCACACCCACATGTCTGAGGTTCTGTGAGTAGAGCATAGATATATTCTCTTTCTCCACATTATGTGTGTGTGTGTATATATATATATATATATTTTAATGTATACATATATAGTGATATATTTTAAAATCTGAATTATCTATACCCATAATTTAAATGTGGGGGGATCTTACTAGAGTGTTTTTCTTCTGTATTAAAAAGGGGGACTGCAAAGGACCATACCTTTAAAATGTGCCCCCTCTTTTTAGTGCAAAGGGAAGATTGGCACTTGCTTATAGGCATAGCCATAACTAAGAATTTTGACACCTTGGGTAAAATTCCATTGGAGGAAAGGGGGTTATTAGGAAAAAGAGGTAGTAAAAAGGAGAGGATAAAGCAGAGAACAATCTGCTTCAACCTGGCCTCAGACACTGCAGCACCACTAATGATCCCCAGTCTCAAGGATAAAAGTGGGAAAGGCAGCAAACAAGGGACCTGGAATTGAAGGAAGATATCATGAGAGGAGGGTAGGACAAGGTACTTACTTAGCAGAGGAGTATAGCAGAAACAATCATATTCCTTAGATGCTGGTGCCCTTGGGCCCCAAACCCTTTGCTCCATCCTTCTTATGGTTCTGTTTTTAACCATTATTTTCAGTTAATATGTAATGAGTAGTTGTTTTGTTCATAGCAAATTAGAATTATAGTAAAGCTTTTTTTGTGCCAAAGAAAGTACCACAACATAAATCCTGTGTTCCCTATATTATATTAGTTAAAAATTCTCCATGGTCAGTTTACCAGACTGTTATTTCATGCAATATGTGAAGACCTTGTAATTTGTCTATGGGCTATTTGACATGGCATCAGATTACTTGTGGTTAACCTAACTGCCTCAGTACTCCACAGAGAACCATTCCAGCATCAGCATAACCTGAGGACATTTCATGTAAGGTTTCAAGGCCCTGGAAACTATGCCATATTGAATCAAAACACTCCCTGGTCCATCTGGTCTGATATTCTGCTTCCAGCAATGGGACCGGATGCTGATGAAAAGCCAACTGACAGGCAAAGCTCAACTGAGCCAATTGTTCAAAACTACACAGAAGGAAGCCACACCAAGCACACGACTGGGTGACACCCTGATGAAATTGGCCTCTTTTCCTTTACCATGGCTTTAGCTTGCATACACTCAGATATTCTCTTAGTACAAGGAAAACTGGCATCTTTGCCATTTCTGGAGCTGGATTTTTTTTTGCAAGTTGAACTGTGGCCAAAACAGGCAAATGTCACAAGGCTCTGTGAGTAATGGTCTTGACAGATCCTCTTTGGCAAGCAATGTGTTGCTATGCCATCATTGTTGGCATGGTAGTGAGGGTTGACTTAAGGACTGAATCACAAAACCAGTGAATCACCAAACCCTTTTTTGTGATCCATTCCCTCCTTCACCTCCTCCCCAGTATCTGGGTAAGTACAGCACTAGACACCTCTTAAGGGCTCAATAAATGACATTCAAAATCGATTGATTTGAGATAGAGAAGTCCCGATGTGGAAATTAGTTTGACATGACTTCCCTTAAGTAAATATGCATGCTGATGATCGGTAGTGTGAAATACAGGTAAAAAACTTGTGGAAAAAATTACTGCTGAACCTCTATAGACAAGAAAGCATCTTTGTGGTGCTTTTGAGTCTCTTGGCTCAAAGGAGTATTTGAGGGGTAGTCATTCAAGGATGATAGTTTTCCTAAGGGTATAGGTAAATAACTAAATTAGGTCTAAAAAGGTGATGACATTTTATTTTCCAGCAGAAAACTTAGTTTCATTCTATTGAAGAAGTAACATAGTGAACAATTAGCCCCAAAATAGAAGCGTAGAAGTGGCCTTGTTTGTTTTTCATTGCATAGAAGACTATGGGAGAAAAAGCTATACTGGAGGCTCAAATCCTATTTCTGCCACTGTTCTTTATGGGACCTTAGACAATTTGCTTGATCCTTATCTTTGCTTGACCCTAAGGTGATGCGTAAGTAGAATGCTTGGGCCAGGAGTTAGAAAGACCTGTGTTCACATCCTGCATACTTATTAGCTGTGTGACCTTGAACAAGTCACTTAACCTTTCTGCCTCACTTTCCCTCAATTTTATTAATTAATACTTCCCAGGGTTGTTTTCAGGATAAAAGAGAAATGAAATATTTATAAAGCACTGAGCAAAGTGTCTGGCACATAGTAGGCACTTAATAAATGCTTGTTTCCTTCTTTTAAAGTAGCTTATAAGAATAATCAGTGAAAGCAATAAGCAATTCATTTTCTATATTAGTTTGTAGGTTTGTTCTTTACTAAAGAGTTCAGAGGTACAAAAAAAAGGAATTAGTAGAAAAATTCCATTTATATTGGTTCCAGAGTCACCTTGTTCCCATAATAAATATTTTATAATAAAAATAGAGTTTATGGTCACTTATTTAGTGTAAATTAAACCAATGAATCAATAATAATCCTTTATTTAAATGGATTATACATGTACTTTTGTCAATCCATGATTTCACTAAATAGGAATTCCCATTTATCCTTTGAAATTCTTGCTTGTTGTGGTTGTCAATTTTTTTTAACCACAATTCCTCCATTAAACAACTACTTAATACATCCTAGAGATTTTCCTCTGTTTTCCTCTGTTTTGCAAGAATGTCTAAGACAAGAAATAGCTAACCTATTTCTTTTTCCAGTCATCTGTATCCTCAGTTGTAGCTTTTATGCCACTTCTCACATTGACGTTAATATGTTATACATTGTAATCAACCGTGTGACTTAATACTTTCAGCCATTTGTAATTTTAATTCTTCTGAGATCATGATATTCTATGATTCAGAGTAATAGCATCACTAGAATAGTGCTATTAAATAAAAGAGTTTTTTCAGTAGAACGCTATTTGGAATCTTTTAAAACTCTGAACAATATGCTATCAAGTGTCAAACAGGGTGCTATGTTTTTGCCTGTGTTTACCAATTATGGAAGATAGCTTGCATAGAAATCTTTTAAAAAAGTAAAGAAAAGGTTTTTCTTTGGATGATAAGGTAATTCAAATGTTTTTCTTCTCAAACTGTCATACAGGTTCATGGAACATTTCAACATCTCCTTAGTGAAATCCACTGTAATTTGAAATAGATTGGACTAACCAGCCACATGGAAAAAACAAAAGGGATGGAAGCATTTATGTTCCTAACTAGTCATATATCTTACTGACTGTGTGTGTGTGTGTGTGTGTGTTTGTGAAAGAGAAAGAGAAAGAGAGACAGAGATAGAGAGACAGAGACAGAGAGTTTGAATGACAGGTTGATTGATAATTAGTTTTAGACAAAGTTTCAAAATGTTCACTTAGTAACAACTGTAACCCTCCGTGGACTCACTCCCTTTCTATCTGGAGCTGTCTTGAGATCTCTTTTATTACTTAACCATCTGCTTGGAGCGAAGTCCATTGTTTGGCCACCAGATGACACTCCAGCTATCTTTGAGTAGTTTCCTTCCTCTCCCTCTACTCCATCACTGCTAGCAGCTCTAGCCTTCTTGGCTAGCTAGTGACCGATCTAGTTAGTTCCCAAGTTCAATGGGAGTCTAGAAGACATAGCCTGAAATGTACTCAAAATTATCCCACGTACAAAATTCTCTCATCAACTTATTTTTTTTTTAAATTTTCCATAGGCTGAATTCACCTCCTTAGTCATTATCTCCTGTAGGATTTGAAAAGTCACCATTTGCAGTCATGAACTCACACTTCAAGGGAGACAGAACACATGAAAAATAAGGTTTGGTTTCACTATATAAGGATAAAGGGCAGTATATGTATATGGAAAAAGAGCATCCTAAAAGGGCAGTTATGATACAGATGACAAGGCCCAGGCATCCTTGGATTACATCCTCTGATCAGATGACCATGCTAGGGAGCTGGAGGACATAGAAGACTCTGGGAAATTACCCTAGTCTTTTTGGATGGTTTTGTTACCACTAGAGAGAGAGAGACAGACAGACAGACAGACAGACATACTATCTATAAAGATAAATATTCCTAGCTATATATAGCACTTTAAAGTTTGCAAAGTGCTTTGCAAATATTATTTCATCTTCACAACAACTCCAGGAGATAAGTGCTATCATTATTCCCATTTTACAGATGAGGAAACTGAGGCAGACAGGTTAAGTGACTTCCCCAGAGTCACACAGCTAGTATCTGAGGCTAGATTTGAACTCAGCTATTATTATAGATAGATCTTAAACAGGCATTGCATGAGATCAGAATGAATCACATTTGAGAAATTGTGATTTTTTTGATCAACATTATTACAAATAAAACTATTTTCATTCAGGTTAACTCCTGGTTTTATGCTTTTCATAAATATGTTATTCAACCTCAATATTTAAAAATAGTTCTTTTTGAATAGACCTTAACTTTTAGCAAGTGTTTTAACACTCTATTATGAAAATCATGACATCTTATTTGACTCCAGATTCTATATAATCTGAATAGTTAGTGGAAATGAATGTAACTTTTAAAAATGAAATTCTGATAATCATCTTAAATAGTTGAACTTCTTGATTAAGTTTCATCTTTTGGTGCTACCGTAAAAGTTTTCAAGAAGAAAATTAGAATGTAGAAGGAAGTCTAGAAAGCTAGTTGGGAAACAAGATTGTGGAAAACCTTGAATGCTATGCTCAGATGTTTGAACTTTAGTAGAAAATGAGGACTCATTGATAACTTTTGGACAAGGCAGTAGTAAGAACTGTGTATTTCACAGTTTACTCTGGTGGTAGTAGAACAGAATGAAATAGGGAAAGAGAAAAGGTAGGAAGATCACCTAAAAGGCTATTGTAATAGCCCAGTTAAGTTGAAATTAGAGAATTAATTAATCATGGCCTGAACCATGGAAATGGAAAGAAAATGAGGGATTCAAGTCATATTTTAGAGAGAAAATCTACAAGAGATAGTATTTTGGGTGAAACGGGTAGGAAGAAAATGAGCATGGTATGGAGGTTTCAAAAGGTTGAGTTGGGGGAAATAGGATGTTAATCCTGCTTCAGATGCATACTAGCTATATGACCATGCCAAGTCACTCAACTTTTCAGTCTCAGTTTACTCGTCTGTGAAGTGTGACTAACAACACTTCACAGGAATGGTATAATAATCAAATGTGCTAATATGTATGAGGTACTGTGCAAACTTTAAGGTTCTATATAAATGTTAATTATTATTATTATTATGGGGAGGGGGGAGGTGAGCATTATTTGAAATGGAAAGTTAGGATCCTAAGTATTTTTATTATAATCGTGCCCTTGTTAGCTGTTACTGTATTTTTTAAAGAACTCTCTTAGGCACTTAAACCAAATCTTACTGTACATGTTCATATTAGAATATGTAATTTCTACCAAATTGGTGCATAGAACAATAGATATAAATTATATGTTCAAGATATTACAACAAGAAACTAACCTGGTATACTTGTATACTTACTGTATTATACTTACTATATTTATTGCATTTTTCCATGGATAAGGACAGTATTCATAAAAAAGATAAAATGATAGAGTTTAAGAGCTAGAAGGGATCTTGGAGAAAATCTAATCCAAGCCCTTCTTTACTGAAACCTCTGCAGATATTTGAAACATTTTGTAAGACATTTTGCTTTAGAACATGCATTTTAAAAACGTCTGAAGGGTCACCTTTTTTTCAAAAAAGTTCATTTTCTTTACATTATATTTTAAAATAGTATGGTTTTTACAACACATGAAAAAAATTTTAAAATGTTCTTTAGTTTAAAGTATAAAAATTCAGATGCTATCATAGAAAAATGGCAGTATAGAATTTGAGACCTGCTGTAATACAGCTCACACAGAAGGAAATCAATTAGATTGAGCTACAGTCAATATTTGACAGAGGACCAATCAAAATGAATAATGCATAATTTAAGCTTTTATAATGTTGTTTGTTAAAGACAGGGTATAAAGTTATACCATGCTTTATGCTAGCAACTTCCAACTTTTTGAGTATAAAGGCCCCTGTTTCTCATGTCCGCTGCCTAGCACATAGATGGCACTTAATACAGGCTTGTTAACTGTTTGATTCATTGATTAAATAATTTTCCATGCCTCCACATGGTAATGGCTGAACTATTAGTATACATTCAATGAAAAAAAATAAAGACTTTTGGAACCCTTGCAGAATAACTTCAGTAGCTCAGGTGCACACAACCTTCAGGTCAGGAATTACTGTTTTACACAAGAGAGATGTGTAAAGGTTGAAAATATTTAACTTAAATATTATATTAAATCCAGTGGAAGGACTCAATGTTTGAAGGAATTCTATGGAATAAATAGGCTTTTTTAGAATAAATAGTCCTTTTCTAACATAAGTAACCATTCTCCTATATTCTGTTTTGTAAGCTATTTTAAAATACCCTGCTTTATCAAAATATAAATACAAGGCTCTACCATTACAAATACAGTTAAGTGAGTAACCCATGCAGAAGGCATTATAGGACACAGATGTAAACCTTCTTTTGACTTTGTGTTTGAAAAGGTCTTTATTCATTATATGCATTAATTTCCAATCATGAATGTGGTAATAACATACAACTGAGAAAATAAGAAAAGCTTTTTAGTTGAATATAAGCTTCATCATGGTTGTTTAGTCCAGACGGCACTGTGCCTGGTTGTGTGTGTGTGTGTGTGTGTGTGTGTGTGTGTGTGTACATACATATGCATGAGGCAGACATGGGGCTACTTTTTCTTATAAGCAAAAGAAGCAGCTGCCCTGTGTTCTGTAGAGGATTCAGTATGCTTAGTCTAAAAAAGAGCAGGGGATTTAAAGGCAATGCCTTTCAAGCACTAATAATGAACAGATGACTAAATCTTCTGTTGGCTCACCTAGATTGATAGAGATGGCTAGGTAGTGTGGTGGATAGAACCCAGGGATTAATCTCAGGAAGACTAATATTCATATTCTTCCCCTAGACACATATGCAATCTCAAGCAATTTTCTCATTCTATTTCTTTATCTGTAAATAAATAAAATCAGCATCTCTCTCTTACGAGGTAAATGTAAGCCAGTGAACATTTATTAAGTGCCTACTATGTACCAGACACGGGGGACACAAAGACAGGCAAAAGACAGTCTCTGGCCTCCAGAAACTCAGTTTAAAGATCAAAAAATCAAAAGAAAGAATATGCCTAACATGCTTTGTAAAACCTTCAAGCATTATATAAATATGCCCTATTATAATGACTGTTTGAGTAACGTTGTCTAATGTAGAAATTGTTATGAAGACTTCTAGAATATTGTTATCAACTGCTTTAAAACAAACAAAGAAACTTCAACAAGAATGCATCAAGTACTTACTATGTGCCAGGAATTAATGATGTATGATCAAAGTACAAAGAAACAATTCCCGCCCTCTCTGTGAGCTTTCATTTTACTGGGGGAGACAACATGTATCCAAAATAAATACAAGGTAATCTGTGGAGGGATCCTGGAGAAAAGATACTAGCAGTCAGCTAATTAATATTTATTAGGAATCTACCATGTGCCAAGTACTGTGCTAATAGCTGGGGGTGGGGCAGGGAGGGGTGGGGCAGGTGCCCCTCTTCATGAAAGCCAGCCTTATCATATCCCCAAGAAATTCATCTTCCTGCAAGATCTCACAAATGCTTTGATATTTACACTCCTCAGTACCCTCTACTTGGAGGGTAGAATTTCCATTTAACTTCATTTCCTTTCCAGCTGCATTTCCTTGTCCTCCTCCATCCTGACTAAGCCCAATGCCTTCCATCCCCTTCTCCCCACCCCTTCCTTTAATGTGTTCCCTTCTCCCGTTAAATTTGTCCCATTAGATTGTAAACTTGAGGGCAGGGACTTCTTTTTCTTTTTGTATCCCTAGCTCTTAACGCAGTGCCTGACACATAGCAAATACTTAATAAAAGTTTATTGCATGAATGAATGAATATAGAAGGGAGTACCTGAACAGAGTTTTAACAGAAATCAAGGATTCTAAGAGACTAAGGAGAGTGGAAAGTATATTCAAAGCATGAGGGACAGCTTGTGGCAGGAAAGATAATCGAAACTTACAAAAGGGAAATTAATCCAAATGGTCTCACATATGTGATGAGGGCTAAAATCCAAGGTGTGCTGTTGTTAGTAGCTTTTGGTCACGTCCAATACTTTGTTAACCACTTTTGGGGTATTTTTGGTAAAGATCCTGGAATGGTTTGCTATTACCTTCTCTAGCTCATTTTACAGATGAGGAAACCGAGGCAAACAGAGTTAAGTGACTTGCCCAGGGTCACACAACTAGTAAGTGTATGAGGCCAGATTTGACCTCAGGTCTTCCTGACTACAGGCCTATCACTCTATTCACTGCTAGCTGTCCTGAGGGATGTGTTGGTAAATGCTTAACAACTGGCTCTCCAAAAAAAATACCACATACTTTTAAGTTTAAGTTGAATTATTAACATTTTCTCCATCACTTTCTTAAGTACAGATAATCAACAGAGCAGTTATTAATTTCCAAGCTGTAAATGCTCACATTGAAAATTTAATAGATGAGGCCATATCAGCAATCTCTGACCTAAGGAGATATATGAAAGACTTTACTATATAGAATAATTAATTATTTGTATGCCAAGAAACCCTGCAAAGATTTCTTTCAAATACTTTTTAATAATGTATACATTTTCTTTCTAACTCTAGTGGGCTGTTGCTGCTTTATTATAAATTTTTACTTTGCTTCTTGCCTGTTGACATCTCTTTCTACATAACCACAGTTCCAAATCTTTTCTTGTCTCCTCCCCTCCTTTTGTTCTACCTTGACTCCGACTGCATTGAATATAACAAATGCCAGCATTTTTTATAATGGTCAGCAGGGGTGGGGAACCTGCAGGCTTTAGGCCTACACATGGCCTTCTAGGTCCTTCTAGTCTAGCCTTTTGACTGAGTCCAAGTTTTACAGAATAAATCCTTTTATTAAAGGAATTTGTTCTATGAAGTATGGATTCCATCAAAGGGTTTCACTTGAGGACCTAGAGGTCCACATGTGGCTTTGAGACTTCAGGTTCTCTATTCCTCTAAGATTTTCATGGAAAGCAAGGAAGAAAATATTTTAAAAGAAAATAAAACAAAGATGATCATTCTACAAAATGTGTCCAAGGCTACAATAAGGCTGTGTACACATTCACATTCACCCATGTGTATCTATACCTCATCTCATTGTGTACTGTTTCCACTGCGGCAGGTAGGTGGTGCAGTAGATAAAACACCAGTGTAGGGGTCAGGAGGTACCTGAGTTCAAATCTCATCTCAGATGCTTGACACTCACTAGCTGTATGATCTTGGGCAAGTCACTTAACCCCAAATGCCTCATCCTGGGTCATCTCCAGTCATCCTGATGAATATCTGGTCACTGGATACAGATGGCTCTGGAGGAGAAGTGAGGTTGGTAACCTGCACAGCCTTCCCTCAGTCAAAAAACAAAGTCAAGTGCAAGCCATGTCATTATTTCTCTGATGGCATGATCTTCTTCGGCAACAAAAGATGAACACACTGTTTCTGCTGTATTCCTTGATTAACTGTCAGCACTTTTTTTCTTCTTCTTGTAGATGACACTGGGTGCCCAAGTAGTCAGTCAGTATCTCCTGTGAAGACTCCTTCAGATGCTGGAAATAGTCCAGTCAGCTTTTGTCCTGGAAGTGATGAAGATTTTACCAGAAAGAAATTTAATATTGGAATGGTTGTTGAAGGAAATACCCAGTCATCCCGCTATAAGAAGGAACCAAAGACATGCCTCACCAAGCCAGGTATGTGTACACTATGTTATACGTTCATACATGCACAATACATACACACATATGTATATTTTTGTGTGTATGTATGTATATATGTATGAATATGTACATACATATATTTCACCATCAAGGCATGACAATTCTAATTAAACAGTAAACACACATTTTTCTTCCAAGTAGTAGAAAATATGTAGGAATCATAAATGATTTCTTTTCTCTTAGAGGAGGAAAATTCAATGTGAAATTTCCATACTTGCTCCCTGCGGATGAAGTGGGGGAAACAAGATCTAAGGAGCTAAAACTAAATAATACATGCAAATGACAATGCCATTGAGTCCAGACTTAACTACCCTAAGGTACCTCATGGCATCATGTAAAATGGATATAATCAGGTTATCTGGATGAACAGCAGCAGATCAGAATGTACTTGCTATCTGATTAATTTCCCTATTAATGAAAGTTACAAGATTGTGATAGAAGAGAAAATGAAGAAAGTGAGATGCAGTAATTACCCAAAAAAGCCAATTATCAACAATAGTTTTTTTTATTTCATTAATTAATATATGGAATGTCAAAATATATAATAATTCTAATTTAAAGGTAGAGGATATCATTAATATTAAAATCTAAAGATCATGTTAGGATTCAGAGGTGCAGATCAAATATTTTAGGCATCATTTTGTTTGGTGTCCAAAATGACTTGTATTACCAGTTTGCTTCTCAGCTATAAAAAGTTGATCTATGGTTTGCATGTATCTTCATCAGTTATGAGCCACCTCCTGATTTCTGGTTAATGATGATGCTACTGTCTCTGACTATACCTATTTTTGGTTTAAACTCCAAGCATCATTATTCTATTAGGGCCAAAGTAAAATATTATCTGTGGTATATAGTCTTTGCTGTCTGCTTCAGTCATTTCCTGAGTAATTGATATTCATGCAAAACTGACTTTCAGTTTTCCTTCAAAATTCTTTTGGATACTCAGAAAAAAAGTAATTTAGTATCATGTATGAAACTTTGCTTGTTCTTTCAATATTTAGATGAAGGCAATTGGTGAAAAAATGTGCAGCTTCTAGCAGAGAGATAGGAGTGCTTTAACGGAGGACCCAATAATTGTTCATTGAGATGAATTGATTAAAATCAGATGTTTGTAGAGATATAAAAGGGAAAGGGACATTTGTATAATGGATGTTTAAAAAGAAAAAAGTGTTATTTACATGTAACTGGGAAAAACTAAATACTAAATAAATATACAAAAAAGAAAAACATAAATGTGACAGGACTATTGGTTAAAACAGTTGAGGAAGTTTAAAATCTTCAGGTAGAATAGTGGGAATGAGTTAGGAAGGTAAATGAAATAATACCAGAAAGGGAAAAAGTGTCATAGGGATGGGGGTACAGAGAAAGGTTAGGGGGAATATGTGTTCAATGAAGAAATCAAGGTAGGTTACCTAAAAGGAATTGAATGTTACTACTCATATCATTTCTCTACTCAGAAATACTCAGCGGCTCCCTATCACATACTAAATTAAGTTCAAACTCCTTTGTCTGGCACTGGAGATCCTCTCTAATCTGCTAGAACCCCACATTTCCCTCTTTATCTCAAATTATTCCCCTTGGGCTTTCTATATTCCACCCAAACTGGAATACTGTCTGACCCTGGAATATGCATTGTACTCTCACACCTCCATACCTTTGATCAGTTTTCTGTGCCTGGCACCCCTCCATTTTGGAAAAATAGTGTATTGTAATAGAAAGAACAGTGGATTACAAGGCAGAAAGATTATTATGAATCTTAGATTCTCTCCTTTTTACCTTTTGAACTTGGGCAAATCATTTGACTTCTGTGAGCTTCAGTTTCTTTGCATATAAAATCAGTGGGGTAGGACTAGAAGATCTGTAAGATTCTTTCCCTATCTGGAGGAAATAATTGGAAGAATATAAGGGCTTAGCACAAAAAGGAGAAAAACAGACTCCATGAAAAAAAAAACAGTCCAAGTTAAAATTAATGACTTTCTGAGACAACAAAAAATATTAGAATAAAATCAAAAAGTTGGAAAAACAGAAGAGAATGTAAGGTATGTACCGTTAAAAACAAGAAATAAATTAAGAATCGCTAGACTCTCTATGGCCATGCCAAATGCTGAATACCACCTTTCAAGAAGTCATAAATGAAAACTACACAGACCTATTAGCAACAAACATAAATAGTAAAAATGGAAAGAATTCACCATTCCCCTTCCTCCAAAATGGGGAAGAGAAAAAAGGGAATAAACATTTATATAGTGTCTGCTATATTTCAAGCTTGCTAAGTGCTTTATAAATATTATCTCATTTGGTCTTCATAACAACCCTGGGTAGTAGGTACTGTTATTACCCTCATTTTGCAATGAACAGATGCTGCTGAAACAGACAGAGATTTAATGACTTGCCCAAGGTCACATAGCTAGTAAGTGTCTAAGATCAAATTTGAAATCAGGTCTGCTTGACTTCAGACCCATGACTCTATACACTGCAATACCTCACTGCCTAAGGAATAAATTCAATGAACTAAAATTTCCAGGAATGTTACAGTCAATATTTGGAGCTTCTAAGTCAAAGAAAACTACTAAAAACAACCAGATAGAATTTAGATACCAGAGAATGCAGTCGACATCACATAAGTCTTAGCAACTGTATAATAAAAGATAGAAAACCTTGTGATAACAGAATTTTAAAAGGCAAAAGATAATGGCTTACAGCCAAGAATATTCCTCCCTGCCAAAAAGAATATAATTGTACAAATGGATTTTTCATCGAGTAGAGAGGACTTTTAAACCTTCTGGAAGAAAATACCAAAGTTAAATAGAAATTGTGAAATACAAACACAAATCAAGAGAAAATTCGAAGTAAATTTGAGCAATTAGAAGGAGCTAAATGTTGTTAAAACATTTTCTAGTTGGAGGAAGAGATCAGTTTCCCTTCAGAATTCTTAATGTTTTAAACAGTCACAGAGAGAAGTAACTAAGAAGTAGCTAAAACAAGCAGAGGGTCTGGATATGTTTTGTTTCTTTTTTAATGATCTAAGAAAAGGAAAAGAAAAGTGAAAGAAAAGAGTAAAAATGGATAAACTAGGGAAGAAATGAGGAAAGAGGAAGTGGAATCATTTCTCATAATTGGGGCACATGAGAAGAGCACAGAAACATGGAGGAACAAATGTAGGAATAGGCATCAAATAAATATCAAATTTATCTGGACTAGAAAAAGGAAGATTGAACACACAAATAGGAGTAAGCACTGAAATACATTAAATTAACCAGGGGAAAAAACAGGCAAAGGGAGATGAAAGTTTAAGAGGAAGGGTTGAGTCAAAGAGGAAATAGTAAAAAGCAAATCTAATAAGTTGCCAGTACTAAAAAAAAAAAAAATCACATCAAATGGAGAAGAAATAGAGCAAATTATTAGAAACTATTTGTCAAATTTTGTGGCAACAAAACAAATAATTATATGAAATTGAACAATATTCACAAAAATAATATAATCTGACTAATAGAGCAAGACCAAGAAACACAAAATTTGAATAATACAATCTCAAAAGAAAAAAACTGAACAAACCAGTAATGAACTCTCAAAGAAAAAATGCACCAACTAGATAGATTTACAAATGAATCCTATCAGACATTCAGGGAAAATTAATTTCAACATTACAAAAACTATTTGCAAAAATAGGAAGAATCTTAAAAAATTCATTCTGCAATGCAAATATGATCTTGACGCTTAAGGTAAGGACAGACAAAGCAGGCATTTTTTGTAGGATTAGAGAGTTTAAGTGGCAGGAATAGAGATAGGTAATATTGGGAATTCAGGTGAAGAGATTCTTTCTATTAATGCAGGTTGGTATCTTTTCTGCAGTTTATAGTCTTAGAGAAGTTCCTAGAGCACTGAAATGTTACATGACTCATCTTCGGTTACAGAGCCTCTATCTGTCCATGTTTTCCTGGCTTTTTTTTTGGTAATTAGCAAAAAACAGAGGAATTCCTAATAATTTTTTGGCTTAGGAAGGATCAAGTTACACTTTTTTAAAATGTGTCATTTTGAAATGAAGCTATTGGTATTTGAGAAGAATATGCTTGTTGACCTAGAGTTCTCTAAAAGTTCAGTAAAATGAATCCGTCAAGTTTACCACATCAGGGGTAGGGGAAATCACGGAAGTGAGGCATGGAAATGATGTTGTGACTGAGGCAACTGAGAGGTCAATCATTCAACTCCAGGAAAAAGCAGAAACCTATGTCCCTAGCTTTCTGCTTCCCCTGACTAAAAGCCAAAATGGCCAAATGCAAGCTCAGCCAAAAATGAATCTTCTATTGACCAGGTTTAGTTTGTTTTTTAAGAAATACTGTATGTTATAATCGACATTAGTTCCCTGTAACATCATATAGTTAAAATTCCCTAAATATCTAAATGTCTGATCATTCTAAATAAGTTTAAATGATCTAATTCTAAATCCATTTTATTAAAAGTTTATTTTTTCAAGATATTGTATTTTGAGTATATGAGAAAGTAATCTAATTGTGTTCAGATCTTTAGACGGAGGCAAGAAGGTGGCAAGTGTAATAGAGTGCTAGGCCTGAGTAAGGAAGTCCTAAGTTCAAATTTAGTCTCAGATACTTATTAACTATATGACTTGAGCGAGTCATTTAACCTCTCTCTGCCTCAGGTCCTTCATCTATAAAATGAAGGTAATAATAGCATCTACCTCCCAAGATTCTTGGGAGGCCAAAATCTTTCTAAAGGAGTTTTTAAACCTTAAAGCAATATATTAATGAGTGAAATAAAAGTAATATTGTTATCTACAAGTTCCACAGTCAAAAAACAAAATTGTTTCATTTTGTTGATCACGTATAGAATAAGAAAGAAAGCTTTTTATTGTTGTGTTTTGTGTGGGGAGTGGTGAATGTTGTGAGCTAATGCTAAAATAAGCACCATGCCAGCTGTACAGAGATCGCACATTTGGATTTCCTCTCCCACCTGTCTCCTACCCTGCTGATGAGCCATCTGAAATTTTGGTGTCTGTAATTTTGACATCCTGTAGAGTTAATAAAAAAAAAAGATCATTCCCCCAAAACAAAGATGCAAACAATTTTGCAGTCCCCTAATGTTTTTATATTTTCTGTCTGTTCTCCTGCTTTCAAAACTCTTGTCTGGTTTACGAAGAAGTCACAGATCCATTTTCATAATGAATTTTTTAAAATATAGAAATTAATAACCTAACTATTGCAACTTTAGTACATTAAGTAATATTCCAGTGTTAGGTTTCACAATGTTAGGCTTCCTTAACCAACTACTTACTACCCAGGAGTGTCTTATCCCCAGAACCCAATACAGTTTAACAAAAACATGTATTATATCAGATATCTACTGGCTCAGTTATACAAAGAGGTGGAAGTAGACACTAGAGTTAATAAGCAAATATTTAGGAAATGTGGGAAGGAAACAGGTGAAAAGTAAGTACTTTTGCTTAGGGCCACTGTAATTTAAAACACTACTGTTGCTTTAAAAAAAAAAAACATTCAAAAACAAATGTTGAAATCTCCATTTAAATAACAATATTCTAACTCCTTACCATTTAAGCTAAGTCTGTATTTCCCAGTCATCAGATACCACTGCTCTTACTGAAACTGGAGACGGTGCCTAACCCAACATCACCTAGCTTACAACAATAGCTCAAGATATAATCCTTTCACATTATTTCCCACGTTTCACAGGGCATTTGCAAGAAATCTCAGAAAGTCGTAACTAGTGCTATGATTCATCAACCTCATTTCCTTAAATAGATTCAAGCAATTTCACACACTGCAAAAGAATGAGCAGTGATCCTAGTGTCCATATTCTGGGCTTCTATCACTAAAATCAGCCACTTCAGTCAGGGCTGATTCATGTGAAATAAAATAATGATGCTTCAATTAATGCAGATGCCACTTATCCAACAGCTTCAATTATCCAGAACAGAACAGCTTGAGCAGGAAGTAAAAAAGACATCTAAACAACTAAAATAGAAGTCGCAAAGCACTGGTGTCTATGCATATTATTCATGAGAGAGACTCTCAAACCCTCATATAGAGCCTAGTTATACTTCTATTAAATCCAGTTCAGTCAGACTTGGTTATCTGACTCCTCAGGCCACAGTACCTCAGAAGTAAATCTGAAGAAAGAAGAGGTCTATGGGAGGCTGAGATCAAGCCCGCTGACAAGTCGCCAAGAAGAGAGAGCTAGCTTTCATTCTGAAAAGAAATAGAGACAAAAAATAAAAGATCCATTAGAAGTCATTGTACCAAAGGGCCTCTTTGATTTGTACCCCCAGTATGTAGTCCTTTCCCCATGATATGCATATAATAAATATTTGTTGATCTGAATTGAAAAGCAAACATCACAAATCAAAAAAATGAGAACTCAAGTGCCACTTAGTATCTTACTGTCTTTGATAGCCCAGTAGACCTCAGTAGCCACTAAAGGCGCCTATAGGACCATAATTATTATAAGCCTGAACTGTCCAAGAAAGGTTCCATACTTTTAGTGTAGCCATTCCGTCAACAAACATTTATTAAGTACTTAACAATGTGCTAGGAAGCTAAGCACTCCAATCTACCTCTACAGCTTTGCCCAATTTCAATCTCATGGAACAAAATGTCTCCTGTCTGGGTATCCCTAATATTCCCCCTTCTCTGCTTTTCTGCCTCCTTTTGTATGTTATCTCCCCCTATTAAATTGTAAGCTCCCTCAGGGCAGGCACTGTCTTTTTTATTCATTGTATCCCTAGCACTTAGCACAGTTCCTGGCACATAGTAGGTGCTTAATAAAAAGTTTATTGGATTGGATAGAAACTAAGGCAAAAACACAGTTTCTGCCTTCAAGGGGGGAGAGAGAAAGAGAAGGAAGGAGGGAGGGGAGAAAGAGGGAGAGAGAGAGATCTAGAGAGAGCAAACAGATAACCAAACAGATAACCAAGCTTGATTGAATTAGATTTAATAAAAATAATAACCAGATTCTGTGTGAGGGCTTGAAAGATTTGTGTGTATGTGTGTACATGTGTACATATATACTATATACATATGCATGTTAAAGGAGGGAGGTAATATCAGAGGGACTGGAGGGGGATCCCAAAATAATCTCTAGTAAAAGGAGGAATTTGAGATGTATCTTAAAGCAAGCCAGGGAAACTAGGTGTCCAAAGAGATGAGGGAGAACATTCTATATATGTGGGACAGCCAGTGAAAATGCATAATCAGGAGATGGAATATCCTTTGTGAGGAACAGCAAATCAGCCAGTGTCACTTAATCATAATAGAGTTCATGGATGGGAAAGCAGGATATTGTGGAATACACCTTAGAAATATTTCCACCAAAAGAAATTAAAATAAAGTCTTGATGCCTAAATGAATAAACTTTAGTTATCTGGAAAGTTCACTTATGCAGACTACTCTATTCTCTTAATGATGCTGAATAAATTGGGGGTATTGCTGTATTTTCACTCATTACTATTGATTGGGAGTATGTAGTGTGGTATAAAAATGTAGGAAATCGTGCTTACAAGAACAGTGCCTGGCATATAGTGGTCACTTAATTATGTTTAATTGTACTTGTATCATGTAGTACTTACTTTGGACATGAAAAATCTAATGAAAATATCTGTCAAGCAGTATTCCAGTATGTATTTATAGGAAGCTAATGGTAGACCTAGACAAAACGCTGCAATCTAATATTAATAAGCATGTCCTCATTGTAATTAGTAAAGTTATGGCTCACCTCCAAAGGAGAAATTTATAATCCCCAAAGGAAACCATGACAGTTGAGAAAGAATAATTTATTTAACAGGCCTTCTTATTTTATGTTTGGAGAGCACAGAGTATCGTGAGATTTATGTGTGAAGCTGATGCCATCCATGTTTGAGCTGCTTGCATGCTTCTGACTATGCTATGTTGTTAAATCCCACATATCATAGAAAATCAGAACTATATGACTGTTAGGACACAAAACAAGCCATATAATGAGCCTAACTGATTTGGGAATGGAGGGGAAAATTGGCAAGAACTCTGGTGTTTTCAGTCAGCCAGTCAACAAACATTTGCTCTTACTATGGGCCAGGCACTGTGTTAAGTGCTAGGGATACAAGAGCAAAAACTGGATCCTGGCCCCACAAAATTCATAATCTAATGGGGGTGACATGAAAAAAATTATGCTTCTAAGACATATATACAGTATAAATGGATGGTGCTGGGGTTAGGTGATTAGGAAGGGCCTCCATAAGAAGGGTGAGAGCTTGAGCTGAGTCTTGAAGGAAGCCAGACAATCCAGGAGGTAGAGGTGAGGAAGGAGACCATTACAGGTCTGAGAGCGGGCAGTAAAAAAGCACAGTCTGAGGTAGTATGTAGTATTCAAGGAACAGGCCGGTGTTGCTGGATCTTAGAGTATATGGAAGGAAGTAAAGTGTAAAAATAAGAGCACTGGAAAGGTAGATAAGTAAAGTGTAAAAATAAGAACACTGGAAAGGTAGATAAAGGAAAGCTTTAAAAGTCAAACAGAGAATTTTATATTTGATTGTGGAAGTGATAGGCTCCCTATACATTAGAGTATATTGAGTGGGGCCTGAGGTGGCATGAGCAGAGCTGAGCTTTAAGAAAATCGCATGGTAATTGACTTGTGAGTGGCTGGGAGCATGGAGAAGGCTGGAGCAGGGAGAAAATTATGACACGGTAATTTTTCTGTTCATTTTCTGTTTGGGACCAACAGTATTTTGTATGCTTCTCATACATATTGGTAATATTCTTTAACATGGGCTCATTATGCATTTTCACTAATGTTAAGGAGTAGTTTTACATTCCCATTCATATTGATCCCTAAAACTTTAATGCTTTCCTTCTAAGGCATGAAAGTGGTTGCTCATTTAATAATTTTCTCCAGTAGTTTACTTTATAATTTATCACTTGACCCCAAATCTAGGAAATAAAGAACAATTATGGTCTAGAGACCAAATCTACACAATAAGGTGCAATTATGAGTTGTGAAACATGGTGTCACAATTGATCAGCTTACAGTTTTCAGTATCTGATCCCAAGCCATTTTCCTTGTTCCTGTAAAGCTCCCAATCAATTTAATGGGTACAAAAGGTACTGTAATAGCTTTTACATAGGAATAAGCATTTTTCAATTCTCATGTCCCTAGAGGTAGAAATCTTTAAAATTCCAGAACTCTGGGGATATATTACATGTATTCTAAAGCACCAAATTGGAGACCTGGAAAATGCTTGTTAAGGGAATTAATGTTTTAAGGACTGAGTAGTATAGGCTATCTGTATATAAGCAGTATACCTCTGCCTGTATGTAAGTCAAGCAGAGGTATACTATATTCAGAAGTAATACAGTGGATTTATCTACTGTCAGCACCATAGATTATCCTGAAAGGGCCCAAGTCTGCACTTTTACACACCACTCATTTGTTAATACCTATTATTAGCAGTGTTGTGAAGTTGCAGTTTTCTAGATCATACAGTTTGGGGAAAAGGTTCTTTTAGGAATTTTTTTTTTTTTGCAAATGCTGTTATTTTTAAGCTCTTCTGTAAGGAAAGGACTGGATCTGTTCTATAGTTCCTGACACAGCAAAATAAAATACTTAGATACTTGATGAGGTAATTCTCCCCAGTGTCATTTAAGCAACTACCTATTAGCATTAGGCATCTTTGCAAGTCATGGTAATTCAGGTTGCTGTTTATTAAGTTACTATTTTAGTAAACAAGGTTCTTGTCTCCAGTCCTTTATGTAATGGATGCTATCTTCCATAACCCCACAGAATCTGTTAATATAGCCCCAAAGAGTTCTCACATCCAAACAAAGAGTTATTTGAATTCTGGAAAAATATAGCTTAACAAAAGAAGCAGAGAACAGGTTGTTTGGAGTCATGAGATCTGGGTTCAGTACCTAAGTGACCTTGGACAGGTAACTTAAGTTTTAGTTTCCTTATCTGTAAACTGGAGAGGCAGAAGGGGCTGGGCTTTTTCTATAAAGCTAATTTTATTTAATTTTCAATATTTACTCTCCCTCCCACCCCAACCCTCCCCTGGAAAAGAAAGGAAAACCATTCCCCCATTGACCATGTCCAAAAACATCTATCCCATTCTTCATCTTGTATCCTTCACCTCTTCGTAAGGTGAGTGGCATGTTTTATCACTGCTTCTCTGAAATTGTGGTTGGTTATCTCATTGATCAAAGGTTTTAAGTCTTTCAGAGTTATTTTTCTTTATAATGTTATTTTTGTGGCATGAATTGTTCTCCTGGTATGCTTACTGCACTCTGCACCAGTTCATATAACTCAGCCCAGAGTTCTCTGAGACTATCCCTTTCAGCATTTATTATAACACAATAATATTTCATTATTGTGGCATATTAATGTACAATAATTTATTCAGCCATCCTCTAACCGATGAGCACCACCTTTGCCATCACAAAAAGAGCTGCTATAAGTGTTTCTGTGCAAATGGGTCCTTTAACTATTTCTTTGATCTTTACTAGACCAGATGACTTCTAAGATCACTTTTTGCTATAAATTTATGATAATATTTAAAGATTAAAAATACCTCAAACGCATTGTTTTATCCAGCTGTTTATACCTGCCTAATTAAACAAGTTAACTAGCCAATTAGATAAAGCAAAAAGGTCACATTAGGGAGTAATAAGAAACCAGGAATTAAGTGATGAGGGGCTAGACTATTATTGGCAATGGTGAGAATTGAAAGAATAGGATGATGCTGAGAGAGTGTGATGGAAGAATTTGTAGCACACAAGGTGAATTCAATGTTAGGATTGAGATAAAGACGAAATTAAAAGTTAACTTGAAGGTTTTGAAAATTTCATGGCATTGCCAATGGCAGTAATGAGAAAAGGGTTGGGACAGGGGTTCTAGGTATATACAGATCCCTTTTTATTTTTGGCCTTGACTCAGTTTTTGTTTCTATGTCTTCATTTTTGTTTCTTATTTGCTATACTACATACATATGTTCCTTACAAGCAAGATGATTACTATATGTAGATACATGGAAGTAGTGGAATCTTTTTTGACCACCTAATTGGGAAAGACTCCCCACCTGAAATAATTTAGAAAGTAAGAGAGTAAGCTCCTTGAGGGCAAGGACTGGTTTTTTCATACAGCCTTTGTATCCCCAGTGTCTGCCACATAATAGGTGCTTAATAAGAGCATATTGATTAATTGCATCTTTTCTGTACTGTATGGGTTTTAGTGTGTATGCCACTGAAGCAAAAATACTGGCAAACCACAAGTGGTAGTGACCATGCAACTGGGGAGGAGTAATTTAGGAGCTATCATAAGTAATTAATCGACAAGCATTTTTAAGTGCCTAGTATGTGCAGGTACATGGTATACTGGTATTAGGTCCTGCAAGACAAATGCAAAAAATAAGACAATCCCTACTCTCAAAAAATTCCTGAGCTATTAAGTGATCTTAGTGGTAATCCATGCATGATGAAATGGCCAGTTGGGAAAGACTTCTTCCCTGATCTTGCCTGATCTTTCCCATGATACCTGGTCAATCCATGCATGAAAAAAAGTCTTCTCTATAGTATGTTTGACAAGTGGTCATCCAGCCTCTGTGAGGATACTTCTAATGAGGCTGCGGGGGAAGACCTACTGTCTCCCTACACAGCCCTTCCCACTTTTGCATAGCTGTTATCATTAGCGATTTTTCCCCCTAACATTCAAGCTACATTTACCTCTTTGAAATACAACAGTTAGCAACAAGCATTTATTAAAGGCTTATTATATGCCAGTCATTGTACTAAGCACTGGGAAAGCAAATATAAGCACGAAGTCAGTTCATACTTTCAAGGAACTCACTTATATGCTACTTAGGGAGGACAATATGTAAAAGGAAGTCCTGCTTTTGAGCAGGAAGAAGTTGGGAGAGGAGAGGTGAAGATCCTCTGTCATAGAGATATCATAGAGAAAGTCCAGAAAGTCAGAAAGACAACCTAGAAAGGAGTTAAGACATGGTTGGTCTGGACATCCCCCTTAAAAAGGAGGTTTGGGAAGGAATCAGTCCATAAGAGGTAAAAGCTGCTTGGGTGAGAGTCCATGCAACATGTAAATGGGATGGATTGAGCTTCCAGAATAAAGAGGTATTTATAGCATAGTGAAGAAAGTTTAGAAAGTCAGAAATCCATCCTAGAGAGTAATGAATGAATATGGACAGGTTCCTAGCTTTTTGTCAAATAGTAGAAAGAAAGTATCTAATTGTCTAAGAGGTTCCTGTAATATGTGTTATCTCCCTTTAAAATTACTCATCTCTCTTTCTTGAACCATAACTAAACCACTGTAATTCAGATTACAATAGCAATCATCTCTTAACTGATTTCCTTGCCTCTACTCTCACAGTGCTTCCATTCATTCTACATTTTTTGGTAGTACATTGGTGGTATCATTAGTGTGGGGACCTCTCAGTGTGAAAATTCACAAAAACAGATTGGCAACTTCTCCATAATTTAGTGTATTAGAGAGTTGCCAAGGCACTGAGAAGTCCCTTCCAGTTCTAAATCTATGATACTGGTGACCGTCTTGCAAAATATTTCCAGATTAATTTTCCCAGTGCATAGCTCAAAGAGCAAAACTCCAGTGCTCTAAAACCTTGAATAACTCACTGGTGTATCCTGAATAAAGTCCAGCCTCCTAAGATTGGTATTCAAGGCCTGCCATGATCTCACTCTCATGAATCCTAAAAGCCACATTTTACACTATTGTCTTTAAAATACCCTAGATTCTACCTAAATCATGCTCTTCTTCCTCAACAGTTTTGGTTTAATGCCTAGAAGTTTCTCTCCCATATCACTCAATTGAAATCCTACCTATGCTCCAGGACTTGGCTGAAATGCTACCTCTAACCTTGAAGCTTTCTCCGATTCTCCCAGTCAGAAGTTACTGTTCTCCTTCCTGAACTCTGATACCACTTAGTTTCTTTTGTACTTAGGACACTACTTTGTATTATATTTATTTATATGAGTAAATTGTCTCTCCTTAGCTTGCCTCCTCCACCCCAACCCCACTCCACCCAAATTATAGCTTCTTTGAGGTGAGGGATCCTATCTTCATTTTAACTTTTTAACTTCACTTATTACTTGATACTTGAGTTACCAGATACTTGATAAATGCTTATATAACGAATGAATCAGCTTATCCTGGTCATTGAATGAGATTCTTTAAGGACATGAAGATGAAAATCATTATGTGAACTAAGGAGTGGCATTAAAAATGCAACCAACTCACTATTGGATTTCAAAGGGTTTTGCTCTTGGGTGTACTCTTACCCTTGTTTATTGTGACTTCTGCTCCAGCTGTCAGGCTGGAAAAACATCCCTCCTCAAATCAGGAAAAATGTTTGTCTCTCTCTTTGCCAATGCAGCATTTGCTTTCTAGCACTTTGTTAGAAAATGGTTGGTCTCCATTCATGAAAGCAAACGGTTCATACAGAATACTGCATTCTCCTGGGCGGGTCGGAGAGAATACGCTTTTTACTGATAGGCCCAATCTTACTCTGCCTCCTGTTGCTATGGTGCCGGGCAGATTTGCTTACTTGACCTGCAAATGCAAGGAGGCTCTGTCTCCATGGATACACCACTATGAAACTCCACTCCACTGAGAGATGAAAATGCACATGGTCTATCCCTGCAAAGACAAAGCACCAGAGGTAGCCACAAGGACTTGTTTGCAGTGACCATGTTTGCATTGACAGTCTCTGAAGCTCATCTTTTAAGTAAGTAATGATGCTTGTCACAAAGTATTCATGTCTGTGGGCAACACCCCGGGTTAAAATCCATACCTGGTAGGGGAATAATGGAGCTTACAAAGCCAGTTATTTACTTGTCTTTCAGGAAAGCCCTTTAGCAAGATTCCATATCCGACTTTAAATTCTGGAAATGGGGCTTTTTTTAACCACTTGGGAATATCTTTTGTGTAATTCTAATCTTTTTTTTAAAGGAGAGTTTATGAGTGCTTAACATTTTCTAACACTATTTCTGACAATTGTACCTCATGTGTTTGTAAAACCAAAGCCAGCCAAAACCAAACCCAGTGGTACGCATGCCATGGGGACTACGAGTGCACAGCCATAAGGAATTCTCTTTGGCATTATGTGTGCAAATAATTCGCCTAAGGGAAATGGGCCCCTGAGTTGGTTGAAAAGCTACACACCCATTATTAGAGAATAGCCAAGTCATGTGATGGTCTTCAGTTCCGTAGGAAAATTATTCAAAGCAAAATTATCCTGACATCTTCTTGGCTGGTTTTCATTCTAATGTCCTGCCAATCTTCTGGTACAGCCAGTAGAATCTCTGAAAACCTTTTATGGCCCATGGGATTCACTTACTGATTTGATGTATTGCATTCAATAGCACACTTCCTCTTTGACTATTCACTTCTCCGGCCTGGCTCTTCCAAGTGTGTGAGGTTGGATTGCAAATGTTGTCTAAAACAAATGAGTCATCATAAAGTGTTTTTCATCTGGTAGGCAAATGTCGAATCCCTGAGGCATTCAAATTCATTAATAGAAACAAAAGAAAACACTGAGGTCCCAGCCTGCTCGTCTATTTTAGAATTTTATGATAAAATGTTTGGATTTAGCCTATGAAAGATACTTAGTATCTTATAGTAAAAGAAATAAAATATGCAGCATCTTTTCTGACATTTTCTACTAGATTATATGATACATGCATTACCTTAACTCCATCTCCCTTAGTGCCCAGCCCAGTGTTCTTCACACTGTAGGAGCCTGGTAATTATTAAATTGAATTTTATGTGAGAGAACATTATTTCAGTAGCATTGGCAAAAACTGGGAATGGAGCTATTTTTCAGATTGAATTTTTAATAAATATGCATAGTCACAGCCATACAAAAGGGGATAAGATTATAGTATGATGTCATCTTTTACCCTTGCATTAATTTCCTGCAGTGGAGACAAGGAACAAAACTTTGATTTTTGGCAATAGAATTAATTATATTGATAATCAATCTGATTCTGACTTGGTGAGGGGTAATATGGCTTTGTTGTTTAGTCACTTTTAATTGTGTCCCACTCTTCATGACCCCATTTGGAGTTTTCTTGGCAAGGATAGTGGAGTGATTTGTCCTTTCCCTCTCCAGCTTATTTTACAGATGAGGAAACTGAGGCAAACAAAGTTAAATGATGTGCCCAACGTCACAGAGCTAGGTAAATGTCTGAGGTCAAATTTGAACTCAAGAAGATGATTCTTCCAGACTCCATGTCTGGCACTCTCCACTGTGCCACCTACTTGCATTGTATGGCCTAGTAGATAATATACTGGACTTGCAGTCAGGAAGACCCAAGTTTTAATCTGTCAAATGTTTACTAGCTGTGGGACTTTGGACAATTCACTTGATTCTCTCAGCCTCAATTCCCTTACAATAATGACGATAACAAGGTTGTTGTGGGGAACAAATGAGATGATATATGTGTGTAAGTATGAATATATGTATTGTGTATATGTGTATGTATTATGCATGTCACTTTGCAAACCGTAAAGTTATATATAAATGTTATATTGGAACAAGCTCTGGGTAAGCAGTTTAAAAATGTGATGTCTATACAGGTGACAGAAAGAGTGCTAGGCCTGGAATCAGGAGAGGTTTGGGTTCCAATCCTTCCTCTCTCAATAGTGTTGTATTCCTGAGCAAAGCACCTCTCTAAGGATCAATTTCCTCATCTCTAAAATGAGGATAATAATGCTTGCCCTGTTGTGAGGATCAAGTATATTATACACATACACACACACACACACACACACACACATATATATAAAGACAGAGTATGCACATATATATATATATATATATATATATACAGATATATATTCTATAATTCTTACAGTACTATATGGTTGTTGTTCGGTCGGTTTTTTTTTCAGTCACGTCCAACTCTTCATGACCCCATTAGGGATTTTCTTGGCAAAGATACTGGAGTGGATTGTCATTTCCTTTTCCAGCTCATTTTATGGATGAGAAAACTGAGGCAAACAGGGTTAAAGTGCTTTGCCCAGGGTCACACAGCTAGTAAGTGACCAAGGTCAAATTTGAACTCACAAAGATTTATCTCCCTGAGTACAGGCTCCATGCTGTACCACCTACCGGTCCCCCCAGTGATATATTGATTGCTAGCAATTATTATTTCTAATCAGAACCTTCAATGATAGATGAGGAGGAGAAGGAAGGGAGACCAGATCCCTCTCTTCCACATAGGGCTTAAACCTAGAGGCCCAGGAAATTTATTTATTGCCTTTACCAGTGTTTCTTGCTTATTTCCTTATTATGTTCCCCTATAGTGTTTGATATCTATATCATATGCCCTAACAGGATTGACTCTCCTACTGACAAGGAAACTGATTCAGTTTTTGTTGGCTTTTCCTGAAAAGAAAAAAAGCATTTAACACCGGTTTATGCCCTGACAACTTTGTGTAGTGGAAAGAATACTGGACATGGAGAAATATACATCCTGGATTCAAATCTTGGCTCCACAACTTACCTGTTAATATGACTTCAGATAGGTCATTTCACCTTAGCACTCAGTTTCCTCATCTGCAAAATGGATGTAATAGGACTCAAAAGACTACACAGAGTTATTGTGAGGAATGAATGGAATTATGAATCTAAAATGCTTTGTAATCACAAAAGGATTACATGAATAGGAGTTACTGGGACTTATTCACTTGTAGAAGCACGGCTGCAACCCCTAAAATTGGTCTAGCAGTTCGCTTTACCAAACATTTTTCCCCTGCTGTTCAGTCATTTTCACTAATGTCTGACTGTTTGTGACCCTATTTGGGGTTTCTTGGCAAAGATACTGAAATGGTTTGCCATTTCCTTCTCTATCTCATTTTACAGATGAGGAAACTGAAGCAAAAAGGGTTAAATGACTTGTCCAGGGTTACAGAGCTAGTAAATATCTGAGGTTAGATGTGAACTCAGGACAATGAGTCTTTCTGACTCCAGGCTATACCAACATTAAGACATGCATACATAGAAAAAGTGAACAGGCAGAGCTTATGATATGTCTCTTTCCCCTTATGTGTGTGACTTCATGGTTTGGTAAATATCCCCTTAATACATTGATCCTACAAGTATAATCCACATTTAATAAAATGCTTGCCCTTATATGATCTTCCTAGAATGACCTTTCAGTGGATTAAAAAAAAGATAAAAGGGGGTTTAAATCATAACATAGCATGTGCTTAATGTTATTAACTTGCCCTCACAATATGACAGCTGGATTCTCAATTAAACTTTTAAGCTTACTTCCTCTCCAGAAAGGATTTCTGCCATCAGAGATACTAAAAGCCATGTTGGAAAGGAGTATCACTTTGATTAAGCAAAAAGTCTGTGAAAGAACAGGAGAAGAAGAATGAGAAGGGATAATTATCAATTGATGAAACACCATTGCCTCACACAGCCACCCCCAGCCTTCCGAGCCCTCTGCATTTGCATCCATCCAGGATGACATCTGATCCCAGAAAAAATATGAAATCCACACCATATGCACAGACCCTGCTGGTGTTGGTTTAAAAATGCATGAAGAGTTGACCTAGATTATCTTTTGCAATTTTTTTCAAACTTCATTTCCATTTCCCATTTCCCCCTCCCGGCATCATCTGTGCCTTCCATCTGCCTGCCTTGGGATGAGGAACACAGAGTTTGAAGTATCCAGAGCCGCGCTGGCTCTGAGACACCAAAGGCATTTTAGCACTGTGGTTTAAATTAAAGCCCTGCCGCTTGGAAACTTGGATTAGATATATTCTCCATATAGGCCATCTATCTATCATCTATCTGTCATCTCTCTACAAATATATAGCTATGGGTAACTGTACATAGATACAAACATATATAGCACATGGGTATATATGTATGTGCATATGTATATATTTTCTACCAAGCACAATTACATATAAAAATGACTTTCAAATCATCTAGTTTGAATAAAGCCACTAATATTTTAGAAAAAAGCTTAAATATATATCACATTCCTTCCCTGGCACCTTGATGTTTGGGGCTCATACAACAAGTTTGTGACTAAGTACAACTCAATCTTGTTTGTATTGTAATTATGTTGCATATATGTATGATGTCAGTGATGCAATTGGTTATGTGTCATGCTTGTTGCAGTTTTGGTGTTGCCATTAAGTGGTATTTTTCCTCTCCTTTGTGATGTTGTATGGGCACAATTTTGAGGAATCAATAAATGACTTTACTGGGAATCAGTCCTTATCACTTGGAGGAGTTGGCGGCTGCTATAGTAGGGAGGGTCATCCTGCTTGTATTGTTAACAGAGACGTTGTTCTGGGAAATTGGGCCATCTCTTTTGGCCCTTTCTGCACCACTGTGTGACTGATCAGTGGTGGAGTAGGCACTTGCCCAATTCTTTGGAAGACTTCATTACTGCATAGGCCACAGATGTGTTAGCCTCTTCCATGGTATAGCCTGACCTGGACATCGGGTGACTTGGATCCAACTGCTGACTCTGTGCCTAGTTTATGGCCTAATACTGGAAACTACTGTGCTGTAAGAGATATTCTTTTATTTGTTATAGGGGGCATTTTTGTGTGTGCTGTAGGAAGATTGTGTTTGAAAAATGTCTGGGACTCGTTGGCCTGAGATCCTGCCGCATGCTCAGATCTTTTTCTGATTTTGTGATTCTCATTAGAAATTGTGAGAGGAAGAAGCAAAGCTGTATGTCATAGCCTTAAAATACTAGTTCATAAAAGTGATTAAGAAGTACAATTCTGTACTATAGAAATCTTGGTACAATGGAAAGATTGGAGATATTTGGTTTCAGATACTAGCACTGGTGACACTAGAAAACCTTTGATCTCATTATGATTCATTTTCCTTTTCTGTAAATAAGGATAATTATATCTTGCACTACTGTCACACTTTGTAAGTTTTTGAGTGACATATAAATGTGAGCTATTACCTCATTCTCATCTTTCATCATCATCATTATTAATGAGAATGATGATTATGACTTGCAGGGATTTGGATGGTAATTCTGAGATTGCTAAGGAGTCATATTACTTGGCTTCTCCACCCCTCCAATTCTTCTAACCTCAGCCATTAATAGGTATTAACACAACTTAAAGCAGTGATCCTGGGGATTTAACTCTTCATTACTATCACACCTGCTCAAGAGAAGGCCCAAGTAACTGAGAGGTCTACTGAAATGGGTGTACAGGGGGAGAAACATGGCAGATGCCTAATATAGTTATATTAAAATTTTAAGATAGCTCATTTCACTTTTCTGTTGTCTTTTGGATTTCATGAAGGGATTTGGACCCAAAGATATCTGAGATTCCCTTCAACTCTTAGAATTCTGTAATTCTGTGGAATCTGTATTTGACTGTGTGTGTATGTGTGTGTGTGTGTGTGTGTGTGTGTGTGTTTTACAGGTGGATCGGAACATTCTCTTCATTTGGAGGTATAGAAAACTTAAAAAGCTTAAAAACACATTTTTACTATATATTATACTATACTATATTGCTATATACTACACAGGATATAGAGTAACATGAAGAAAATAGTTATGTGGAAGGAACAAAAAGTGCCTTTTATGTGCTGCGCACTATGTTAAGTGCTTTACAAATATTGTCCCATTTGATCTTTGCAAAAACCCTGGGAGATAGCTACCTTTTTTTTAATCCTCATTTTATAATTACAGGCAGAGTTTAAGTGACTTGCCCAGATCACAATGTGCTTGAGGCAGAATTTTAACTCATCTTCCTGATTCCAGACTCAGCTTTCTACCTACTGAGTCACCTGAGTCACCTAAGTTGCCTCTAGATAGAAGGATGTTGTGGGCCTCATCTGTTCAGTAGGATATATGTAACCTATGAGATGCAGTGTGGTTTACTGTGTAGAAATCTGGACTTGGAGGCAGGAAGGTCTGGGGTCCTATACCTTTATTACTTACCGGCTATGGGATCCAGGGCAGGTCACTTAAACTCTCTGTCTTTATAAAATAAGAGACTTCATGGACTACATGATCTCTAATGTCCCTTTGGGTTCTAAATATATGATCCTCTGATATGGATTCAATTAGATGGCCTCTGAGGACCTTTGTAATTCCCAAATTCTATGACCCCTTATACTTTTTGGTAAGCTTTCCTAGATGAGATGCTCAGCCCCTGATGAAAAAATTCCAAAGGGCAAAGTATTATTCATTTGATCGGGTACTTAGATAGATATGCATGGCATGTTGATCAAGGCTATTGATAGGACCCCCATACTTTCAATTACTCATGTTTGGCTGTCAGCCAGACTTGGCACACTCTCCCTTTTCACTTACAAATTCTGGAGTCCCTACCTACCTTCAGTGCTCAACCTGCCTCTTTCCTGACTCTCCCAATTGTCAAAACTCCCCCAGCTCCAATCACTTTGTATTATTTATACAGATCCTATAGTTATCTATGGGTGAATGTGTCTCTCTCCAGTAGGATGTAAACTTTTTAAGGGTAGGTGGAACAGGAGGTAGCTAAGTGATACAGCAGATACAGTGCTGGTTCTGGAGTCAGAAAGAGCTGAGTTCAAATTTGGCTTCAGACACTAATTGTGTGACCCTGGCCAAGCCACTTAACCAGTTTGCCTCAATTTCCTTATTTGTAAAATGGCAATGATAATGATAGGGTCTGCCCCCTAAGGTTATTGTGAAGATCCAATGGGGTAATAATTATAAAGCACTTAGTACATACACTACCTGGCACATAGTAAGGGCTATATAAATGTGTTGACTATTATTATTATTGTAACTTTTGATTTTGTATTCTTATACTTACCACTTAGTACCTTGTCTAACACATAGTAGGGACTTAATAAATGCTTCTTAATTAATTTTATTTTAGGATTCTGTAGGGACAAAATTCTGTACATATTTTATCCTATTTGAGTCTCAGGACAAACCTATGAGGTAATACAGGCAACTAGGTGGTATAAATAGAGTTCTTACCCTGGAAACTGGAGGACCTGTATTCAAATCTGGCCTCAGATACTTACTAGCTGTTTCTGCCTCAGTTTTCTCATTTGTAAAATAGGTGTAATAATATCACCTACCTCTCAGGGTTGTTGTGAAGATAAAATGAAATAATATTTATAATGAATTTTTTAAATCTTAAGGCACTTTATAGATACTAGCTATTATTATTAATATTATTTAGGTATTAACCTCATTTTAAGTATAAGAAAATTGAGACTTAGAGGTGTTGTGACTTGTATCACAGAACCTATATGTGGCAGAAGCAGGAATTAAATCCTAGTCTTCTAACTCCAAGTCACAAATTAAACCTTACTTATGCCATGATCCTACACTGTTTCTCAAAAAGATCTTGACAGTTTAGAACAATGAACCAAATTTATTAAGCTAAAATGAATTAAATGTTAAGTCCTTTAACAGAGGTTCGAAAATTAACTTTCTAGATATATCATCAACAAGCATTTATTACACATGCTAAACATATTATAATATATGCCAATTTGATATATGTAATACAATATACCAATACATGTATTATTATGTATTAAATTATAATATAGTGTATATATTTAGCATATGGGGAGAACTGGATGAGTTCTTAGAGATCATCTGATCTAATCTTTTCATTTCACAAATAAAAAAACTGAGAAATCACATCTAGAAAATGGCAAAACAACATCTTGAAATTCAAAAAGTCTTTGAACTTTAAGTCCAGTTCCATGCTGCCTCTCAAATACTGGACAATGGCTAGGCAAATAGATTGTATCAGTGGATCAAATTTAACATTATGAAAATGAATAGGTGAAAATGTAAAAATGTAACTGGAAAAATACTAAGCTCAGTGTATCAACAATGTGATTTGCCCACCAAAAAACCAAAACAAACAAAGAAAAAACATATTTGTGTAGACTACATTAGTAGAAGTCTACCTCTACAATGTAAAGGTGATAGTCCCACCCTCCTCAGACCTGATCAGATTATATCTGGAATACTATGCTCAATCCTGGAGTGCATGTTTTAAGAAACATGTTAACAATTTGTAATCATCCTGAGTATGGTGACTGATATGATAATAAAGTCCTTGTCATATGAAGAATCACTAAAGTACCATGGACCATTTGTGGAATTTGTTAGGTTACCTGGATTCAAAACCTGGTTCTGCTCTACCTCCTTGACCTGAGATCACTTAACTTCTCAGGCTCTCATTTTCTTGCATCTAAAATGAGTTGGAATAGAAAGCATCTAAGATCCTTCTAACTCTGAACTGTTTTCCTGTAAGAGGAATGCTTAGTCTAGAGAAGTAGTCTGGAGTAACTCATGTGGAAATAACCTAGGGGGAGAAAATATTTTTTAAAAACGTGGAATACAGATGAGATGTACTCGATACAACTTCAAAGGAAAGAATTAGGAGCTATAGGTGGAAATGATATGCAGGCAGAATTCATTTCAATATAAGGAGTAACTCCTAAATAAAGCAGCTAAGAAAGGGAATGGGCCACCTTATCCATTAGTGAGCTTCCTATCAAAAGAGGCTTAGGACTTGGATAATCTCTTGTTGGGGATTCCTATCTCAGATGTTGGACTACATGACCTCTCAGGTCTTTTCCGTTGCTAAGATATTTTACATTTCATGATTAGACTTCAATGCCAAAGACAAACTTTTTTTTTTCCTAAAAAACCCTAAGCTTTTGATTTTTCAATTTAGAATTTGAAGAGGGTCAAAATTTCTTCAAATGAGAGAAGTGAAATTTGGGATGAAGAGATAAAAAAAATTCTAATCCTAGTTGTCAGGTGGAAAACCTTGCTGAATTCTAGCCCTTCTTGTCTCTCTTCCAGCATTCCATTCACTCCAGTCCCCACCCCCACAATCCTACTTGTACTCATTGTTCCAGGTGAACATTCTTCTGAGTTCTGTCTGTACCTTCCCACTTTTGTACATAGTGTTCCAAATTAAACATTATACTACAGCACAATATATTGTCTTATAACTGCTTTCCTGGGAGTTGAGCACTCAATCAAACCCTCATTGTTTCCCAGTTACCTGGCATTCTTGCTGTTGAGCATTTTACCTGACATTGTTTCCTTATCCTCTTGTAGCTTAAGTCCCCTAAATGTATATCTGATTTAAAACACGTCAATGTAATTCAATTCAATACACCTTTTTAAAGTTCATTTTATGAGCAAGGCATTGTACTTGACACTGGAAATATAGATAGAAACAAAAGCAATCCTTGTGCCAACCCCCCACCTCCCATTGGCTATTACCTCTCCCCTGCACCTCCCAAATATTTTTAATTTATTTTGCATATACTCATAGGTGTTGCATCCCTCCCACCAGAATGTAAAATCTCCCTAAATCTAGGAACTATTTATTCCATTTTTCTTGTTTTCCCAAGTACCTACTGGAAATTAGTAGGTATTAATAAATGCTTGTTGGCTGACTTAATTTTTCCATAATTTAGGTGCTGTGCTTTTGGGGATTTTTATCCATCGCTGGATGAAGGTATAGGTAGTGTGCCCATCAAATTTGCAGATGGGAAAACCTCAGGCACAAATAGAAAGACACTATAACTTAGAGGCAGGATCATAGATTTAGAGCTGGAAGGGATCTTGGAGATCATTTAATTCTCTTAACACAGATGAAGAAAGAAATTAAGGAAGAAAATGGAAGTGGAATGGGAGCGTGATTAATCCCTGCCTGACTAGAGGAAAGTCTTCCAATAAAGAATGTTTTATCAGTGATCATAGAAACATAAATCATTGATTTAGAGCTAGAAGAATCTCTAAGATTGTCTAGATAAAATTCTTCCTTTTAGGAATGAAGAATTGAGATTAAGTGATTTGTTCAAATTCATACAAGTGATAAGTAACTGACTCAAGATTTGAATTTAGGTATTCCTTCCTCAAATCCTGAATTCTTTCTACTGTGCCAATGTTGGAAAAGTGATTCTTATTTGGAGTTGGTGGCCTCTAAGGCTCCTTCTAACTCTAAGACTGTATTATCATGTTTTCTGTTTTTCTGATTTGTCAAAATAGGTTTGATATTTGTCATGTAAATCCTGACAACTGACAAGATTCTCAAATTTATTCAAAGCATCTGTTAGTTTTGTGAAGGGCAATGAATATAATGGGCATGAGCAGACTCCAACATATCACATGTGAGGAATTGTTACATAGAAGTGGTAGAAAATATATTACTGGAGAAATATATGACAAAAATTTTAAAAGTGGAGCAGCACGCAGCCAGAGCAAAGGTTTGTGCAGAGTCTCTGCATGTGCTTCATTGGTATCCTCAAAATGTCAGGATCATTATTATTAATAGTGGTGATGGTGATGATGGCTAGCATTTATATAGAAACTACTATTTGATAGGTACTGTGCTTATTACATATTATTTCATTATTTCATATCTCATGAGAATGCAATTTTGGGTAGACCATCCTCTTCCTTCCATGACAGACTTAGTGAGGACATATATGAGAGTTTGTACAGATTAAGTAAACTTGGATAGATTGTGTTCCTGAGTAGTAGAAAGAATTCCCATAGATTTTTTGGTGACAGTTCATTGAGGGTTTCATGCTCAAAGCCTTTGCAGCTTAACGTAAATGAGATAATATTTATGAAACACATAGTAAGTGTTCAATAAATACCTCCTCCCTTTCCTTCTGTGCATAGCAACTACTCTGAGAGAATTTTGAAATTTTCACAAAAGTCATGTTAAGAATAATAATCTTATGAGTGAATTTTACCTTGAATAAGAGAAAACACAACGTTAGATACTAAATCAGAGATAGGAAGATGAAGAAAAGAGGACAAGAGAGAGGGGATGAAGATACAGCAAGATCACTTTCACACAAAAGGATATATTGTTGGGGAGTATCCAGGTCTTGGGTGAAATAATCATCAGGTCATGAATGACAAATCATTTATTAATTATGAACTATGTGCAGAGGCCTTGGAACATAGATAGAAAAACAAAACACTCCCTATTGACAAGGACCACACATTTTAATAATGGAAACAGAATACAAAGCTGAGTTCAGCTACAGGGCAAATGGAAAGTCTTGATGGTCCATAGGGCACAACAGTAAGGTAAATATGTATGTGTATGTGTGTATGTATATGTGTGAGTACTGGATTACTTGTATTACATATATACATATGTATGTTTGTATATGTGTGTGTATCCATTTCTGATATTGAACCATTTGGTAGTAACAAGGAATTTGACACTGAGAATTTTTATTTCTTGGCCCTTGGGGCCAACAGAAAAAGCCACATATCTGTATATTCAATGAGGTTATTTTCCCAGATGGTATTAGAGTACATATAGCTTGGGTGGCATTGCTATTCATTAGTAATTTATTCTTGGGATCCTAGACAATCGCCTCATGGTATAACTTGGATCCTTAGACTTATACTGTACTAGAATGACGTTGGTTTTAGTCTCATTTCTGAGTATGTATTCATTGGTTAATATTTTGAACAGCAATAAAATAAGAGATTATAATCTACTTGTAGCTACTTAGCTCTTCTGAAACTCGATTAGTGGTTTCAGAATGCTTTTTGCCAGAGCATGACAGTGAACCTCTCTGGGGAAAATGAAATGTTGTTTTCCCACATCCTCGGAATTTTATGCTGGCTTAGTTTATTTGCTTCTAAGACATATTACCCATTGTAGAGCTTTTTTCCATCTTATTTACTGAAATAAGTCATAGACTTTATAATCATAACTTGTTCATGTATCAATATGTGTAGTCATTTGTTAAAGTTTTGTTTTTAAACAAAAACCATTGTCTTCAAAGAAAAAACAGGGTATGCCCAATTTCTTAAGTTTTTATGGATGTCAATGCTTAAAAAGTAAACAGCATAGGATATTTGGTTTGATTTCCATAAGGTCATGGATTTAGAACTGAAAAAGACCCTAGAAACCAAGTATTCTAAACCTTTTTATAGACAAAGCCTCTCAGACTTAGAAAGATTAAATGACTTGATAAAATTTATATTCTTCTTAATCAGTCAACAGATATTTATTCAGCCCCTGCTATGTGCCATGTATTCTAGCGGGTACTGGAGGTGCACAGAGAAAGAATAAAACAATTCCTCCCCTCAGTGAGCTGATATGTTATCCTGAGAAACAAGTACATATAAAGTATACAGGATAAAAATAATGCGGTTAAATACAAGGTAGTCAGAGAGAGGTGGGTAGGGCATTCCTTGAAAGTAGAGATTTGTCATTTTTATTTTGCACCAGACAGTGCTTAACACTGGCAAATGGTAGGTAGTTAATAAATTCTTTTTGGTCGTTTGCCCTAGGTCACACAGATAATAGATCACTGAGAAAGGAGCTGAACCCCAGTTCTCTGATGCTAAATTCAGTTTTTCTTTCCATTGTACTGTGCTGCCTCTCTCTCTCCATCTGAAACGTCTTGACTTATACATTTACAACTAAAGTACTACCCCACTGTTTTATAGTGGAGTGGAGCTAACCCTAACGAAAGGTCTAAAAGGTCCTTCCGAGCTGAAAAAACTTCCAGTATGAACCCAACAATGGTCTGGGTTTATTTTTCAAGAACTAACCCTGTTAAGTATGGAAGGGCTCATCCTCAGAGGGCTGACTACCCAATGCTGATTTTTTTTCAGTTACAGCTGCTCATGAAAACTAAGACATGAATTTAGCATCAGAAAGGGAGGGCCTATGCCAGTGAAATCATGGAGTCTTGAAATATTGAAAGATCAGTCTGGACACATCATGCATAGACCGATTTGCCTACTAAGTAAAGATTTGCTTGCAATTTCAGCTCCTTGAGGGTGGAGATTGTTTGAATTTTGCCTTTTTTATCTTTAAAGCCTAGCACTCTGCCTTGTACATAGAGGGCATTAAATAAATGTTAATTGAATTGAATCTGGCTGTCCCTTCTTGGTTAGCTAATGAGAAGACTAGTGGCATGGCTCATTTTATAAATTCCTCAGAAGTTCATAACTTGCACTTGCTGAAACCCATATGGTAAAACTAAAAATCTGTTTATATCAGTCTTTTCTTTTATAATTACATCTTCAGTAGTGATCTCGCATTTGACATTCCAAAAGCAAAGATGATGATTAGGTGGCCTAGAGAGGACTGATACATGAAAAGGCATGATTAATATTTCACCTAATATTATGCCATGTATATTAAACAGAGGACTCTATCTTACATTAGAAATATGCCAACTGAGACTCAAGCCTCCAGAAGGTATGCTATGATGTGTGTCCATGTGTTTCTGATCATAATCGAATCCAACAGTATTGAAGTCTGGAAGGCAACCAGCCCCAAAGCTGAGTTGAGCCTTTTGGTCAGACTATGAAGGATGAGTGAGAACATGGGATGGCAAATTTAGGAAGCAAAGGGACATATAAACTAGCTTACAATGGCATTTTGACCTGAGCTGAGTTTTTCTACTTCTCAGCTACTGGCTGAAGTGAAAAAGCCAACTGTAAAATAAATGTTTTCACAAAAGCCATAAAAACACCTATTTTCTTTTTATTTCACAGTGTCTCTAGATAAGGACTTTTGCATTGTCAAGTTCTTTCAGTGAGACTTAATCCTCTTCAGATGTGGCAGGTGCCTACCGTAAGATTCAGCTTATTTCCTTCACTCTTTCAATCAACCCTGTATTTTAAGCTTGGGGGTCTGTACATGAGATTGTACATGGAACATGGGAACACAACCTAGAGGTCACCAAGGCCAACCATTCCATTTAAGAAATGAGAAAATTGATAAATAATAACTAACATTTATTTACTATGTACCTGGCATTGTTCTAAGTGTTTTACAATTTTTATCTCATTTGATCTCACAATAACCCTGGAAGGTAAGTGCTATTACTATCCTCGTTTTACAACGAAGAAACTGAGGCAAACAGGGAATTGAGTGGTTTGCTCAGGGTCACACAGTAAGTATCTGAGATGGAATTTGAACTCAGGTATTTCTGCCTCAGGAGTAACACTGGGCCATCGAGCTGACTTCTGAAGGAAGCAAGCAAGCTTACCCTGAGCCCACTTAGAAGTCACCTCGAGCCATGTTGTTCTTTTCTTGGACAATTTACTTAAGTTCTCTGAGCTTCAGTTTCTTCATCTATAAAATGGAAATAACATTTGCACTACATATCTCCTACAGCTGCTGTTTTTTTATATATTTATATTTGTATCTCTTTGAGGTTGGGTCCATTTTTTTTTTTTTTACTGGACTTGTGATTTCCTTAGTAGTGTAGGAAATGGCTGATTGAGGAAACTCCCAGTGCCAGATGCAGATCTTTACCTGCTTTATAATTTATAGTCTTAGAGAGTTTCGTGGGGGCACAAAAAGGGTACATGACTTGTCAGGATCACACACTTCTTGACTTTCTGGGCTCCTTCTTCAGAGGTTATCTCCCCCAAAACTTAACACAGTGATGTACACCTAAAATGTGCGTAATGATTTTTGAATTGAATTGAAGAGGAAGGCAATTCTAGGGTATGACAGACAACAGTCCCCAGTAGGGGACTACTGGTTCAGAGATTAAAACTTCACTGAAAATATTTTCTTCCTGTTCCCTTTGTATAGTAAATTATCAAGCAAATCCTTGGAAAGTCCTTTCATTGATGTTGCATAAAGTTTCCAACCTAGTCTGAAGACCCTGAAGAACAGACAGCCAGGAAAGAAAAGCATATATGCCAGCAGTTCCTTGTGTGTAGAAGTTGTGGGGAAGGCAGATTAGACGAACAGTAGGAACATACACTTCCAAGAAAATCAGGGGGAAATTGGAGAAAATATCCCTTTGAGTTATAGAAGGGCTCTGTTCCTCTCTAGTGTAGAAATGAGTTTATGGTGGGCTACCATACTATGATATGTTTCTCAAACTATCCGATGCCTCTTTACAAATAGCAGTGCTCTAAGGATCTTGCTTCTTTTACTCCAAGGTCAGGGGATCTCAACCTTTTTGTGTGTCCTAGATTCTTCAGGCAATCTGATGAAACCCCTTCGCAGAATAATGTTTTAAATGTTTATAAAATTAAATTTATAGGATTAAAAAGGAAACCAATTAGGTTGAAATGCAGTTAGCAAAATATTTTTAAAAATAAGTTCATAGACTAAAATCCCATAGCGTAAGCTGAGCATTAGACAAAATCACAAATTTCCTTTAGTACAAACTTATAAAGTTGCCTAGTTTTTGCCCTAAAACAGTTATATTTCCTTTTCTCTGCTATGGATTATTCTAACAACTATCTAGTGTGGAGGTGAGCAGAGATAAGTGTGTAGTTAGTTTAGGAGAATCTTCAAGATTGATAATCATGAAGTTTTGAAGCATCGACCTAAAAGGAGTTTTAGATCAGCACTTAACCTACCGCTCTTACCCACATGGAAATCATATTTACCAAAGTGATAGTTTTTCTTTGACTGAGATTCACAAAGCCCTCTACGTAAATTTTAGATATTCTATGTCCATTATTTAGCATATCTCAGGGTCTTCCCACTGAGTTGGGAACCTTATATGATATCAATCAATAAGCATGCTAAAGATTTACTTGCTGATATATATTCCAAAGGGATTGGAGGGTAAGAAATGACCACCTTTTCTCCAAGATATTCTCTACTTAAAGTTTAAACACGATAAGTTGTTCTTTGATGTGGCCTAGGGATATCTGCCATTATTAACTGCTGATGGATATTAGTTCTGATTTCTTCTCCAGTCCTAAATATGTTTCAGCTTTGTTGAGGGCCTGGCTTCACTGGAGAGTTTCTCTTATTTCCCTAGAATGGTTCTATAGTCTGAGAGTCCTTGCCAATTAGTATGCTATTTCATTAATATTTTATGAATTCATTCATTCATTTGACAAACATTTATGGAGCATCTACTCTCCACAGGGTACTGTGTTAAGTGCAGCAGCTAGTACAAAGGTTTATAATGAACAGTCTTTATCCTTCAGATAATTATAATCTAATATGGGAGAATAATTGGGGAGATCTATCCCTGAGTAACAACATATTCAAGGTAGAATGTAATAAATGTCCCGTACCTTTATACAATTGAAGTATAGAAGTGAACACTTCTAGATGAGATGATCAAGGATGACTGTTGAAAAAGTGACATTTAAACTGGGTTTTGAGTTATGGGCAGATTTCAAATTATGGTAGACTCCCATATTGTAATATGGTAGAGATAATATTTGTATTATGTGAAAAGAATTATGTAGAGGTAGTAAGGAGAGAAAAGGAATTCTTCGAGGAGGGAATAGCATAACCAAAGGCAAGAAAGGAGGAAAAAGCAAAGTGCTTCTGAAAACAGTAAGTACTTAGGTTTTTCTAGATAACTGAGAGGTAAAGCTAAGATAACTTGGGTGCAGGGGTCCTTAGATGCTGCTTTATTTGGTAAATAATAGGAAACTATTAAAGTTTTCCCAATAGAGGAGAGATAATAACCAAAGGAGTGCTTCAAGAAGAATGAATTGTCATGTATGTAGGATGGACGGGGTATGTGTGTCGGGGTGGGGAGCAGTCTGGAGGTATGAATACTGCTATAATCATTCAGGCTTGGAACTAGAACAGTGGTGGTAGGGAAGGTATGAGAGAATCATAAAAGTTGAAAGAAGAGACCTTGGTGGTCATCCAGGCCAGGATCCCACTCCATGAGGAATCCTCTCTTCATTATCCCCCAACAAGTGATCATCTAGCCTCTTTGAAGAGTAGTCAGGAAGAGCTCACTGCTTTACAAAATAGTCCATTCCCTTTTAGGATTGCTAGTTATTAGAATTTCATTACTTTGTTTCCCTGTAGTATCTGCCCATTGGTCCTAGTTCTGATCTCCTCAGTTATACAGAATGGATCTAGTCTTTCCCTAAAAGCATCCACATTTTAAACGACTTCTATCATTCTTTCCATTCCTCCTCCTCTTCCTTCCCTTTCTCCCTCAGCCTACTTCTCTCTGGCTTCCTCTCCTCTCTACTCCCCAGACATGGAAAAGTCTCCCAGTATCCCAGTTCCTTTAAACTCCTCATATGACCTATTCTCGATCACTTCCCCCTGGATATATTCCAGTTTGTCATTGTTCCTTTTAAAGGGTGGAACCTATAATAAAGCTCAGAACCACAGCCTTTGTATGAAGGTACATTGAAAAGTACTACAATTCTAAGAGGAGGACTGGGTATGTTTGTAGGCAGAGCAAAAGAGGCCAGTGAAGAGGCAATGGAACATGCCAGAGAAGGGAAATACAAATGATGGGAAAGGGTCAGGGGGAAAGGATTAAGAAGAGAGGTGAAAAAGTTAGCTTTGAGAAGAGAATGGACACGTCTTTCCCCCGTTCTTCCTTATTCCAAAAACCTTTCCTCCACCCTGAAGTTCCTTGATGCTATTGTCCTGGAACAGCTGCAAAAAGGTAGGAAATGCTGGAGAATTTCCATTTCTAAATTAAGCTAATCGTCTTAACAGCCTTTTTTTACTCCTATGTCTGCATCCTGCAACTTGATTAAGACTGGGGAGAGAAATAGGAGTGTTATTTTGTGCCTTCAAGTCCTCATTATAAAACTAATCATAACATAAAGGAATACCATCAATCTTTGATTATTTGGAGTTTGTCTAGTTTGTCAATAACCAAGCCTTTTGTTTTTTTCCTTCTGTCACTTTTGACCCTAAATATTTGCGAGAGTGTTTGTGTGTGTGTGGTGTGTGTGTGTGTGTGAGTGTGAGTGTATGTGTATGTGTGTGTGTGGTGTGTGTGTGTGTGGTGTGTGTGTGTGAGTGTATGTGTATGTGTGTGTGTGTGTGTGTGTGTGTGTATGTGTGTGTGTGTATTCGTCACTCCACTACGGAGGAAAAGCCAAATCATTTTTTTTTTTAATTTTTGAGATAAAATCAGACATAACAGAAGTTTCCAATGTTTCCTCAAGTCAATATATACTAAACCCCACTCCTATATCTTTTATATTATATGATGAGATTTAATGTACAAAATTATGGTTCTGAGTCAGCCCAGAAAGATAAGATTAAATTATGTTTATCATAAAGTATATATATTTGGGAAACTAAGGGGCATCATGAAGAAAAACAAAGGCAGGGCAATGTCTGTCTTAAAAACATTTCAGTAACTTCATAGAGGTCCCTTTGAGACTATAGTGGAAAGGGGTCTGTCTTGGAAGTTAGAAAATCTAGTCTCAGCTTTGCTATTGCTTGTCTGTGTGATCATATGCAAATCCCTTCCCCTCTGTCAGCCTCATTTCCTCCATGTGTAAATGAGTCGAAAACAAATTCTCTTTAAGGCCTCTTCCCATCCTCAAATTCTGTTATTCTATTAATTGTTCTACAAACAGTAATTAAAAGTTATTCATTTTTTTAAATTGTTAGATGAAACCATCAACAATAACAGAAATCAAATAAGTACATACACTAAAGAGTAATAAAGTAAAATGAAATGAATTAAGAGACAACAGACAAGATACATTTACTGGGTCTCGTTTTAAGTGCCATTATCATCTTTGGTTTGCTTTCTTTTTTATGTACAGTTGTAGCAACTTTTGTAAACAACCACAAGGGCTATTACATTAGTTGTCAGTTTGTAAATAGTTCTAGTTCTACTGATCCCACGTTGTATTTAGTAGAATATTAGCAACTTGAGGACAGGAACCATCTCCCTTTTTTACTTATATCGCAGTACCTTGCACAGTACCTGGTACATAGTAGGCACTTAATAAATGCTTGTTGATCGATTGACTTTAAGCTGATTGATTTCCATGTATTCTTCATATTTTATCATTCTTATAGCACCATAATATTCCAAAGCGGTTAGAGAGTTAGAAGCCAGGACGACCTGGGAGCCAGTCATTTAACGTCTTAATGCCCTAGTCCAGGCAACTCTGTAGCCTTTTGAGTTGCAAAAAAGGTGTTGAGCAACATTGGTAGTGGGAGTTCTCTCTAAATTAAGATCGAAGGTTCACTTCCTATTTTAATATTCTAATAATGTTGTGCCTTTGGCTATTTTTCATTTATTAGACATGTAAGCAGTTATCTTGTATGCAGGAAAATAAATTTCTTATTATAAGATGGAAATGATTATTATTAAGTCATATGTGCTTAATCTATCTTCACTGGGCAATCTATCTTCACTAGAAAATTAACTTTCTGCATATATCAATTCAGGGAAAGTTATTTCCATTTTTTTTAAAGGCTACTTTTAAATACTTGAAATAGGACATACTCCTTTGTTTTCTAGCATTTATTTGCAGATTAGGGATTCTCCAGATAAACTTCAAGCTAAAGGGTCTATAGTGTCTATCAATTAAATATCAATTCAATCCAACAAACTTTTATTAAACACCTCCTATGTTCAGGGCTTTGGTGCTAAGGTTTTAACGAGATATGGAAATTAATAAAAGCGTATCCATCTTTGAGGAATTTATAGTCTAGTAAAGGAGAGAGGAAGAAGTAGCCTGGCATAAGGGATGAAGAACCCATCTCCAAGGCAGGATAACTTGTGTTCAAGTCCTGTCTGTGACTTCTAGTCCCTTCTCTAACTCATAGTGGTTGTGCGACAACTTCTCAGGGTCTCAGGAAATGTTCTAACACTGTAGGTTAGTTGCAGAGTAGGTGTTGACATGAATCAGTAGAACTGGCATTCATTACTCCAATGATATCACAGGTCCAGTGTTCTTATGTGTGTAACAAACAGAAACAGAGAGCAAGACACACACAAAAAGAGATTGACAGAGTCAGAGGATAAACACAAATAATTTTGATGCAAAGTAGAGCATAACTAGATCATGAATGGAATGCAAAGTTCTGCGTAACCAAGGAAGGAAAAAGGCAATGGATAAAGTGTGGGGCCTGGAGTTCAAATCTAACTCAGACACTTATTAACTCTGAGATCTTGGGCAAGTCACTTAGCCTTGTTTGCCCCAATTTCCTCACCTGTGAAATAATCTGAAGAAGAAAATGGCAAACCACTCCAGTATCTTTGCAAAGAGAATTTCAAATGGGGTCATGAAGAGTCAGACACAACTAAAAACAAGTAAACTACCACAAAAGGAAAGAAAAAATAATTTCTGATTGGTGGGCACAAGGACGTTACCTGTGCCAAAGCTTGAAACATAGGTAGGATTTTATCAAATGGAGATATGGGGAGGTAGAAAGGGCATTCCTGAGCATGAATGCAGGAAAGCTCAGCGATGTAAAGTAAAGTATCTAATGCGCTCATGTAAGTAAAAGGAAAATATTTAGCTATGCACACAGCTTTTCAGGAAGGTATATCTGTTTCCTAGAGCAAAGTATACCTCTACACCTTTATTTAATGATCTTTCTCTTCCTACTTTTCACTGATCTTTTGTTCAAATATTCCCTTTCAAGTCTGTATCCATAAAGAGAGAATTCACTGAGAGACTTTGCAAATAACAGCTCTTTATTCTTTGAAACATTAATCAGAATGTCAGAATGCTTCCCAGAATCCTTTGTAGCTTAGAGTGACTATTGAATCTACATTAAAGCCAAATTATTTTAGCAGCATCCACTGATAATTACGAGTCTGACCACCACTGCAGCTGCTCCTTAATGGTTATTCTTGACTCCTTCAATGCAAATGGATCCTATCTCTTCCCTAGAGACCTTTAAATAAGGGATGAGCAGAAAACTGGGTTGTTTTATGTTCTTTCTTCCTGAAGTTGTATGGCTAGCCTAGATGAATTTGATGGCCTTGCTAAGACCTTGGGAAAGGAAGGGTTTAGAATTTTTTTAAAGGATTATAAAGCACTTTAATTACTTAGGAAATTGATGAGCAAGATTCAGGGTCTTCTGTTCTCAAGACAGGATATAAAGTGGCAGTTGCATACAAAGACTAAATAACATCCAGATGCAAATGGATGTGATAATATTCTCATGGGGAAGCCTCTCCAACCTACAAATTGAATTTATAGTCCATGTATTATTTGTCTAATGTATCCTATGCAGATCGGTAAGCAACAGTCATTTAAATATCCACTATGTGTCCAACACTACAACACAGAGTTTCGTATACTAGAATCATTTTATTTATTTGTTGACTTCTTTATCTTCCACTGAGATCCCAAAGGGAAGCTCCTAAAGGAATACCTGCCTTGACTCTCTAGAACACCAGCAAGTGTTCTTCTCTGTGTTTTAGAAAGCACTTTATATTAGCAGTATGCTCAGTGCAAAAGGAACCATACAGTTGAAAGGGACCTTAGAGATCATCTAGACAAGTATTTCCCATTGCAAATTATACTATATCTTAGATAAGCAAACTGTCTAAGTTTTCTACTATGAACTCTTGAATGTGTTAACACTCATTGATTCAGAGTGTGAGATGAGAAACTCAAGAAAAAAAAAGGCCAGGAAGAGAAAAATGCAATTTGTTGGACACCCCACAGAGCTGGTCCATATATCTTGGGCAAATAGTGTACATTTTTTGTTTTTGTCATTCAGTCATTTCAGTTGCATCACACTCTTTGTGACTCCATTTTGGAGGTTTTCTTGTCAAAGATACTAGAGTAGTTTGCCATTTCCTTTGCTTTTCCAGATCATTTTATAGACGTGGCATTGAGACAAATTGGGTTAAATGACTTGCCCAGAGTCACATTGCTAGTAAGTATCTGAGGTCAGATTTGAACTAAAAAAGATGAGTCTTCCCAACTCTAGGCTTAGAGCTCTATCCTCTGTGTCACCTAGCTGCCCGAGATAGTGTACATGAATAATGAATAACAGAATTGAACGGGTGGAAGAGAAGGGCCTGGAACACCTTTGGGAAATAATGTATTGCTTTGAATGACCCCAACTTTTTCCCATGAATAAAAAGACCTATTTTTTGCCATTAATATTTATGAGATGTTTATGATCATGTAAGGTAGGTGTGTCCCATGGATTATCTAAATATGTAGAAACAGTTCATGGATAGCACAAATAGATATCTCTGGAATCTGGTCCATTCCTCTCCAAAGGAGACTGTAATTTCCACCTTAAGAGGACTACATGAAAGGCCATACCTGGACACTTGCTCTTTCTTTCACCTCTTTCCCAAAAGACTATCAAGCCAAGATTTTATATGTCTGCCTCCTCAAATATTACTGGTCTAGTCTAGGGATATGAATCTGATTCAGAAGGTAAACCACTTCCCTGATTAATCTTGAGAGAAATGGTAGATTATATTCTTCAGCTTAATTCTTTTCTACCAAATTCTAGTTACATAGAGGACCATTACAGATAACGGATAGCTAGGAAACCCATTTAACCAAAAAAAAACAGCAAATAGAAATCAAAGAAGTTATACAAATTAAAATGTGCCAACGAATATACAAGACTGAATAAGCATTTTAACTGGGAGTGAGATGAGATCTCAGCTCAAATTGAGAGAAAGAGCCAGCTCTCCATTTTGCAGTCTAGTGGAGGGTAGAGGGAGAGTTGGAAAGCAAGTATATGTTGAGTAGTCTATTACTACTATCTGTCCACCACTTCAGCTGTTCCTTAATAACTGTTTGGCTCCTTTAATACAAATGGATTCTGTCTCCTCCTTAAAGACCTTTAAACAAGAGATCAGAAGAAAACTGGATTATTTTAAGTTCATTTGTCCTGGAGTTCTGTGGCTAACCTAGATGAATTCAATAGCTACTTCTTTCTTCTTGTGTGTCTGTTCTAAAGAGTCTTTAGAACTACATATGTCTTGCCTAGGATACTCTGACATTAACTGCATCCCTTACACAGATACAGAGTTACATTGCATTCAGCATTCTCTCTTTCAGTCCAGAGGCATGTCTTCTTCTGTGTGCATAGTAGCACACAAAATGCTTCAGACTTGGTTGGAAACCTAGTTACATATTCTCTTGTGGTACAATGGAAAAAAATGCTGGATTTGGAGCCAAAAGGTCTGGGTTCTCATCCTGGTTTTGCTACTTATTATCTCATTATTATTAAACATTATTTTTATTATTAAAACATTTATTTTATTATTATTAAATATAGCCTATTTAAAAAGTATTATTATTAAAACATTATTATTATTATTAAACAAATCACTTTACCTCTTTATACCTCAGCTTTCTTAAATGGAAAATGAAGATATTGAAAGAGCCTCTAAAGTCCCTTACAACTCAAAAGTTAGGATTCTATAATACTATATGGCATCAAGCCCTGGAATGCCACAGTCCCTGAAGAATTAAGGCTGACAGTCATCCAAAGGACAATGGAGAGGTGCATGGTAGGAATAAGGATGCTGTAACATACGAACTTCTGTAACCTAGAATTATGCAAGAGAAGTTGTGAAAGGATGTCATTAGAGAAATGTATGATCAGAAATGTAACTAGACCAGTATGGAAAGAATGAGGCATGACCAATACATTGCATATGCTGCACTGATATGCATGAAAAGTCGAGAGATCTAAAGAAAGACCTACAGACACTTTTCAGTGCAGAATATTTGCAAGAGAACATAGACAAGAATTGTACAGATTTCACAGGAATGGAGGGGTTTGTAAACTGTACTGTTGGAGGGAAAACATATCAGTGAGATCACAGGTCCATCAAGGTAAGGTTTTAAAAAATAAAGACTTTCCTTGTTTAAAATTGTGTGGACCAGTTAAATTAGTTTCACACTGGTGCTGATCCACAGACCAGTGATTGGGGGAGAAAAAAACAACCAACCTCATCTTCCCTGACAATGCAGAAATCATCTTACATAAATGCCTCATAATGATCAAGTGAAGGGTAGGCTAGTCGGTAGTAGTAAGGGAATGGGCAAAGGCCTAATGTAGCAAATGAATGCAGATTCACTGAGATATCATGCACGTTGTGTTTTACTCATCCACCGACAAATCAGCAAACACTGCTCACTTAGTTCATTGTTTTGTTTAGTAAATCAGGATAGTGACTTAGTTGCCATATTAAAACATCTTCTCCAGTACTCTAAAATGAGGTTGTGAAATGCCAGGCAGGGAGGCAGTATGGAAGATGTAGTATAGTCTGCAACTAGTTTGTCTCTAGGAGGTCTGAGTGTCTTTGGACAAATCATTGAACCTCTCTGCACATCATTTCCTCCATTTGTGCAATGGAAATAACAACACCTGCCCTAGCCACCTTATAGAATTGTTTTGAGGATCAAATGAGATGAGGCTTGTGATGTTAAGGGTTTATATCAGGTGCTATGTAAATGTAAAGAATTACTGTCATCTAAACCAGAAATGTTTCATGTATTCTAATACAAGAAGCTAAATAGCTTAAAATTAGCATAATTTTTCCCCACCCTTTTACCAAACCACAGCAAAATTAGTTGCTGGTCTATCAATTGATTTTTGCTACAAATCTCTTTCAGATGTGCTGAGGATAATCTAGAAAAGTACTAGTACAAAATGATCTTGAACTCAGAAAATACAACAGGCTATGTTGAGTTCCAGTAATAATATAGATATGGAGCCAATTTATACCCTCAGGGCTTGCAGTTGATGGCAGATCAGGGGCATGATGAGGTAATAATGGATTTTCAGGACTTGTCTATTCCTGTGCTGGGTTTCTCATTTTCTTGCAGACATTTAAATTATGGTATTTGGGCTTCTGTTTACTTACATTAAGGATGTAAGCAATGTTCAGGCCCTGATTACCTCTCAGCTGAGCCATTCCCTCCTTACCAGACTCTCCCTGCTTCAAGTGGCTCACTCCTTCTATGCATTGTCCATGTCCCACAGATGAACCTTCCTGACACATAGCCCTGGTCATATTGCCCATTGCTCAGAAACTTATCATGGTCCCAGACTGCCTACTAAATAAGAATTTAGCTTGGCATTCAAGGCCTTCCAGAATCCTCATCTCACATTATCTATCCTTCTTACATGCTACATATAGTAATACTGAGGTGTCAAACTCATTGCCATGGGGTCATGCATCTGCAAAACTGCTGAGCACAAGTGCTGCCCCAGAACCAAATTAAAATGTAATTGAGAAATGTTTAACAAAATAAGGAAAAATATAGTAAAATATAGATAATTTGTGATCTTCTAAGAGATATTTATTTACTTTTTAATGACCTGTTTTCTATTTGAGTTTCTATCATTCCTATTTTTTAGAAAAGGAAGCTTTGGCTAAGGTACTAAAAAAAACAAACCATTTATTAACTGATCTAGCCCAACCAGAAGGCCCCTGTTTTCCCACTCTATGCTAACTTCCATGATTATAATGTTTTCTTCCCTTCCCCACCTACCTTTTGAAATCTTACTTTTCCTTCATTAAGCTTTCCCTGATCCTCCCCCATTTCTACCCCTTCCTTTACCCACCAGTAGTGGTCCCCCTTTCTCTTCTAAGCACATAGCATTCTTTAGTTTTCTAATGCACTTAACATATTTCAGTTTGTATTATAGTTATTGGCTTTTTCTTACCTATTAGATTGTGTTTTTTGAGGGCAAGAACCAGTAACTGTATCTTTGTATCTGTCCTAGGCTTAACGTAGCAGACTATACATAACTGAACATTAATAAATGTTTGGTGAATGCCGAATGCTCTTTCTCTCAATCTACATGCCTAAAAGAAAACACTAGCAATCCTGCTTCTTATACCTTTCATTTAATAAGCCCATCTAGGATCTGAGACATGGCAGGTTTAATTCAGTTACAGTACATTGCTGGATTTCTGTCAATGCTATAAACCTTTAATCATTGGAATTGTAAGATTTTCCACTTTTGCCAAGGTATTACTCATAGGTAAATGATAAATTAAGTCTTCATCTTATCTGGTTATCTCAACTTTAGAGCAAGGCCCTTGCCAGACACTTTACAAAACCAGAGCACATGATCTTCGGGAGATAAGAGGAATGCCAGTTTTTGTAATCTCTCACTTTGTGGTTTTTTTTCCTTACTAAGAAATGGGAGGAGAGTTGATGAACATCATCTTGATGTGGTAGGGGGAAGTACGTTGGACTTGGGACCCCAGTATCATAGATCTAGAACTGAAAGGGGCCATTCAGTCCAACGGCCTCATTTAAAGATAAGGAAAATGAAGCCCAAAGACTAACCCAAGATCATCTAGGTAGCAAGTTTCAGAGGCATATAAACTATACTCAGAAAAACTGAATTCAGGACCTAGTCTGACCCTTCCAATCAAACCACTTAAAATATGCAAGCTACATTTTCCTTACCTGTAAATGAAGCTAATGATCTCTGCACTACATACTTCCCAGAGTCGATGAGACAACCTGAAAGCCTCATCAAAATATGAGCTGTGATTATCACTTTAACCTCTGCTTAAGTCTGCTCTTGATCCTTTCCCCTACAGTGTGTTTAGAACTATCAAGAGATACTGAAGGGGGAAAAAATCTTTTTCTCCTGCTCCAATGCAGCCCCCTTCATTTTGGTTTTCAGAGTCAGAGACAGCTCTAGACCTTTGGGCTAGTCTAACTATAACTTTTCCCAACCTAACTCTTGGTTTTTCAGGAGCTGGTTAGTTATTTGATGGATTATCAGAGCCATTATTTTGGTTTCTTTCTCTCCTGTTGCCTGACTTCCTACTAACAAGCCACCCCATCTCCCCCCACTCAGATTACCATGGACAGTTGAATACAGCACTGTAAAATTTGCAAAAACACTTTACATGCATTATGACATTGGCTGCAACAACCCTGTGTGGTAGGTGGTACTATCATTATTCCTATTTTTCAGAAAAAGAAGCTGAGGCCAAGGTAGTAAAAAAAATGTTCATTAGCTCAGTATCTGAAAGAGACACACAAGGTTTGTTGGTTTCACTGTTTTTGTATGGCAACTGCATTTGCTGCTCAGCATATCTCTATATCTCTTCCCTACCTCTTAGAGAGATTTTCTATTAAAAATTATTATGATGATGTTTTTGTGTTCTACATATTTATTTCTGTGTTCTACATGGACTCTAAATTTTCATTATTGTGCCATACAGCTTGTTTCCATCACAAGAAGACATCTATAACCCCAACTAGTTCAGTAATCAGAAAAAGGAATTTTTAAACTTAAAAACTCAGCCAACTAATCTTCCCCTCATCCCCCTCACCCCTCCCCCTAATGCCATCACTACCGCCACTAACAAAAACAACTTAGCAACTTCACTTTTATTTTATGGGCTTATTTATCCCAGTTCTAAACTTTACGTTCATTCTAGTAGGGTTGGGCTGAATAGTAGCAGTTTTCCTTTAAAGAACTGAACCCACAAAAAAAAAAAAAAAAAAAAAAAAAAAAAGACGCTACCAGTGAGGGAAAGTCATAATCAGATAGTGCTGTTTCAGGACTAAAAACCGAGGAGCGATCTGGAGTCCAGGCGTTGTTACTGGCTTGCTTTTTAACTGTTTGCACTATGTCCAAATCCTCATGTTCCAGATTAAAGTATGGCCCGGTGGCTCTCACAGCCTGAAGAGACATTATCTAGGGGGAACCCTTACTCTTTGACTGATAAGTATGTTTTTCATTTTAGTTAAAGGGAGGGGAGGCAATTTATTGCTGGCAGCGAGAGAGATTTTCACACTTGCTGGGGAGGGTGGCAGAAGAAAGGAAATTCTTATTTCGGTGGTGAGAGTGTTGGAAGATTGCTATGTGCAGGACATGAGTTGAACTGTCTTCTTTTAAGCTACGCCTTATGCAGTGAAATCCTCTTGTACCCCTTCTTGACTTGCCTGCTTTCTGCAAAATGCTGAAAGACTGGAAGGGGTTGGATTCTTGCCACTTGCCTGTGTTTGCACTTTGAAAAGGGAAAGAAAGAAAGGACTGCCGGACTGCCCATTGACAGGGCTCGGGAGAGGCAGCCCTGGGGAGTTGTTTCTTTGGCCAAGCCCAGCCTGAGTGTGCTCACGTTGCAATTTCCTTCATCTTCTCCCTGTTCCCTTTTGTTTTTCAGGTAGCGAGGCTGACTTTAGCTCTTCGGGCAGCACTGGCAGCATCTCGGCTCCCGAGGTCCATATGTCCTCCTCCACTGCTGGAAATAAGCGAGCCTCTTTTCCACGCAAGTAGGCACCATGCTTTGCTTCTTTCAGTTACTAAATGACTTTCCTCAGTTTGCTCACCTGTAGCATCGACTATCTCTCTGAAACTATCAGGATAAGTTTCTTCTTGCAATTTTGGCTTTCTTTCTTTCTGATCACTGAGGTTTCTAAGGGCTTTTTAAAGATAATAAATGCATTTCACTACACCCTGTGATTTCTGACTCAGTCCTTCCTATCTATGGACTGTTAACTGTCTTCTCTCCACTCACTCAGTGGCTGTCTGCCATGTAGTCCTGTGTTCTTTCTCTCGCTCATCTGTGTATTCCTCTACTTAACTCCACCTAGACTTTCATCCATTGTCTCCCACCCACCTTGTTTTAGTCATGGATACAATTTTTCACTCTCTTTATATGCTTCATTTCCTTTAGTCCCTAATTGGAATTTTCTGTCTCAAACTTTCACCTATATAGCTTTGTAAGTCAAGGTGGGGGAAGGGGAGACTGGGTGGAGAGGGAAGTAGGAGGAAGTGTATGAGTGTGTGAATAAGGATATCAATGTTGACCACTTCTAGAGGGGTCAGGTAAGTAGTTTGGGAGTCAGGCTAAGGGAGAGTCTCTTGATCACTTAGAAGCAGCTAGGTGGCACAGTGAATAGAGCACTGGGCCTAGTTTCAGGAAGACCTGAGTTCAAATATAGCCTCAGACACTTAGTAGCTATGTGATCCTGAGAAAAACCCTCTGCCTGCCTCAGTTTCCTCATCTAGTAAAATGGAGATGATAATAATAGCACCTACCTCCCTGGGTTGTTAGGAGGACTAAATGAGATCATATTTGGAAAATGACTAACAGGGATTTTTAAGCTTGTTTTGTGTCATGAACAACACCCCCAAGTACTCTTTTCTCTCCTCCCCTCCACTCCCACCACTAGCTGTCTGGTCAAGTCTATGCATTACTTCTCAGAATAATAGTTTAAGAATTCACAAACAAAATACAAAGATTAAGTCTAAAGTCAAGTCAACAAGAATTTATTAAGTTTCATCTTTGTGCCAGGCACTGTGCTAAGTGCTGGAGATGCAAAGAAAAGTAAAAATAATCCCTGCTTTCAAGGAACTCACAGTCTAATGCAAACAACTATGTATAAATAAGATACGTTAAATTGAAAATAAAGTGGAGATAATTTCAAAAGGAAGACACTTGCATTGAAGGAACATCTTACTGCAGAAGATGGGATTTTTATCTGAGACTTGAAGGAAGTCAGGGAAGCCAAGAGACAGAATTGAGGAGAGGGAGCATTCCAGGTATGAAGCACAACCAGTGAAAAGATAGAGAATCTGGAAATGGAATGTTGTGTAAAAGGTCAGTTAGTCAGTCAATAAATATTTCTTAAGCATTTACAATGTTCCAGGCACTGTACTAAACCTTAAGGATACAAAGGAAGGAAAAGATAGCCCCTGTCCTTGAAGAGCTCATAATCCAATGGGGGAGACAACATGCAAACAACTACGTGCAAACAAGCTAGGTAAAAGATGAATAGGAAATAATCAACATAGGCAAAACGCTAGAACTGGAGGAATTAGGAAAGGTTTCCTGTAGAAGGTGGAATATTTTCTGGGGCTATAAGGAAACCAGGAAAGCCAAGAGGCAGAGATAAGAGAAGCATATTGTAGGCATAAAGGACAGACAGAGAAAATGCCCAGAGCGGAAGATAGAAGTCGTGTTCAAGGAATGGTAAGGACGCCAGTGTTGCTAGATCTACAGGTACAAGGAGGAGAGCAAGGTAGGATAACTGGAAAGCTAGAAAGGGGCCATGAATTTTTAATTTGATCTTAGTGCTAATAAGGAGCCACTGGAGTTTATTGAATGGGAATAATGTGGTATGGCTAGACCCATCCTTTAGGAAAATCACTTTGACAACTCAGTGGAGGATAAACTAGAGAAGGGGTAAGAGAGAGTTAGGATAATACCTAACTTTTGATCTTATGTGACAGGGAATATGGTGGTAATAGGAAATATAGAAAGAGAGGAGTGCAATTTTGAACATGTTGAATTTAAAATGACTAATAAACAGAGAAGAGAAACTAGAGGTCAGGAGACAGGGAGGTTACAAGAGATTGCCATGTGAAATAATATATTGGGAGAAGAGGGTCTAGAGCATCTAGAGGAGCAATCCATAATCAAGATCCCTGGAGAAACAAAAGTGTCAGGGAGAGGATGATCAACAGGGTCTAAGGCTTCAGAGAGACCAAAAAAGGTGAAGATTAAGGAAAGGCCATTGGATCTGACAATTAAGAGATCATTGGTAACTTCGGAGAGAGTGGTTTTGGTTGAATGATGAGATCAGAAACCAAAGTGCAGAGAGTTTAGGAGAAAGTGAAAGGACAAACACGTAGAAGTGCTGACTGTAGACAGCTTTCTTGAGGAGTTTAGGAACAAAAGGGAGAAAAATGTAGGATGTTAGCCAGTAGAGATGGACAGACCATGTGAAGGTTTTTTAATGCTAAGTGGAGACATGGGTATGTTTATGGGAAACAACCTGTAGACAGGGAGTTTGAAGATTAACATGAGAGTGGGAATGGTAGGAAGGGCAATTTGTTAGAGAAGATAAGATAAAATTTGATTAAAGTTTAGAGAAGGGCCACCCTTGGTGTGAGACATAGTTGAAGCTTAGAGGGTTGGGGAAGGGAAGCGCCTCTGGGGAGCTTCAGCAGAGACAAAAAGGCTTGGAAAATTCATTGTGATCAATGGAAGGTATTTTTAAAAATTGCCTTTGTGCAGTGAGAGTTCAGTTGAAATTATGTAATACATTTGTGGTAGACCTAATCAACATGATTTCACAATTTTCTCCAGCTTTGTTCAGCAATTTATGGATAGAAGCAAAGGCAGTAGATGGTGGGAGTAATCCATGGCTACAGCTTGCCAAGGCATGATCACACAATAAAGGACTAAAGTGTTGAGGACATTGTAGAGTTGACCAGTCAAGATGAGAAAGGGAGGAGAGTGCAGTCAGTGATAGCAGTGATGACCTGGAAAATAACTGAGAGGTGGGAGGATTGTATTACAAATCTATTTCTATTGAAATAAGTATATATATTTTTACCACCTAAGTTCAGTGACTCCTTGAGGGTTTATAGACCCCAGGGCAAAAACCTGTTCTATAGAAGTAATTCATGCCTAGCATTAGATTTGAACTAAAAGCCCTCTAACATCCCTACTATTTCTGAGATTTCCTGATTGTAGAGGATAGGAGTCCATAATCACTATTATCACCATTGTGGCTTGCATTAGGATGCTTGAAGGAAATTATGAAATAATGAGTGGAGAAAAATAAGGATTTGTCCTAGGATTCTCATATACTGTCCACTAGTAAACTATGTGATGTATAAAGAGAAAGGCATCATAATGCAATGAAAAAAATATATCAGACAGGGAGCCAGATCTGGATTTGCTATCAATTACTTGCATGAGCTTAAACTTTTTCCTTTGAATTTTAGTGTCCTCTCTGTAATGATAATGACAGTAATAATAATATGATGCATAACAATAATATTAATGTGATTTAATTAATGTGATTTCATTGATAATAGGAATCTTCTAGGTGAAGAAACGTCCCCTGCCAAGTACAGGTTGGTACCTTCTGTGTAACTCACAGCCTTAGAAAGTTGCATAGAACAGTGAGAGATTTTTTTTAATCCTTTCGTTAAGGGGATTTGTTCTGTGAAGTTTGGAGTCAGTCAAGGGGCCAAACTTGAGAACCTAGAGGGCCACAGGTTCCCCACCCCAGGATTAAGTGATTTGCCTGAGGTCAAACAGTCAGAGGGTCAAAGATTAGTTTTAATATTCAGTGATTCTAGATATGAGGCATTAGAAACATAAAGGCATCATTTCTGGCTAACAGTCATCCAGAAGATGCAGACCACCAGAAAGAATGAAATGGCAATATGCTGTAGAAGGGAGTGCCAGGCTAAAGGGGTAGTGGGGATATGGATGGAGGGAAGATGATGAGACCAAAGCAAGAGGCTGATTGATTGTAACGCCTTTACACATGAATGTCATATTCCAAGAGGAATGTCGTCTAGAAGAATTTGAAGAATTTCCTTCCAGCCCTGGGTTTCTGTGACTGTCATCCTAATGTTTCCACTTGATATAGAGAAATAATTTAACTTCTCAGAACTTCATTTGCCAGTGCCCAGCAAGAAAATAATGTCTGTTATTTTCCAACGATGAGTATGAAATTTGGTTAATTTTTTTTTAAAAGGGAGTTAAGATCTCAAGTGCAGGGTATTATTATTCAAAACAAAGCTGGGAACAGACAAAACCTGTAACAGGAGATTGTAGCCTTCCAGAGAAGAGAACATTATCTCACTGCCCCAAACACCCTATGCTTTTGAAATAGTCTCTCTGAGGTCACAGGACAGAAATACAAACTTTTCTGTGTGTCATTTACCGATCAGGCTTATTCTTAAACCATAACACTCAATTTTAACCTGTTCTAGAAATTAACACATATCCATGAGACCAGGAATACAAAGGACAATTAATAAATATTATTGACTTCTCTTACTTCCTTTGTTGTTTCTGTTGTTGTTACTATTCTTTCTTTGAAAATTTACAAATGAACTTGTACTTTGGATTGTGTCAAGGTGACATCGGTCGAATGAGGTATCCATGGGATTGTCTTAACTGGCAAACTCTGTTCTCATTCATTCCATCTCCCAACTCTGAGCCTCTAGACTGCCTGCTCCCTCCCCCCCATATCTGACTTACCTAATTTCCCTGGCTTCCTTTAAGTCTCAGCTACTCCCATCTTCTGTAAGAAGTCTTTCCCAGGCTTCTTTTATCTTAATGTGATCTGAAATGATCCTCAGTTTATCCTGTATACATTGTGTTTGAACATAGTTATTTGCATGCTATCTCCAACATAAGAGCCCCTTGAGAGCATGAACTAGTCTCTGCCTTTATATACCCAGGACTCAGTATAATGCTTGGCACATAGTAGGCTCTTAGTAAATACTAGCTGATTTACTCACTTACTGATTGACTGTGTTTAAGCAATTAAAACAGCTGAATTCATCTCTCCTTTGAAGAATCGCTGCCTTTCACTGGGTTGCAGAGGACTGGGTTTTCTTAGTCTAGGGCCAGGGGAAAGAATTAGCTAGAGAGGTAAGTGGAACAGAAAGAAGTTAAAGTGGCAAGTACAAGTAGATTCAATGAGGATATTTTAGGAAAGGATTTTTTTTTTGAGCTGACATATACCTCTTCCTATATGAAAGCTATCTTCAAACATATATCATAAGATCATACAAAGCTTTAGAGCTAGACCCCGGGACCTTAGAGGTTATCATGTCCAACTCTCACATTTTACAGATGTGAAACCTGAGGCACAGAGAAGTTAAATGACTTTCCTAGGGTCACACATCTAATAACTGTCAGATGCAGGTTTTAGACTTGGGTCTTCTCTATTCCCAAGTGCAGTGTTCTATCCCATAGGCCACCCAGCTACCACTAAGCAACTCTTTTTCCCAGATTTCAGGTATACTAAGTGTATGCTCTCAGGTTATAAATATATATATATATATATATATGTATATGTGTGTGTATATACACATACATATATGTATGTATACATGTGTATACATACATATACATATATATGAAAATGTGTGTGTGTATTTTTTCCCCTGGGGAGTAAATGGGAGGCAGATTTTTTAACAATAGAATTGGGGGTTCCAGAAAGCATAGTGAAAGAGGACAACGGACCGGGATAGGAGCATTCAGGAAGCATAGAGTTGACATAGATGGGTATGAGAGAGTAGAGAGCAGTGTCCAGGGAAGTGTCATCCTATATGACCTCTAACTCAGGAGGTCAAGTAATAAAATATATGCACTACATATATATGTATATATGTGTGTGTGTATATGTATATATACAGATATGCATATATACGTAAACAGATTAGAGTATGATAAATATAGGAGAACAGATCAAAGAAAAAGGACTTCAGGGAAAGAGGCATGTGAGGAAAGAGGATAGGGATGCATTCCAGGTATGAGGGACTGTATAAGCAAATGTACAAGAGTGGGCCCTTCTCAGTCCTCATTCTTCTTGGCCTCTCTGTAGAATCTGGCCTTGTTAACTTCCCCTTCCTCCTGTACATTCATTCTCTCCTCCTCTGTTTCTCCTTCAGTTGTCTTCTGGTTTGCTTCCTGCCTGTCTACTCTTCTTCTGCTTCCTTTGTTAGATCAAACTACATGTCCCACCCCAAACTACAAGTTAGGGCAGTCCTGCCCTCTGCCTGGGGCCCTCTTGTTTTCATGTTCTATAATCTCTTACTTAGTGACCTCATCATAGTGACCTTGGTGACCTCATAGGTTCAATTATCACCTCTATGCAGTGCATCCCAAATCTATATATCTTGCTCTAGTCTTTCTCCTGAGAGAAAGTTAAAAGAACTGAATGAATTTGAAAGATGAGGGATTAGAAGTGATAAGAGTAGGCAAATAATTATATGGAGATAGTGAAGGAGAGATAAGGATAAAAAATAAGTGGATTCTCCCCCTATATATATATATATATATATATATATATATACACACACATATAAACATATATAATTCAAGAAGTTACGGTGAGCTACAATACACATAGAAGGAATAAATATAAAAGATTTTAGTGTACTTACTTGAAGACAAGTGGTAAAAGCAGCATTTTAAAACAACTAATTGCTCCTCCAGTCATTACAAATGGCACCTAGTGATGATTCTTCAAATTTATATCAAGGCAGCTAGGTAGTATAGTAGACTTGGAATCAGGAAGTGTTGAATTCAAATCTAGCCTTAGATACTTGTTAATTATTTGACTGAGTAAATCAGGGTCATAACCTTAAAAATAAAACTCACTTTGCCTCAGTTTCCCCATCTGTATTATTGTTCAGTTCCGTCCAGCTCATCATGACCCACAGGCCATATTATCCATGGTGTTTTCATGGCAAAGATACTAGAGTGATTTGCCATTTCTTTCTCCAGTGGATTAAGGTAAACAGAGGTTAAATGACTTGCCGGAATCATTTAGCTAGTAAGTGTCTTGGGCCAAATTTGAAATCAATCTTCCTAACCCCAGATCCAGCATTCTATCCACTGAGCCATCTAACTGCACCAACAAGTTGTATGTCAATCTAATTTTTTTGTGCAGGTAATCATCACAAAGTATAGCTAGAAAGTAGCTTGCCTGAAAAAGATCTGGGGATTTTAATGAACCTGAAGTTCAATATGAACTTTAAAGGCAAGAATTCCTTTCTGCTTCTTTTTGTATCCCTAGCATTCAGCAGAGTGCCTGACACAAAAATCACTTAATAACTTACTGACTTGGACTTACTGATTGATTGGTGTTGCTGCTAAGAAAAGTAATACAATCTTAGCCCAGAGAGGCCTAGTGCCTGGGAATGAAGTGTCCTGGTATGACCATATCTGAAGTATTGAGTTGGGTTCTACATTTTAGAAAGGACATTGATTAGCTGGAGAATCTCCAAAGAGCCTTAAGTTCATACCACATGAGCATAAGCTGAAGAAATTAGCCTAAGAAGAAGAAATTTAATGGAAACTTGATACTTGCTCCCCTGAGATTTGAAAAGCTATATGGAATCAGTAAGTCCCCAAGCATTTATTGAGTGTATACCAGCACTGTGCTAGCTAGACATTATGGACACAAGTCCAAAAGAATGAAAGAATCCTTATTCACGAGGAGTTTACATTCTAATTGGGGAGACAAGTACATTTATAAGTTTATATAGCATAAACATAAGGTAAATACAAAGTCCTTTCAAACCAGGTAGTTTGGAAGGTGGAGAGGCACTCACAATTGAGAGAATCAGAAAAAAAACTTAATGCAGAAGACGGTGAGTTCTTGAGAGAGGGACCTTATGAGATAGAATTAAGGAAGATATATATTTTAGAAATGTGAGATGGCCAATGGAAAGGCATAGAGGTGGTAAGTGGATGTTATGAATGTTAGTTTGGATGGATCACAGAGAACAGAAAAGGAGTAATGTACAAGTAGCAAAGGGCTTTAAAAACTAAATAGAAGAGGTTACATTTTATTTTGGAAGCACTAGGAAATCATTGGAGTTAGTTGAAAAGGGAGTAATGGGCAGATCTATGCTTAAGAAAAATCACCTTGGCAGCAATGTGTAGGATGGAACGGAATGGAATGGTGAGAGACGAGGCAAAGAGGCTAATTAGGAAGCTGTTGCAGTATCAGAGGTGATGAGGGCCTGAACTAAGTTGATAAGTATGAGAGTGGAGAAAAGGGGCTAGATGCAAGAAATTTTGTGAAGTTAGAAATGGCAAGACTTAACAACCCATCAGATATGTGACGGTGAGAGAAAGTAAGAAGCCAAAAGTAATGCTAAGGTTATGAACTTGGAAGATTGAACTTCAATAGAAAGAGAGAAATTTGGAAGAGGTATGGGTTTAGAGGGAAAGAAAATAGTTCGATTTTGAACATGCTGAGTTTGAGATGGCATATCCAATCTGAAATGCCCATTAGGCAATTAAGGATGCCTTTTTTTGTATCCCCAGAGCTTAGCACAGTGCCTGGCATAAATAGATGCTTAATAAATGTTGGTTGACTGACTGACAGATGCATGACAGAAGCCTATGGAAGGGATTAGGCTGGAGAGATAGAAGATGGGTTACATTTGTTCTTTTTGGACTCAGAGAGCAGGAGGAAGATGTTCAAAGGGAAAAATTTTTGACTTGATTTAAAGAAAATCTTCCTAACAATTTAAACTATCCAGAAATGGAAAGGGCTGGATCAGAGAACAGTAGATTCTTTCTCATTGAAGGTTTTCAAGTAAAGGCTAGATGATCATTTGTCAGGCATAATGATAATAGAAGCTAGCATTAAGATTAGCCAAGTGCTTTTCATTCATTATCTCATCTGATCCTCACAACAGCCTTCTGAGATGGAAGATATTATTATCCCAATTTTATGAGGATATGATGAAACTGAAGCTTAGAGTGGTTAAGTGACTTGTCTAGGGTTTCAATGGCTGAGCTGGGATTTTAGGAAAGGAATCCAAACCAGGTCATTCTTACTAAGCCCAATGTTCCGTCTGTAGATTTATTAATATAAATTGAAATAGATGTTTGTTCATTCCTCTTTCAACTCTGAAAATTCATGTTTGAACTTCACTAAAGCAGTTTGTTATGATAAATCCTTTAGTGATGACATTCAGCATTTCCATAATAAGCCCCTAACTTACCCATTTAACTCAGGACCACATCTACATCTTCCATTTGGCTTAATGTTGTGTTGCTCAGAGCCTTAAGTCACAGTCTTCATCAGCTTTCCTAAATTTAAATGATTTTGCCTGGAAACTTGTCCTGTTTGTGTTAAGAAAGAGCTAGGCTTATTTATGCCAAATTATAACTGAAACAGGGGGATAATAACCTAAGCCAGAGTGTGCTTTCCTTTTCCTCTCTGCTACTTATAAAGAGCACTTCCCACCATCGGACTCTTAAAGTTGGTTTGTAGAAAAGCCATCAGGCCATCTGTTACAGATAAAGTGTCCCTTCTCACGAGAGGGAGGGGCATGTTCAGGCTGATTTCAAGACAGAGCTTTTTTTGTTTTCCTTTTTGGTGCTGTTTCCATTTATGTGTATTATTATGCATTGCTAGCTAGTTGAATATATTATTGTTTTGTTTTGTTTTGTTTAACACATTTATTTCTGGACTTCCCTAGAAACCATATTATGAATATAGGGAATTTGTGACCAAGATGGCAAAGATAATTGTGAAGCAATAAGCAAGCTAGAATGAAGTTTCCATTCTACCTTAAAAGTTACTGTAACTCCCTCATCCACATGATGGTATCTTGGAGAGTCAGTACTATAATAAGAATTAGTTTGGTATATAACATAGTGCAAATGGTGCTGTGTATGGAGTGAGGAACCCTGGGTTGAAGTCTGCCACTTCATTATCTGGATGGCTGTGGACAAGTAGTTTAAACTTTCTAGATCTCAGTTTTCTCGCCTATAAAATGAGGGAGTTGAGCTACTTTAGTGGTACCCAACTACTTTGCGCGCTTGAAATCCTTTCTTGCAAAAAAATAATTTCACATATGTTTCTTCTGCACCTCCCCCCACATACATTTTATTAGTTGTGATATTACTATATACTGATTGAAAAAATTGGTAATAGCAAAAAAAAAGCCTTATAAATTCAGTAATGTTTTAAATAAACTTGATTTTTAAAATCAAACATTATCTCTATCTTCTTAGAGACTATAAGTTATCTAGAAACTGTCAATTGGCATTATTAGAGGGAGTCTCTACACTGGGAATTCCCCACATCACTGGAAATATAGATTTGGACTGAGAAAATTTACAAACACATAAGTGTATGATATGCTTGTCCAATCCACCCAAAGATGTTTGGTTATTTATAAATTTGTGTATAGATTCATGGAACCCTTGTCAAAATTTCAGGGTCCATAAGCCTCTAGATTGGGAACCACTGAGCAAAGATATATTCTATAAGGTTCCTTCCAACTCTTAACCTTCTGTGACCTAGGAGATGTTTTCTAGAAGAGATTCTTAGAACTTCAACATTATAAAAAAGACCACAGTGGTTGGCAAGAATTGCTCCTTATAGAACAAAAGAATACTAAGATCAACACCTTAGAAGATTAGAAAATGCCAAAATAGAACTTCTTGAGTGTTGGGTACTAAAAACTATACTCGTTGAATCAATACAGATATGTTCTAGGACTCCTAGAGCTCATTTAATCAAATGACGGCAACAGAGAAGTACATCAACATGAACTTTGTCTTATGAGTTAATAAAGAACTATGTGATTTTATCCAAAGCTTTGTTGTCAACCAAGCCATAATAGCATCAACTGTCTCCCAGTGCTGTCCCAGCCCCTCCTCGCTGCTCCTGGCTGTTTCTGGGGTAGACTTGTAAAGGTGGGGCACAGTCCTATTTTAAAAAGAAAGATTAGCAGATTTAGCAGTTTTCCTTGGCCAGGGGTCAGTTTGAAACCACCAGGTGTTAAAGAGAGATTAGAAGCTAATAGAGGTTCTCTCCCTGATTATCACAGGAATTGGGAGATTATTGCAAAAGGGATAGCTTTGGGGAGAAATGTAAGCAGCAGTCATAAGTATTTTGTGCAGGAATAATCTCACTTTATGCATAAGTCTTTATCATCTGAACAGTGTTTTCAGATTTCCCTGTTCAAGGAGAGCTCTGACTATAACCACATGAATGTGGAGGATATTCTTTATAGCATTGTACTTTGGTATAGGAGATAAAAAGAATGTATATTTTAATGAAAAGAAACAAAAACAAGAGAAATTGTCTTAAATCTTTGTCTATCAATAAACAGAAAGTTGAAAAACTAGGTGATTGAGGATTTGTGCAAGGAGATGAACAAAATTATTACCCCTAAACCAAAATGAATCCCATTAATTTTCCATGTCTTTCACTGAGCCACCCCAAATATAAATTGTTTGCTATTACTGAAGCTACTGAATTGGAACAACATCCCAATATCAATGTATTCTTTAGATGGAACCATGGCACTCATTTAGTTAGAGGCCCTGGACTTGGGGGAGATACATTTTAGTTTCTTGGAGGTAGCAGTATTTAAGTCACTATATCACAGATAATTAGTTTACAGATTTACAGATAGGAGGGATCTTATCTAGTCTCACCCCTTCATTTTATAGTCAAGAAAACAGAGGCACAGAGGGATGACTATATTTCCCATAGGTAGTTAAAGTGGTAGAGCCAGGATATGAAACAAGGCCCTTTGACTGCAAATCTAGCATTCTTTCCACTACTCTGATCTCAAGTTGGCATAGACAATAAATAGTTCCTTGAAGACTCAGGGACAAAGGAAAATGGGTAAAGAGACCCTGAGAAGGCCTGTTTGACTCAACAGATATGTATCCCCTATGCATTGTTAGCAGTTGTTTTTCCTAATGATGACCAACTTAATGGAAGAATTAAACAACAGAATTTCATTCAAGTAGCTTGACATTTTTTATAATTGTTCTTTGTAGTCGCGGTCCTCATGGACGGAATAACGGATCTTCATCCTACAAGTCTGGCAACAGCCCACCTTCACGTGAGAAAGACCTCATGTCTGTATTGTGTAGGAATCAACAGAGCCCTGTTAATGTTCATCCAAATTATGGGCCTTCATCCCCCAGTAGCAGCAACTCTGGCTCATATAAAGGAAGTGATAGCAGCCCAATCATGAGGTGAGCTCTGCTGTCTTTGTTCTAATTCCTTGGTATCCTATTTAGCGATTTAGTCCTTTTACTTTTCTTTTCTTCCTTATTCCTTTTTTTTTTTTTTAAATACTCTGTATTAACCAAATAGCTGCATAATCACAACTCATGCCTTCAGCATGATTAAATATTTTGGGGGTCAGCCAATGAAAATGGGTAGAAATATGGGTCGAGAAATGTTCAAGAACATAATGAAAAGGGAGGACATCTGAAGGTGGGGACTGGGAAAGTCAATCAATTAGCAAGCATTTAGCAAGCACCTTCAAAGGAATACAATTACAAAGAATGAAACAATCCTTATTTGGAGGGGCTTACATTCTAATGGAAGATAACATAAATTACATATAAAGTATATACAAAATAAATGTAAAGAAAAAAATATAAAGTAGTTGAGTAAAGTGTAGTTTGTAATATTAAATAATGATTGTTTCTCTTTTACCCAGGAACCCTGAGAGTCTTCCCTTCCTAGTTTGATTTTTTTTTATTATGGTTTTTATTAAAGTGGCCATCCCTTGAGGTCTTTTCATTGAATAAATGTATCTCATCAAAATGAGAATCTGGTAAGACCTTAGCCTAAAATGATCTGGGTCTCCCACTGCATCCTGGGCCATCTCCAGTTGTCCTGATGAATATCTGGCCACTGGACCCAGATGGCACTGGAGGAGAAAGTGAGACTGGTGACCTTGCACAGCCCTCCTTCACTCAAATCAAAGTCAACTGCAAATCATGTCATCATCTCCCTAATGTCATGATCCTCTTCAAGAACAAAGGACAAGCTCAACAAGTTTGTAATGGAGGGCACTAATGGTTGAGGGAATCAGGAAAGGATCCCTTCAATGTAAAAGGTGGTGCTAGAGTCAGTCAAAAGTTAATAAGCATTTATTAAGCACCTGCTATGTACCAGGCACAGTGCTAAATGCTTGAGTTGTGTTTTGAAGGAAAACGGGATTCTGTGAGGCAGAGGTAAGGAAAGAGTATATTCCAGGTATACAGGCAGATAACCAGTACAAAAGTACAGAGAAAAGAGTGTCATGGGTGAAGAACAGAGAGGTCAGATTGACTGGATCACACAGAGAGTGTTGGAGAGAGGAGTAATATCCAGAGAGAGTAGGAAGTTAGGTTGGGGCTAGGTAATGAAGGTTTTAAAAGCTAAATAAAAGTTTATATTTTATTGTAGAAACAATAGGGAACCATTGGAATTAAGTAAAGGATTGATAAGGTCAGATCTGCACTTCAGATCTTGGCAGTACTATATAGAAAAAGGATTGATGTGAGGAAAGACGAGGCAGGGAAACTGCAATAATGTAGATGAATCCCATTCCATTCCATCAAAGGAAGGTAGTCTGTACCTACTTTGCCTCCCAGAGGTAGAATGGGTAGGATCCAAGAGCCCACATGTCAGTCTCTCTCTGAGATTCCCCGTTCTGATCAGTGGGCACTCTGCTCACAAAGGAAATATTCAGCTTTGTGCTGGCTCTGGGATCTAGGCTCTGAATTCACCCACGGCTGTCCCACAAGTCAGTGGTGAAGACAGGAACATAGTTGAGGACTCTTGGCTTTCAGTCCACAGATGCATCATAGAACACTCCATGCCTCCCTTTTAAAATTAAACCATTGTGAGAGGGAAATAGCATTTCTGTCCTTGAGAATAAAGGGACTTTCACATGGTAGAAGGAAAAAAAAATTGTAGCAGAAACCAGTTCTGACCACAGCATGTACCAAGCCCAAGGAACAGTTTCTGAATAATTGGAATTTAGTCCATTAAAAATAGGATCTTTAAAGCAGTGACACTAAGCACTCAGGTCACTCCTTCTCCATCCTCCTTTTTACCCCCTTTTCTTCTCTATCTCATTGTCCTCTTACTATAATAGCATATTACTTAGCACAGCTGATAGTACTAGCATGGAGACAATTGTACATTATTTTGGATGAGATAATTTCTTTGTATTAGAAAAGCCTATTTTTGCCCCATAAACCTTAATTTAGTGGATTCTGACCAAGGGAGTAGAAAGATTTTTTGTCCCAAGACTTGTAAATGCATAAACTGTATGCCACCTTTTCAGATAAAGTCATCCATTGTTACAATGTAAGAGGCAAACACAGTAAATCTGTTTTCTTCAAGCTCACATTTTTGTGTTGAAATTTTTTTTTACAGGAAAGTAAATAGGACAAAAATAATATTTTTTTTACTTGGTTTATTTCAGGAGACCTGGGAGATATATGTCTTGTGGAGAAAATCATGGTGTTAAACCCCCAAACCCAGAGCAATATTTGACTCCCCTGCAGCAGAAAGAAGTTACTGTGAGACATCTCAAAACAAAATTGAAAGAATCTGAGAGCAGGCTGCAAGAAAGGTATAGTAGGAATATCATTATTGTATTGCCAAGTGTTCAATAGTCATCAATTTTCCTTTAAAAATAAGGCAAATGGAAAAAATAAAAGAAAGTCATTTTTTCTTTTATTAAAATATCAATATTAGCTTTAATTTCTTCATCGTTTCTTTCAAAAATGAGTTACTGCATAATTTGCATGATTCCACTTTTAAGAGTTAAATTTATTAGAGAAAATCATCAGTTCTTTCTGGGTATGTGCAACTGAGTAATATTGCCAAACCTCAAATTATAGGTTGGCGTAAAGCTATTTTTAAAGTGAATGAATGCTGCAGGGAACAGTCCTATACTAGGAAATAACAGGCTGAGCACATTATGGTCCAACTAAAACCCTATTCCCATCTCTGGGGGACTCCCCATTAGGTATTTGTATATAATTTGGACTAGTAATATCTTTCTCTCATTTCTGTGCTAAAGGGTAAAAGGTCATTTTTTACCAAGCTTCTGATTTAAAAAATATTAGATTTATCTAAGAGAAAGTTTTTTATAAAAGATGTTAGACTGATTGTCCCACTTGAGTAGTTTTTTTTCCCCTGAAATATTTAGAAAAGGACTCAGTGCAACTGTGAACCAAAGAGGTAGTTTAGAGTTAAGGTAATTTTAAACAGAATTTAAGGGCCCAAGTCAGTTTTTAACTTTGAAGACACCACCTCTTTCCCCTTTATATAGAAGACCTAAGTATCTTGATTGTATTTGGAATGACTTTAGTAATATGAAAGCTGTTCTGTCTTGGGCTAGACCCCCTACTAGGTTGCCTCAATGGAGCCTCTAGAGAACTGACCGGATTTGTTAGAATCTTGCATGTGATGGGACCTACTCCAATAGGAGGTTGGACAAATCATTTGCCCTGGTCTTCAGTTTCCTGGTCCTTAGTTTCCTTATCTGTAAAATGTAAAGGGGTTGAACTGGATGACCTTTGAGATCCTGTTCAGTCCTAGATCTATGATACTATGATCCTGAGGGATAGGTACAGTTTTCTAGAAATATTCATCTCATAGCAAATTTAGTTAAAGACAAAAAGTAAAACCTGTGAGGAAGGATTTGAGGTACCTACCCTCAGGATTATTTAGCCTGGAAAAGAGAAGACTCAGGACTGTTTAAGAAAATCTTCATATATAAGAAAGGCATTTACAAGAAGATTGAGGCCAAACTGAAGCATGAGGAATTTAGGTTAGGTGTTAAGAAAATTTTCTTCATAATTAAGGAAGTAATTTTGTTCAATGGGAAGAACACTTGGCTCTAAAATCAGATGCTCTTGGTTCAGCTCCTACATCTGACAGCCTTCATGGCTTTGGGCAAGTCTCTTACTCTGGGCCTCAGTTTCCTTACCTGTAAAATGAGGGCTAGATGACCTCTAAGAACCTTTCCAACTCTACAGCTATGATCCTAAGGAGGAAAACTGTACTGTCTCCTGCTCTGAAATTAACCTATGTCAGTACTACAAGAATCTGTGATTTCAATGATATGACACCACACCAACCCAGTCTTCACAGATAACAACTCTTTTATACTGTACTGGATCTCTGGAAGATACTGTATCCCTAAAATTTATAACAGCCAACTTTGTGCTAAGTCTCTCTGAATTTGGCCAGGTGGGTCCTCATCCAATAGACACATGTCCATCATTGAGACTGTACTCAAAGTCTTTCTACCTTGGTAAACTATCAAGCACCTGTATGATGAATTAGTGCAGCAGAACTTTGGTGAAGGTTCCTATATTGGATTGAGTGTAGGCTGTACTTTTCCACGTGAAACCTTGGTTCAGAGTATAGTTTTCCATTGTATGCCTTTGTTTTTGAAAGGCACTTCTAGAGAGGTGGTGACCAGAAAATGATTTATCAGCTATAGCCATCAATGAAGCCTGTCTACCAGGAATGGAAGGATTTGCGATCTGTATCAGTGAAGGGAGGACCCATTCTGATCAAGTCATAGATCTTTGTAATCTAGAAGAACCTACATTCTCCATTCCCACATGTCAGAGGGATTAGACATATTCTATTTGGCCATGGAGGATAGGGTTCAGAGCAGTAGGTCCCACATGTCAGAGGGATTAGACATGTTCTATTTGGCCATGGAGGATAGGGTTAAGAGCAGTAGGTGCTCGCTTATATTCAATATAAGGGGGAAATATATATATATATATATATATATGGAGCTGTTCAAAACTGGAATGTACTGCCCAAGGAAATAATAAATTCTCTATCATTGAAATCTTCGATCAGAGATTTTGGAAAACCACTTGGCAGGCATGTTGAAGAAAGGATTCATGATTTGGGCAGGGTTTTAATTCAGTGGCTTCTTTAGTTCTGTTCAATTCAGCATTTCTTGGACTTATATTTTTTTTCCTTTTTTTTTCTTTTTGTTTTTTTGGCAAGGCATTTGGGATTAAGTGACTTGTCCAGGGTCACACAGCTAGTAAGTGTCAAGTGTCTGAGGTTGGATTTGAATTCAAGTCCTCCTGACTCCAGGCTGGTGCTCTAGCCACTGTGCCACCTGGCTGCTCCCATATTTTTTTCCCTTTTAAAAAGATCTCATTTTGGAAGCATAGCCTACTTATTCAGACCAATTTGTTATAGAGAAATAGGATAGTTTCCCATGCTTTAAATGGTTTTCTGCCTGAGAGTTTGGAAGATGGAATAAGTAACCTCTTGTATCTCTTTAGGTTATATAAATTCAGCCTTAACATCTTATAATCATTTCTAAAGTATATCCATAATTTTTCAGTGAGAATTTCAATTTTTTTAAAGGAAGCCTAAAAGTATTAGTCGTGTGAATAAAAGGAAGGTAAAAGACTAAGAAAGTCTAACTTCAGATATTTGATTTTACCTCGTTGATTCGTTGTTGTTTTAAATTTTGAATAGGGAAACAGAAATTGCAGAACTCAAATCTCAGTTGGCCCGTATGCGAGAGGACTGGATTGAAGAGGAGTGCCATCGAGTGGAAGCTCAGTTGGCCTTAAAGGAGGCAAGAAAAGAGATTAAGCAGCTGAAGCAGGTCATTGAGACCATGAGGAGCAGCCTGGCTGATAAAGACAAGGGAATACAGAAGTACTTTGTAGACATAAACATCCAAAATAAGAAACTGGAATCCTTACTTCAGAGTATGGAGATGGCCCAGAATGGATCTCTGAGGGATGAACAATGTCTAGACTATCTCTGTGATTCCCCAGAAAAAAGTTTACCTCCCAGCACTGCCTACGGAAAAATAGTGGATGCACAGGCTTTGGAAGACCAAACCACAGAAGAAGGAGCTGAGAGTGAGTTACTGGCCATTGAGAGCACGGAGAATAGCACAGATTTGTTTGAAGAGATTATAATGGCTACTACTACAGAGTCTGGTGACCTGTCCCTCTTACGATCCACATCCATTTCCTCACCACTTAAAACAAAAGCATTTGAAATAGCCCCAGTCAGTCAGGAGGAGTGCAGTGTGGTGACGGAACAGGCCATTCAGACTGATGTGGTGCCATATAGTCCTGATGTAGAGCAGCTCATTCAGAATATGCTCAAGTTGCAAGACCCTCTTCCCTCAAGCCCATCATCCCTCGATGAGTCTGAGGCTGATCTGATAGAAAGCTTCCCAGAGGCCACTTCTGCTTTGATGATTGATCTCACACCAAGTGATCCAAACTCTGCCATTCTTCTGTCTCCTATGGAGACACCGTACAGCAAGATGGAAGTTGGAAGTCATGAAAACCGGGTCATGAGGGAACTGGATTTCATGGCCTACCCTGAAGAAAGGTTTGGCAATGTCATTCATCTCTCTCAGGCAGGAATTGTGAAGCAGTACTGGAGCAACAATTTCCTGGTGGATCTTTTGGCTGTAGCAGCCCCTATAATCCCCACGGTCATGTGGGCATTTAGTACTCAAAGAGGTGGCATTGATCCAGTCTATAATATCGGAGCATTGCTCCGGGGCTGTTGTCTGGTCGCCCTGCATTCTCTCCGCCGAACCCCATTCCATATTCAAACCTAAACAAAGGTTGCCATCATTCTGTGCCAGTTTGTTTCGTGTGGTGTTGTGCCAGGTAGAAGAGCAGCATCTCCTGTGATGCTCTGTCCAAGAATGTGTCTTATCTAATGACAGTCTCTGTCCTGTCGTTTGCTTCTTGGTATTTGATTTGCACTATATATAGTTGAATGCCTATTCACTGTTTAAAAACCGGAGGTATCTTCAAAAGGCATGGAGACCTGACCTGGTTTAAGTCAATGTCCCTTAACTGTGGTATGGAAAGCATGCTAATGATCCTGCGGTGTTGTCTGAGGTACCAGCTCTTATACTAGTGGTTCAGGAAGAGGAAAAATAAATAAAAGTTTGCACTTTCAAGGCAGCTTACATAAGGCTGGCATGTGTCTCCTCGCTTTGCTTTGTGCCGTTTTAAAGTGTGTGATTGTCCCAGCATTTCAATGGTCTTGTGCATAGCAGGGGATTGTAACCAAAAATAAAAACGCATTCTTATAGTTGGTTTGGAGAAGTCTTGATAGCTTTTGGTGTTTTACTTAGATCTGAAGGTATGAGTGTTGGACAAAGTTTATATATTAAATGTAGTTCCAGAGTCTTAAATGAACTGTTTGTTCTTAAACCTGTTAATTAATGAAGTTGTACTCAAGTTTACCATGTATTAACTTATTTTTGCTTATATTATATATAGTGTTTTATTGGAAACTATGTTTGTAATCACAAATTAAAAGCATGTTGAAAATGCAAATTAGTGTTTTAATTTAGTAAAATGTCTTTCCTCCTGATCCACTTAGCAGGGTGAATCTAGCACAGTATATGAGATTTAACTGCTAAGGCTGACAGAAAACAGGCTGAATTCACGGTGTTTTCCTCCAGGGAGCTTCTCTTTGCTCAGAGAACTCCCTAAAATAGCAACTCATGGTAAAAACTTTACCCTGTCTTAAAGCCAACTTGCAAACAGCTTGAATGAGAATATTGATGGCTGACATTTATATAGCACTTTAAGGTTCGCAAAGCAGTTTTGTTGTCTTCCTTCTAACTAGATTCTCCCACTCCTCACCTCTGCCTCCTGGCTTCCCTGCCTTCCTCAAGACCCAGCTCTGCTCAAATCCCTAACTCTGGAGGAGGCTTCTTCCACCTTCATCCCCTGTGCCTTCCCTTTGAGATTACATTCTATTTTTTGTTGTAAATGTCTTGTGTGTACGTAGAGTTTACCTATTGTCTTTCCCATTAAAATGTGAGCTTCTTGAAGGCAGGGACCATGTTTTTGCCTTTCTTTGTATCCCTAGCACTTAACATAGTGCCTGGCACATAGTAAATATCTAATAAATGCTTGTTGACTGAATGACCTGTACTCCCTTGTACAATGACTTCTGCTACCCCTTCTCTGGAATCCCATATTTGAAACACCATAACATATTTGACACATTCCAGATTAAAACAGTGTCTTTTTTCCTGTGACCTCAGGGAACAGAAAACTAATTTGGGGGAGTCTTGCTCTGGAAGACCCTCTTCTTCCTATAAAACACCTGTCTCTGATTTGGTATTGGACCAGACATGATCTAAGGGTTGCCTCAATGGCTGTGACCCCTGAACTACCCTGAAGAATAAACCAAGGAGTCCCTGAGTATAGAGTCCTCCTTGTTCCTGCCATGTCCTGAAAACCATGCTCCCTGAGGCTACCTTGCACATTCACATTTGCATCTCTTCCCTTCCCAGTCCCACATTGAAGTTGGTGGTCCTTATCCCAGTTAGAGGGAGTTTGATGGTTTGCCCTCTTTGGGAGGTGTCAGATGAGGCCCCATTTTTAAAGCAGGGAAAAGTGAGCTGTCCTAGTTCCTTATTTCTTCCTCTTATCTCTTTGGATGCCACATGGACTTCCATTAAACACACATAAAAACACAAATGGGAATTCTGTGAAGCTCTTTTGTTCCCAGTAAAGGACTTTGACAGTCTTACATACTATCCTTAATCTCATTTACTTCTCACAATTTTGTGAAGAAGGCTATATCATTATTCCCTATTATTCTATTATCATTAGATGAGAAGACTGTCTCAGAGAAGTTGAGTGTCTTACCCAAGGTCACCTGGTTAGTAAGTATTAGAAACAGTATTCACACTGCAGCCTTCTTGATACTAAGTTGAGCATTTTATCTACAATGTTAGATGCATACAACCATCTGTGCCCTGGTGAGAGCAGTTAGGTTTTTTTTGTTTGTTTTTAATGTGGGCTGGCTAATTTTCTAGACTAATTTACAAGACATCAAAAGAAAGTCATTCCATAAGTGAAAAAGAAAGCATGATTATTAGAAAAGTAACATGGGTCATTGGCCTATCTACTTAGATTCTAGGCCAAGGACTTCTAGAGAGAGAAATAGGTAAAAATGGATTTCCTAAAATATTCATATCAAAACAGATACTCATCTTGGGGAAGTTAGTCAGATTAATAATCAATTGAAGTGGCAATTGTATTCTGGGACTACAAATACCATAAACATATAAACCACCAAATATTTGGAACCTGCTATAGGGCCAATGTGATATTCACAGTGCCCACAGTGGTGATGAATATCCCAGCACAATTCTGAATCACAAAATATGACTCTCCACATGGAAAGTAGAACCAAAACATTTATTCAGACACCAGAAAGCCAAATCCATCATAGCAACAAAAATCTATACACAATAACAATGCAGAGGACAACACCAGCTCCAAGCCTTCCCCCTGCTGGGCTTCCCACAAACCAGCTCCCTTAAACAAATTACAAGCAGGTCCCCTTAAGCAAGATCACATACAATCATAAAATCATCCATGCTAGCTTGCAACCTACATCCTTCCTAGCTCTGACTGCTCTCAAGACTAACTTTCTTTCAGCTCTACTCTAGCTCTGCCCTTTCCTGTTCCACCCATTCAGCAAACTCCTCTCACCACAGGATACTCAGGCTTTCATGTGACCCAGGCAGGCCACATGGGCCTACTAATGAAAATATGAAAGATTTTCCATTTACATTACCATTACACCTGCAAAAGGGAAAGTGTTTTGAGTCCTATGACAAGGAATAACTATTAACAATGAGTCCATTATTGAACACCTACAGAATGAAAAGTACACTACTGGGTATTTTAATTTAACTAAACAGTTCATTACCTTCCAGCCAACTGGTTATAAGTCTTTCTGAATTTAGCTGGCATTCAGACAGACAGACCCCAGACACATCACTGGATTTGTACTTGAAACTTGTGCTACATTGACATTTGCCTATGAGAACTCAGGGTTACCTTCATGCCTCAATAAGGTATAAACAAGGTTTGATAAAAGGTACCATAGACAATGAAGTAATATCAATACTGAACCAAATACTATAGCATCTAAATTTTTAAAAGAAAAGTTAAATTAAGTACAAGTGTCAGTATATAGTAGTAATATAGTAGGGGGGGACTTTAATCTTCCCCTCTCAGAGCTAAATAAAGCTAACCAAAGATAAAAAAAAGAAATCAAGGAAGTGAATAGAACTTTAGATAAGCTAGATATAATAGAATTTTAGATAAGCTAGATATAATAGATATCTGGAAAGAATTGAATGGAAATAGGAATGCACCTTTTTCTCAGTGGCTCATGGTACCTTTAACAAAGATTGACCATATATTAGGACATAAAAATTTTAAAGTTAAAAGCAGAAAATCAGAAATATTAAAAGTATCCTTTTTCAGATCATGATGCAATAAAAATTATATTTAATAAGAGATCATAGAAATATAAATTAAAAACTGATTGCAGATTAAACAACCTAATCTTAAAGAATGAATGTATTTAAAAACAAATCATAGAAACAATTTCATTAAAGAGAATGACAAAGATACAACATATCAAAGCTTATGGGATACAACAAAAGCAGTGATTAGAGGAAAATTTATATCTCTAAATACCTACATCAATAAAAACAGAGAAAGAGTAGATCAATGAATTGGGTATGCAATTAAACTAGAAAAAGAACAAATTAAAAATCCTCAATTAAACACTAAATTGGAAATACTAAAAATTAAAGGTGAGAATAATAAAATTTAATGGGGAAAATAAAACGAGTTGGTTTTATGAAAAAGCTAATAAAATAGATAAAACCATTGGTTAAGGTGATTTTAAAAAAGATAATAAAACCAAATCACTAGTATTAAAAATGAAAAGGGTGAATATGCCACTAACAAAGATGAAATTAAAGCAATTATAAGGAGTTATTTTGTCCAATTATATGCCTGCAAGTTTAACAATCTAAGTGAATTAGACAAATATTAACAAAAATATAAATTGCCTAGAGTAGTAGAAGAGGAAATAGAATATCTAAATAGGCCTATTTTAGAAAAGAAAATTGAACAGTCCATAAATGAGCTTCCTAAGAAAAAAAGCACCAGAACCAGATGGATTCTATTAAACATTTAAAGATCAACTAATTCCAATATTAAATGTCATTAGGAATAATAGGCAAAGAGGAGATCTTACTAAACTCCTTTTATGAAACAAATATAACACTAACATCTAAACCAGGAGGAATGAAAAACAGAGAAAAAAATTATAATCAATTTCTTTAATGAGCATGGATGGAAAAACCCTGAATAAAATACTAGCTAAAAAATTACAATATATTACAAAAATTATATATTATGACCAAATGGGATTTATACCAGGAGTGCAGGGATGGTTTGACACAAGGAAAACTATTAGGATAACTAATTATATCAGTAATAAAAGTTTTAAAAATCATATATTAATACATTCAGTAAAAGCTTTTGATAAAGTACAACTCTATTTAAAAAAGACTTGAAAGTATAGGTATAAATGGATTTTCCTTAAATTGATTGGAAAAAAAGGATTAATCTAAAGCTATCAGCAAGTATTTGTAATAGGGATAAGCTATACACCTTCCCAGTGAGATTAGATGTGAAACAAGGATGCTCACTGTCATCAATATTATTCAATAATGTATTAGAAATCCTGCAATAAAAATGAGAATAAAAAGAAATAAAATCAGAATAGGGAATGAGGTAATAAAACTATCTCTTTTTGTAGATAATATTGGAAAATCCTAAAGACTCAACTAACTCAACTAGCTGAAACAATTAATAATGTTAGCAAAGTGGCAGGTTATAAAGTAAATCCATACAAATCGTCAGCATTCCTATCCATCACAAACAAAATCCTGAATGAAGAGATAGCTTAGAGATACCCCATTTAAAATAATTCTAGACAGTATAAAATACCCATTAGTAAGTCTGCCAAAACAAACACAGGAACTATGTAAACAAAATTATTTTTAAAATATGCAAATAAAATCAGATTTAAATAATTGGAGAAATACTAAATGTTCATTAGTAGGCAGGATAGATATAATAAAAAATTACAATTTCACCTAAACTAATTTATATATTCAATACTAACCCAACTAAATTACCAAGCTGTTTTGTTTTTGTTTTTGTTTCTTTTACTGAATTAGGAAATACCATAACAAAATTCATTTGGAAGAACGAAAAGTCAAGAATATCAAATGAACTAATAAAAAAATGTAAAGGAAGGAGATTTAACGGTACCAAATCTTACTTTTTTATAAAGCAGTAATTATCGAAACCATCTGGTACTGGCTAAGAAACAGAAAGGTACCAATGGAACAGAGTAGACACACATACAATTTACAGCAGCAAATAAATATATTAACCTTGTATTTAACAAGTATAAAGACTTGGGATTAGAATTCATTATTTAGTTTAAAACAATTGTTGGGAAAACTAGAAAGCAGTATGGCAGAAAATGGGCACAGACCAATATCTTACACCATTTACCAAGATAAGGTCAAAATGGATATCCGACCTAGATATGAAGAGAGATATTATAAGAAAATCTGAAGGACATGGAATGAATTAATTATCAGACTTACAGATAGGTTAACAATTTATGAATAAAGAGAGGGCAGCATGAGGTAAAAAATGGATAATTTTGATTACATTAAATTAAAAAGATTTGTACAAATAAAACAAATATAGCCAAGATCAGAAGGACAGTTTCTCAGAAAAAGGTCTCATATCTCAAATATAGAAAGAACTTTGTAAAATTTATAAGAATGTGATTTATTTCCCCAATTGACAAATGGCAAAAGGATACTAATAGATAGTTTTCAGATGAAGAAATCAAAATAATTTATAGTCATATGAAAAAATGCTCTAAATCATTATTGATTAGAGAAATGCATATTAAAATAAGCTTGAGATATCACTTTACACCTAAAATATTGAAGGGGAAAGTGACAAATGTTGGAGGGGATGTGGAAGAATTGGGACACAATCATTTTTGGTGGAATTGTGAATTAATCCAACCATTTTGGAAAGCAATCTGGAATTATGCCCAAAGAGTTATTAAACTGTCTAAACCATTTGATCCAGCAATATCACTACTGGGTCTATATTCAAAGATGACTGGGGAGAAAAGGAAAAGAACCTATATATTTTAAAATATTTATAGCAAGTCTCTTTGTGATGGCAAAGAACTGGATACTATGGGGATGCCCATCAATTGGGGAATGACTGAATAAGTTGTATAGGATTTTGATGGAATATTACTGTGCTATAAGAAATGAAGAGCTCAATGATCTTAGAAAAACATGGGTAAACTTCCATGAACTAATGAAGAGAAAAATGAACAGAAACAAGAGAATGTTGTACACTGCAACAACAATATTGTCCTAGGAATGACTGTGAGTGAATAAGTTATTTTGATTATTCTAAATATGCAAATTAACTATAAAGAACATATGAAGGAAGACGCCCAGTCTGATGTTCTGACAGTGGATACTGGGGACACGTTATATTATCCACTTACCAAGACCCAAGTTTAGAATGTCCCTTGTATCACCAATATTAAAATGGTAGGACAAACCTGGCTATTGATTAATTATGCTTCATTTTTTTTATTGGAGGAAGAAGCAGGTAAAAGCTGAGGAGAAGGAAAGGAATGATCCTTGCCCCATTTCTTTTTTCCCTTAGACTAGGAAGTCCAAAATATTCCAGATGTCTGTTTCTTCCTACCCATGCAGATTCTGCCTGGATTCAAGTTTAGAAAGTGACTCATACCATTAAATGTAGGGCACCAAGCATAAAATTGGAAGATCAAAGGACTGACTGCTTAAGGACTACAGACAGTTTAGAGATTCCATCTCCTTCCTGCTTTCTGGCCTAGCTTAGATTGAAATGTATATAGATTACCATGACTACCCTCCCCTAAAACTGTTCTTGCCACTGAAAGTACCATTTAAGATTCTCTCTTTAGCTAGAAGCCCCAAAGAATTTACTTTATAAAAGGATAAAGCATTAGCTTCCCAGTAGCATCAGGGCATATGAAAACACATTAAAACTGCCCTGGAAATTAATTTTCCCCACATGAAAGGAGTTTCACACTGAATTTAACATGCCAATGAAATTTTGGGTCCAGATCTCCCTCAAAAGTAATCATATTTCAAATCAGCCAGTGAAGAACTTAATCTTTAGATGAGACAAAATAGGAAAGCTATGGATGGGGATTGCCACAAAATTCTAGAGCTCTTCCATCAGGGCCAGAAGTCCTGGGGTTTCCTGCTGCACACTAATTGTTACTCTTTGAGAGAAAGAGGTATATAGGTTTCATTCTTGGAAGATTTAGTATTTCCTTTTTCCAACTTTAGTGACTGTCAGCAGGAAGCAAAAGGCCTGAACAGTCACTTTGTCAGGATGTTACAGTTCACCTAGGACAAGGCCTTCCTAAAGCATGAATCCCTGCTACAAGTGTCAATCCTTGACAGTGGCTATCTAAGTTCTTTTTGAACTTCTCCAGTGACCCATAACTTGCTTTCCCAAGACAGCCTACTGCATACAAAGACTATGCTAACTTCCAGGAAACTTCTCTCCTTGTGTCACATTGAAATTGACCTCTCTAAATCATTCCACTCATTGATTCTTATTCTGTGCTCTTAGCCCAAGCAGAAATCAGCCTCTCCCTCATGACAATTGTTCAATTATTTCAACACAATGAAGATTTCATCTTTAGTCAAAACTTCCCTGTTTCTTCAATCAGTCCTCATATAGCATCATGCCCAGTCTTCTCACCATCCTAGTTACCCGGCTCTGGGTATACCCAAGCTTGTCATTGTCTTTGAGTTCTAAAAAAACTTTTAATTCACAAATAAGAGCTTCACAACACAAATGGTAGCAGGAATACGTTCCCTCGTATCTTGTTAGAATCTGGACTTCACAGATGGTTAGCTCAACTTTTCTTGGAATGCCTAAGGACTATAATTCAAATGAGTCCATCTCTGTTCACATATACATACATTTACACCCCTACCTCCCATTAACAAATTTAACCTACAAAGTTGTAATTAGAGCAAGACAAAAAGGTATTTTTTTGTCTCAGTGTGCTGATATGGAAGGTGAGGGTGTTCTTCCTTCTTCCACCAGCAGAACTACCCAGTTCCTCTCCCTCTCTCCCCCATAAAAGATTCCATTACTATAGCATTCTTTCCTTGGGATATGCTCCCTTTTCCAACTCCATGGGAGTCAAATGCTGGACTATGGATAGGTGTCCCCTCCCTCAGAATGACTCTACCTATAGGTCATTCCCCCTAACCTTATTCAGTTTTTGTGCCTCCAGGAAAAAGAATTGCAACTTCGGATTGTAAGCTTTGGAGGGATCTGTCTCTTTACAGGACGCTTTTTGGTGTCAGCCTTTCTTTCCATAAAACTGGGTGGTTCTGGGAGTATCCCAAGAATGAGTCACTCTTCTTCCTAAAGGAGGAGTAATATGGATTGACAGAGGGGTACCTAAAGTACTGTTCTTCATATTTCCTCTCATGAAATTATTTTTAGCCAATTCTGAATCAGAGCTTTCTTCTTTTTTTCCCCTAAGACCTCTGTTTAGCAAAATAGCATGAGAACCATTGTAACAGTCCATGTTGAGAACTGACCCTTACTGAAAAGGAAGATGGGCTCTGTTGGGGAAGAATTCTCTTTAAACCATGATAGGGAAGGGAGCCAATTATGAAAGGTACCCATTTTCCTCTTCCTAATACATTGCAACCTTGTCAATGTAAACAGATAGGTACAAATTACCTATAAGATGTCTGGCAGCTTCATGTCTTATCCAGACTCGATTCAAAACTGCACAAAGGTAAGAAGATATGAAGAGTTATCACTCTTCCTTTTTTTTGGATCTCCACAGATTGTCTTACAACACTTGGAAAACTAAAATTTTGAGTCAGAACAAAGGTTGCTATAAATAAATCCCATAGAGGAAATAAGGAATGGAACACAGACTGCCCTTCCTTCAGAAGCTCAAGGCGTTGCCTGGTTTTGACCAGATGATCTGGTGCCTCTAACAGTACTCTTCTCTAGTTGCTCTCTCACAGATTTCAGTACTGGTAATCTACAAACAGGCAAGAGGATGAAAAATATTGAATTCAGCACTACTTAAGAATCTGTCACCCCATCAAAAAAAATGTTCTAAATGTTTCCTGAGCTGTACATGTGCAAACATTCTAATTTATGAGTTTTCCCAAAGGGGTGTGCTGACCTTTCCACACTGAGCTGCTTGGGGGGAAAAAAAGGCAAAAATCCCAGCAATCCACTCAGATGCCAAGCCTTTCTGACATTTGAAGGCAGGGAAGGGAAAGGAGACTGGGGGAGGTGAGGGGAAAGTCTGGGATTTGCATTTATCATATGCCCAGTCTAAGCAGCACTTGGGTGTATTCTCTCTGTCTTAGGGGTTTTCATTTAGAAAGATTTGGAATCATTTCCAAGGCCTTTTTAAAGGCAGGAATCTTTTCCCCAGATAATCATTTCTTGAGGCTTTTAAAAGAACAATTGCATACTGAGTCAGATCAGCCTCAATGATGAACAATAGACGAAAGGATTTGACTGCTTCAGTCGCTAACTGAGCAAACAAATCAGAGTTCCCATTTATCCAGAATACAAATAACTGGAAAGGCTATTTATTTTTTTGTTTTGTTTTAATCTATGCTGGTTTTAAGGAGAGACAAATGAGTAGAAGACTAGTAAGTTATTTATTTTTTTAAAGCTGCTTTGGGGATATGCTCTGGGCTCAGAACCTATTCTACCCTATCTCCTATACCCTTGACATCTACAATCTACATTATGATATTCATAATGATGCTGCTGAAGCACCGAAAGATCCCCAAGGACCTTCTGGCTCACTAAAAGATTAAATTATGCTCAATGCAGTTTTAATGTTAAATGATGGACATAAGGTACCTTCTGGGTATGAGATTCCATGATTCAAAGTACATTTTATTGGATTTTTAGCTCTTGGAATATTGTCAGTTCATGGATGGTACACATAGTGATTAGAATGTTCAATTAATCAGAAAACCACATTCCCCAATAACCATTCTAGATAAATGGAAATATACTGCAATTATTTTCTAGTCCTTTTGTATGCAAATCTATTTACTCATGCTTTATTATTATACAAACTGAGCAGAGATTTTTAACTTTTTTGGTGTCATGGATCCTATTGGTAGTCTGGTGAAGTCTGTGGATGGAACTCTTCTCAGAATAATGTGTTTAAATGTAGAAAATAAAACACACAGAACTGCAAAAATAAATTATGTCAAAATACTATTTTCAGTATTTCAACCAAATTATTGGGGTGGGGTAGAAATGAGAACCCCTGATTTAGAGGGCATACTAAAGCTTTCATCCTTTATAGTCTTCATTTCTACAAAATAGCTTACTTTTGTATGGCACTTTATGGTTTACGAAGTGCTATACATATGTGCGTGTGGATATATGTATATATTCATGTACATGATATATGTATATATATGTGAATCTGTACATGTATGTGTATATATACATACATAAAATTTGATCCTCAAAGCATTTTGATAGTGAATCAATCTATTGATCAAAAAGTATTTGTTCCAGGCATTGTTTTAGGTACTCAAGATTAAGTCCAGAGAATGAGACAGTTCTTAATATAAAGGAGGTTACAGTCTAAATGGAGACATCAGATACAAATATACACAAATTAAATACAAGGTACTTTGAGAGTGGGTGGCACTGTTGAGGTTTTGGGGTGATGTGGGAACCCCAAAATATCAACACACCAGGTCCTGCTCGAATGAATTTGACACAAGCCTTCTTAAAACCAAAGAAAAACAAAATTAATTAAAGATTCACCATACTGGGTTGAATTGTAATGCTTATGTTATTATTATTATTATATTTTGTTTTCAGTGTTCTACAATCACTTTCATATATCTTCGATTTTTTTCCCCCTCTCTATCTCCTTTCCCCACTACCTCCCCACTCCCTCCCTGAGATGGCATAGTTGTATATAGGTTCTATACATACATTAGTATTAAATACATTTTCACCTTAGTCATGTTGAATAGAAGAATTAAAATAAATGGGGAGAATCATAAAACAAACCAAAACATAATACAAAAGAAAATTATCTGCTTCACTCTGTGTTTGAATTCCATAGTTCTTTCTCTGAATGTGGAAGGCATTTTCCTTGCATTGCAATGAAGTACTAAGTCTACCAGAAAAAATCCTCGCACACTGTGGTTGTTGCTGTCTACAAAGTTCTCCTGGTTCTGCTCCTTTCACTCAGCATCCATTCATATAAATCTTTCTAGGTCTCTCTGAAGTCTTCCTGTTCATCATTTCTTATAGCGCAATAGTATTCTATTACATTCATATACCATAATTTACTCAGCCATTCCCCAACTGACAGGCATCCCCTTGATTTCCAGTTTTTGGTCATCACAAAGAGGGCTGTTATAAATATTTTTGTACATGTGGGATGCTTTCCCATTTTTATGATCTCTTGGGGATACAATCCTAGAAGTGTAATACTTGTATTAACAAGTGGGCCAGATAGAATCTCAGCTAGACAGAGTCTGAACTGGATTGAATCTGAGCACCTTCATGGAGGCGAGATGGAACTTTACAGAAAAAAACTGAGGGAAGAAACCAGGTGTCCCCAAGCAGTCCTGGTTCCCAGGGATGGTCTAGATAGGGGAGGTACATCAAACCCAGGGAGGATCCTAACAGGAGTGGCTGGTAGTCCAGACAATTCACAATCCTGGCTGGGTAACTTGGACTTCAAAAGAATGTTAAGTAACTGGTCAGTAATAGGATCAAAGGGAAGAATATCAAAAGAAAGCTAAATTAAGTAAGGGGAATCCAAGGAGCCCCCAAGGACAGGCTTCACAGGCCCTTCGGACAAATGGGGCCAAACCCCCACCTCCCACCCCGAGTCTGGGCTTGGGCTTGTACCCCATCAGCACTAGCAATTGGGGGATCAGGAAAGGCTTAATGCAGAAGACCATGTTTAACCTGCATCTTAAAGAAAGAGAGGAATTCCTGGGCAAAGGTTAAAAAGAGAAGAAAAGAACGTGCTTTCTAGCTATGGGAGTAGCTAGTGCACACAGATGAGATGGAATAATACCATGTTTGAGAAACTGAGATAACACCAATTTGACTGGATCACTCCACAAGGGCAGAAAGGGGAATAATGTCCATTGATGCTAGGGCTAGTTTGTTTAGGGGTTTAGTCTAAATAGAGAAATACATATATTTTTTATCCTAGAGTCAATAGGAAGTCAAGTAGGCAACTCATATTGTCAGAGTTCCACTTAAGAGAAAATTCTTCTAGCTGTAGAGTACAGGATGCCCTAGACTGGTAAGAGTTGAGGCTGTTGCAATAATTTAGCTGAGAGATAATGAGAGCCTGAATTAGAATGGTAGTTGTGTGAATAAGAGTAAGCAGTGAGAGATAATGTGAAAGTAGAAATGTCAAGATTATTTTTATTCATGAAAGGAAAGAAACAAGCATTTATTTTAAGTGCCCACTATGTGTCAGTCATGATGTTAACTGCTTTACAAACATTTAATTTGATCCTCACAACAACCTTATAAGGTAGCTGCTATCATTATCCCCATTACAGTTAAGAAAACTGAGTCGGACAAATGTTGTGAGTTGCCCAATATAACACAGTTAGAAAGTATCTGAGGCTGAATTTGAACTCAGGTCTTTCTAACTCCAGGCCCACTGTATACCTAACCAAACCAAGTATATGGATGAAAGATATCTATATAGATCACATAACTATTAAGTGTGGGAGCCAGCTCAGCTCTTCTGGCCCTAGGGCCAGTGCAAAATCCCACTGCTGAATGAGTGAAAGGCATAAATTAATTAATTTTAAAATAGCACAGTCACTGTAAATAATCAACCAACAATTTATTAAGTACCTGCTTGGTCCCAGGCTCAGTGGTAAATGTTGGGGATACAAAGATAAAAGTGGAACAATCTGTGTCCTCAAAGAGCTTCTGTTCTAATAGGGAAGACATAACACACACATAAAAATACATGCATAATGAAAATGTTTTAAGTTTTGCCCCTCCTAATTTCAGTGCTTTATGACAAAATGTTGCTTTAATTATTCCTAGGTCCTAAATCTCTCAATATCTTTTCCCATCTTCTCCTTTCTCCCTTCAATATTAGAGGAAAAGGTGTTTTTTTGTTTTGTTTTTTTTTTAACAGTGAGGCAATGGGATTAAATTACTTGCCCAGGGTCACACACAGCTAGTAAGTGTCAAATGTTTGGGATCTGATTTGAACTCAGGTCCTCCTGACTTCTGGGCCCATGTTCTCCCTTCCTTGCTAAAGATATTTCCTTCATCAGATATAAAAGATTCCTCTCTTTAGAGGAATGGCAGGGTAGTGAATGATGAGTGGAGGGATCAGTTATTGATGGTTTTCCCAAGGGATTTACCCAGGAAGCCAAGGAGAGATAGAGGATGATAGCTAACAGGGATAGTTGTCAAGCAAGGATATTTTTTTCTTCTTTTTTTTTTAATTTATTTATTTAACTTTTAGCATTCATTTTCACAAAATTTTGGGTTCCAAATTTTCTCCCCATTTGTCCCTTCTTCCCACCCCAAAACACCAAGCATTCTAATTGCCCCTATCACCAATCTGCCCTCTCTTCTATAATCCCTCCCTTCCCTTGTCCCCATCTTCTCTTTTGTTCTGTAGGGCTAGATAACTTTCTATACCCCATTTCCTGTTATTTCTTATTTCCTAGTAGCAAGAACAGTAGTTGACAGTTGTTCCTAAAACTTTGAGTTCCAGCTTCTCTTCATCCCTCCCTTCCCACCCATTCCCTTTGGGAAGGCAAGCAATTCAATAGAGGCCATATCTGTGTAGTTTCACAAATGACTTCCATAATAGTCATGTTGTGTAGGACTACTATATTTCCCTCCATCCTATCCTGCCCCACATGGCTTCTATTCTGTCTTTTGTTCCTGTCCCTCCCCAAGAGTGTTGATTTCAAATTGCTCCCTCCTCCCATTGCCCTCCCTTCTATCATCCTCCCTACCCTGCTTATCCCCTTCTCCCCCTTTCCTGTATTGTAAGATAGGTTTTCATGCCAAAATGAGTGTGCATTTTATTCCTTCCTTTAGTCGAATGTGATGAGAGAAAACTTCATGTTTTTCTCTCACCTCCCCTTTTTCCCTCCAGTAAAAAGTCTTTTGCTTGCCTCTTTTATGAGAGATAATTTGCCCTATTCCATTTCTCCCTTTCTCCTCCCAATATATTTCTCTCTCCCCACTTAATTTCATTTTTTTAAGATATGATCCCATCCTATTCAATTCACTCTCTGCTTTGTGTGTGTGTGAGTGTGTGTGTGTGTGTATGTGAGTAAGTGTGCAATCCCACCAACTACCCAGACACTGAAAAGTTTCAAGAGTTACAAATATTGTCTTTCCATGTAGGAATGTAAACAGTTCACCTTTGGGAAGTCCCTTATGATTTCTCTTTGCTGTTTACTTTTTCATGCTTCTTCTCATTCTTGTGTTTGAAAGTCAAATTTTCTTTTCAGCTCTGCTTTTTTCATCAAGAATGTCTGAAAGTCCTCTATTTCATTGAAAGACCTTATTTTCCCCTGAAGTATTATACTCAGTTTTGCTGGGTAGGTGATTCTTGGTTTTAGTCCTAGTTCCTTTGACTTCTGGAATATCCTATTCCACGCCCTTCTGTCCCTTAATGTAGAAGCTGCTAGATCTTGAGTTATCCTGATTGTATTTCCACAATACTGGAATTGTTTCTTTCTAGCTGCTTGCAATATTTTCTCCTTGACCTGCGAATTCTGGAATTTGGCCACAATGTTCCTTGGAGTTTCTCTTTTTGGATCTCTTTCAGGTGGTGACTGATAGATTCCTTCAATACTTATTTTGCCCTCTGGTTCTAGACTATCAGGGCAGTTTTCCTTGATAATTTCATGAAAGATGATGTTTAGGCTCTTTTTTTGATCATGGCTTTTAGGTAGTCCCATAATTTTTAAATTGTCTCTCCTGGATCTATTTTCCAGGTCAGTTGTTTTTCCCATGAGATATTTCACATTATCTTCCATTTTTTTCATTCTTTTGGTTTTGTTTGATGATTTCTTGGTTTCTCAGAAAGTCATTAACGTCCATCTGTTCCATTCTAATCTTGAGAGAACTATTTTCTTCAGTGAGCTTTTGAACCTCCTTTTCCATTTGGCTAATTCTGCTTTTGAAAGCATTCTTCTCCTCATTGGCTTTTTGAAGCTCTTTTGCCAATTGAGTTAGTCTATTTTTCAAGGTGTTATTTTCTTCAGCATTTTTTTGGGTCTCCTTTAGCAAAGTGTGGATCTGCTTTTCATGCTTTTCTTGCATCTCTCTAATTTCACTTCCCAGTTTTTCCTCCACCTCTCTAAGTTGATTTTCAAAATCCTTTGTGAGTTTTTCCATGGCCTGAGCCTATTGAATATTTATTTTGGATGTTTGGGATACAGAAGCCTTGACTTCTATGTCTTTCCCTGATGGTAAGCATTGTTCTTCCTCATCTGAAAGGATGGAAGGAGACATCTGTTCACCAAGAAAGTAACCTTCTATGGTCTTATTTTTTTTTCCCTTTTCTGGGCATTTTCCCAGCCAGTTACTTGACTTCTGAGTTTCCTCTCCACCCCGCCCTTGCCTCCAGATTCACCCAGCTAGTGCTTGGGGGGTGAGATTCAAATGATGCTTCCCAGCCTCAGGCTTTCAGTGGGGGCAGGGCTGCTATTCAGTGTGAGATTAAGTTCAGGTGCTCAGGTTGGGGCAGGGTCGCCACACAGGGCTGAATTCCCTCAGGGGGTTTATATGGAGACCTTCAACAATGGATCCAGGCTCCTATCTGCTTTGGGAGCCCCTGTCCACTGCTGCCACCGCTGTTGCATCACAAGGGGGCCTGAGTTATGGAGATATCACGCTCCTCTCTCGGCAAGCTGAAAAGAGCCTCTCACTGACCTTTGGCACCTGTGGGTGGAGGGACCTGTGCTGCTGCTGGAGATTCTGTCCCTGAAGCCTGCTTGGATCTGCTCCTCTCGGTGCCACGCCCAAGGTAGGGCTGGGCTCTGTTCCAGTTCTGGTGCGCAACGGACCTTTCGTGTCAGTTTTTCAGGTTTCTCTGGAACAGAAATCTCCTCCACTCCATGTTCTGTGGCTTCTGCTGCTCCAGAATTTGTTGGGAGTTCTTCTTTACAGGTATTTTAGGGGCTATGGGTTAGGAGCTAGCATCTGTGTATCTTTCTACTCTGCCATCTAGGCTCCTCCCCGACAAGGATATTTTTTTAAAGGATGGGAAAAACATGGGCATATTTTTAGGCAGTAGGAAAGGAGACTTCAGGGAGCAGTGGAGATCAAGTAAGTTAGTGCTTGAACTAAATCTTGAAGGAAGAGAGGGAATCTGTAAGGTAGAAGCAAGGAGAGAGTATATTCCAGACATTGGATGGAACTAGCCTCTCCCATCTTAAAAAAAAAAAAAAAAAAAAACCTCTCCCAAGATCCTGTCATCCCCTTCAGCTATCATTCTGTATTTTAGCCCTTCCTTTGCCCTCCCCCTTTCCTCATTAAACTCCTTGAAAAAGTCATCTAAACTTACGCCTCACCTTCACTTCCTCTACTCTCTCTACTCTGAAATGACTGGCTTCTGCCCTACTCTTTCAACTAAAACTGCTCTCTCCAAAGTTATTGGTGATCATTTATCTGCCTAATCCAATGGCCTTGGCTTAAGCCTGATCCTTCTAGACATTTCAGCAGCTTTCTACACCGTTGATACTTTCTTCTTTTTGTAATGCTGCTTTCCCTTTGGTTCTTTTCCTGTTTCTCCAACCACTCCTTAAATTCTCTTGTGGAGTCCTCATCCCTTCATACACACAAACTGTGGGAGTCCCCTAAGGCACTGTCCAGGAACCTCTACTCTCTTCATTGTATGCTACTTCACTTCATGTTCTCATCAATTCCCATGGGTTTATCTACATGCAGATTTTTTAAAAAATTATTTGAAAACACAAAATTACACCAAAAGATACATGAAAAAAATATCCCCAGGTATCGAAAGACATGGTACATTGAAATGCATGAAGACAAATGAGAAGATTCTTTCAAGACTCAAGGCTACCTTTCATGAATCCTCTCTTAATCCAATGAGCTTTACCATCACTCTATAACAGTTTTAAAATGTACTTTTTATATGTGCCCGTCTTCTTCCCTGTAAGCTCCTTGAGGGTACAGAATACTGTTTTTAATATTTTCTGTAGAGGGGGAGGAGCCAAGATGGCAGAATAGAAAGACTCACATATGCTAGCTCCAAATCCACAGCCCATAAATTTCCTGTAAAAAGAACTCCCCACAAATTCTGGAGCAGCACAAGCCACGCAGCAACGCAAGCCGTGCAGCAATGCAGTGGAGATTTCCGTTCCAGAGACCCTGAAAAACCGGCACCTAAGGTCCATCACACACCGGACAGCGGAGCCCAGCCCTGGCCCTGGCCCTGAGAGGAGCAGATCCAAGCAGACTTCAGGGACAGAATCTCCAGTGGCCGCGAAGGTCCCTCCGCCCACAGGCGCTACAGGTCAGTGAGAGAGACTTCTGGGCTGGCAGAGAGGGGAGCAGAGTGTCTCCGTGATTCGGGCCCCCTCAGGAGGCAGCGGTGGAGGCAGTGGTAGCCTGGGACTCCCAGAGCAGGCAGGAGCTCAGGGACATTATTGAAGGTCTCCACATAAATCCCCTGAGGGAACTGAGCCTGGGAGGCGGAAGAATTTTATTTTTTAATGTCAACTTTGTGTCAAAGCAATAACCACATATATAGGTGTTAGAAACTTAACAGATCATTGACAGATACACTTCTTTGGTGTGTGACTTTACAATTACACTAGAATATAACTGTTTTTTTTTTGACGAACATATTTTGTTAAGGTTATTTATGTTTGGAAGTGAGAAACACAGTTCAGAGAAAAAAATGCATTTAAAAATTCCTAGGATTTCGAATAGATCAATTAACCTGGGTATTACATTTTAGCTCTTAAGTACAGAAGCCAAGAGATCTTTAGTAATCACTCAAATTTTTTAATTCAAAAAAAGCAAAATTTTTCAATCAAAATGTTATTTGGGATTCAGAATAAGTTAATTCAGAAGGATATTTAAATCCTATGCAGTAAAAGTTATTCCTATCTTGATTTACTTTATAAATAATTTAATGAATCAATAATATTTTTAGAGTTAACATAGGAAACTTGTATTATGTCAAATGTATGAAGCTAACACTAACAACCTATTATTATGCTTCAGAATGTTAGAACTAAAGGCTTTCTCCTTCTGTAAGGGTTAAATGGATGGATTTGGGGGCTAACGTAATCAATGAAAAACCTAAAGAGAAATTCCAGTAGAGATGTGTTGAGCTATATGTCAGATGTAGAAATGCCTACCACAACTGAAGCTGACTTGCTATTTGTTCATATGTTACACATGCAATATAAATTTAATAAAACTGAAAAATGTTATAGCTTGCAGGAAACTCCAGAGAAATTTAGCTATATATTTTCATGTATTAGCTATGTATTATAGCACTTTCTAACAAAAAATCTTTATGATGTAGAAAGCCTATATGACAGTCTAGAAAGAAAACTAAACACTCAACAGCTTTTCTTCAACAAAAATGAAATTCTCACATTCCTCAGGCTGCATGAAATTGATATTAACCAAATCATTCCGAATCAGAGGAAATATATGTATATACTAGCTTGTAAAACTAATGAAATAAGAAAAGTTAAAATAGCAGTTTAGACCAGACTCAGGATAAGTAATCATGGAGACAAAGTATTCTTTAAAATGTTTATTTCATTTTTTACACACATCGAATGAAAGCATAATAGGCAGCAGAGTACATCCTCCCACTGGAAAATTATTTACACCCAATTTTTTACAAGCTAGAAATACGAACTTGAAGAGTTAATGGCATATCCCATTTGTAATAATTTCTCTGCAGCAATCAATTTTCTTATATGTTTGGAAGATACTGAAGAAAAATATTGTCTTATAAGTCTTTTCATTTTAAGTCCCATCTACTAGTAGTTCCAGTAGCGATGGGAGAATCCTGGTATCCTGGAAGGCCTGATGAACACATCAAAATCAAGCATCTTGTCTGTATTCTAAAAATACTCTTAAACCCATACAAATGATGCTCATATTGTGGAGCTCAAAATCCTCCAAATGGAAATGTCAAACATCTGTTATGACAGTTTCACACCAATTTTGTTCTGTTCTTTCTTCATTAGTCGTTGTGCTTCCTTTTCCATTTTCTTCCTTTGTTGTTCTGCTGCTCTCTTTTCTCTGTCAGCTATTTTCTGCTGTCTAAAATTGAAAAAAAAAAAAATAAAACCACCATGTACTTTCTCATGTTTCAAAAATGATATGCCCCTAAATCTACAAGCATTCCTCAAGGGGAAACATTATCTTTATCCATACTCAAAAGAAACTATAATAAATTATCGGCCTAGATAATGCAAAATTTCACATCCATCATTAACCTTCATACCATCTTAGCTTTATCTTTATAACATCCACATAGGGGTAGTAGTGGGATATTAATCTCCACTTTACAGACAAGGAAACTGAGGCATGGTATTTACGTGACTTGCCCAATATCATATAATTAGTCAGTGACAGTGTGTGGATGAGAAATTACGTCTCCTGAGTATTAATGATTATCAATTATGCCAGGTGTCACAACAACAAATATGCTTGTGAAATTAGGCGGAATCAACAGAAATAAAAAGTCCAGAAAGGGTTAGTGATACTGTAGTTTCTCTGTATCCTGACCTGGTGAGACTACACCTGGAGTAGTATCCTGGATGCAACATTATAGGAAGGAAACTAACCAAATGGAAATAGCATGTTCAAAGGAGAGCAATCAAGATGGAGAGGGGATTAAAAATCATGCCATATGAAGATTAAAGGAACTGGGGGTATTTATCTCAGAGAATTCAAGATTTAATGGAAAAAAAGGACAAAAGATAAAACGTGCTTTCCTTTGTATCACACCAATATTTAGCAGTACATAGGGGACACTTAATAAATACAAGTTGACTGAGAAACACTGAAGAAGATGAAAACAGGAATATGATCTGAACAGAGAAAGTACACACAAAGGAAATCGATGCAGGAGGATGCATTGATACTACATTTTTGCTTACAGTTAATGTAATTTTGCTTCTTAATGGGAAGATCTTTCCCATCATTAAAAAGCCCATGCAACCTCCTTATTAAGTCACATGGAAGCTGGAGTCACATGAGTCTAAATCAGTTGAAACAGGAAGGGGTGGAGGTGGAGCTAGAGCAGAGCTGAGAGGAAGTTAGAGAGCAATCACAGCTGGGAAAGGCAGCAATTAGCCTGAGTGGGAGAGCTTGTTTGTGATTTGTTTAAAGGAGCTGGTTTGTGGGAAGCAGAGCAGAGGGAAGGCTTGGGGCTGGTAGTGTTGTATACAGATTTCTTTGTTACCATGATGGATTTGGCTTTCTGGTGTCTGAATAAATGTTTTGGTTCAGTCTTCTACTTGGAGAGTCTATTGTATTTTGTGATTCAGAACAGTGCCCACATACTCACAGCCTCTGGAGGCATTGTGAATATCGCACTGGCATTACAGAGAACAACTTTAAAAGTGCTAAAATTCAATTCTCAAGGTTATTTGACAGGTATGAGGGAGAAAGAAGGAGGAGGACAAGAACAGGAGGAAGGAGGAATAGAAGAGGAAAAGGGGATTTTAAAATGCATGGACAATACTACTACCAAACGAAGGCAACTGGGAAGACATATATAAGTGGCCTTTGACTCATGTCCCCACTATTTTCCTCTGTACAAAATGAGAATGATCTGTATATGTATGTATATGTATGTATATATATTCAATGATCTGTATATATATCTGTATCTATATATCAATATGTATTTAATATTGTTAGTAACACGGAAAAAAATTAAAGGCAAAACAAAACAGCCCCCTAAAGGGGGTAACTAAGGGAAAGATAATGTATAGGTATATGTGCAAACTGAAAAATCAACCTCAGAACTAAGACATGACTAGATTATGAATTAAAGGATAGGCTTAGGGGTGAGCTAGACCTATGATTTCATTCCTATAGGGAACTTCTAGGTGAGAAATTCCTTCTATCAATGCAGGTTAGAACCTTCACTGAAACTTATAGTCTTATAGAGTTGGCTGAACATTGAGGGATGAAGTGATTTGTTCAAGGTCATATAGTCAGTGTATATCTGAAGGGGCACTTAAACTCAAGCATTTCTGGTTCTCAGGTCAGCAAACTCAGTATCAGTTAATTGCAATAAATAAGTGTTACTGATACCAAAAGCCATAAATATTGTTATAGGCAATATACATAGCAAGTACTTAATATCTGTTGAATTAAGTGTTTCTTTGTGGAAGCAGGGTTAGATTATGAATGGTTTCCATCCTTTAGGAGCCAAAGCTAGTACTCCTCTTCCTATCTAATGCTCACCAGAAGGTCTTAGGAGGCTGAGACATACCTTTATAATTTATAATTGTCCCTCTGAGCTGGCAGAGACAAATTATAACTTGAATCACTATCACTTTTTGGTTCAGAATATGCAGCATTCTGTTTAGCTAAACATGATCTGTTCATTGGCAACCACTCATGTTTTTTTGTCACAGAGTAGTAGTTTTAAAAATAATTATTTACTAATTAATAGAAAAACCTAAAAACTATATTGAGAAATTGAGGAGGAAGGGTAGGATCTGAATTATCTATACTCAATGTGAGGATGCTTTTACACTTAGAATATATCCATAACCATAAGTAAAAGCATCATTAGGGTTATCCTTAACTGAAATTGTAAAACTCCTTATATTTTTGCCTTCAGAATGATTTAACTCGCATGTAATTTTGGGATAATATCCAAACGTTAAAAGCAAATAACATGAAGCAAAAATTATATGTCATGTTATTCTTCCATGATATATCCAACATAAAATTTGCAGTTTACATGTGCAAATTATTTTTGTTTGAATTAAGATGTAACCTTTCATGCTGCTGCCTAAACATGTATGATTTTTTTTAAAATAGCGTTCTTAAAAGGAAAAAGAATAATTCTTACATCTAAGGACTAAGGCTGCATAACAGTAGTTTCAGCTGTTATATGGCTCCCTCTGCTGGCTAAACAAATTAGTTTTAATTTAATCCTTACGACAGAACAAGATTCAAATGATTTAAACTACTGCAATTTCTGGCAGTGATAACTTTTCATCATTTAGATCCTCTCAGATGTTAAAATTCCACTCTGGCTTATAGTCCTGGTGTCAAGTTAGGTTCACCGTTAAGCAAACAGGTCAGAACAAAATTATTATTCAATATTTTTTTCTCATAAATCAAATGCATCAAGTTAGAATTTTGGAGTTATAAAATTTCAACAATTCATCTAGTCCAATCCTATCAATTTATAGATGAAACTGAGACTGAGAGATACTTAGTGTCTTTCAAGGTGAGAAAACACCTTAGCAAGAGAATAAGGACTATAAATTAGATGTCTTGATTCAAATCTAGTGCTAATTAAACCCAGTAGTAAAATTTTGAAATCTTTTTAAACATTTTTCTGATCAATTCATTAGCTAACACAACAAAATCATGTAAAGTATTTATTATTAGCTACATTTCAAGGGAAGAAAGGGGCATGTCTGGTGGAAGTTAAAATTGCTAAATGAAAATATTTGTAAAAGTTTTTTCATTAATAATTTTCAGTGAGCTAAGAACCATAAAGGGTAAAAAAACATAAGATAAATATCCCAGTCTTCAAGATAGCTTTGCAAAAGATTTAAAAGGCTGGATTTGGGGTCAGGTTCAAATCCTGCCTTTGATACTAGTTGTAATTATGGGCAGGTCCCTTAGTTTCCTCATCTGTAATATGGGCATCATGATACGATAACAACCTTATAAAGTTCTTAAGAACATTAAAAGGTAGGATCTAGATAGGTGTGATGAAGAGTTATACTTAGTAGGAAATAGCATGAACAAAGGCCTTAGTGTGGGACTATTCACAGTATATTGATGATTTACTCAGAATTCTTAAAGAGTATGAGGGAGTTCACAAGTCATCCAGAGTAATCATTATGCTAGATTTAATTTTTAATTCTTTGGTACCGTGGAATGACATTCCTAATGAAAAAAGAAAGATAATAATTTAGTTTTCCAGAAATTTTGACTGAGTGAAAATAAATTTCTAAAACCTATGACATGTCGAATTTATTAGATGCTTAAAAGAAAAAATAAGTTCTATATAACAGGAGTTCAGTTTCATGGACAATCTCCTTTTTTCTGTTACATTTTATATGTGAAAATGCTTGTTTTATTTGGTGCTTATTAAATTTAGAATAAAAAAGTTCTTGAAAATAAAATAAAACCTGTCATTTCTTCCTACAATTGCAAAACCCTTATGCTTCCATGAAAAAATAAATACTTTTTCAAAAACAAATTTTGAAATTTGAAAGTAAAACCAGAAGTGTTATTTCTAAATGGAAAAAAAGGGCTTTATTTTTCTGGAGCTCATCAAAATGTCTAATGGCAGTGAAACCTTGCCAGATCAGAACTTTTACCTACAAAACTTTCCTCATCTCCTTTCCTAATCTCTTTCCATCTTGCCTCAATTCTCTATTTCAATAAATGGCAATAATGACTGTAATAACTACTCACTCTTCTATTGGGCTTTAACACTTCCAAAGCATCTCTGTCTCCTCTCACTAAATATTATAATTCAGGTTCAATCCAATGAATCTTTATTGAAGCAAAGTACGAGAAAGTCACTATGGGAAAATCACTTTGTCTGGCTATGAGAGAACTCTCATAATTAGAAAGGACTGCAGAGGCCATCGAGTCTAACCCTGTAGCAAACAGAAGTAGTATTGTAGTAAAGCATTCAATATTTTTTTTTTTGTAAAAAGAAGACAGTGACAACTTAGAAAAGAGAAGAAACTACTGGTCAGCAAGACAGGTTTCAATTCTTGCAAAACTGGATGCTTTGTGAGTAGTTAGCAAGGATATGGTGATCAATAAGAGATGATATGGCTTCATTAAGAACAAGTTATATGAAACTGTTTCCCTTTTGACAGTGTTTCTAGACAGATGGAGTGGTAAAATGCTTTAGACATCGTCCTCCCGAATTTTGTGGCAAGGCAATTCACATCACAAGCTTCTCATCCTAAGGTGGAGAGATGCCAGTCAGCAGATAGGACAATTAGACTGAGACTAAGAATCCTAAGAGTAGGCAAGAATCTCTTAATATCAACGTGGAGGGAGAAGGACCTCAAGAGGTGTCCTTGGTCTTACTTTGATAGCTTTATTAGTTCAATTAGCATTTACATGACAATAGAGGTGGTATTCTTCTAAAATTTCCAGATGATATGAAGTTTGGAGGGACAGTTAATGTTAAAGGAGAAAGAGAGTAGTATGAAAGACGTGTAAATCCATGTAGCAGAATGGAAGGGCACTGATTCTGGAACTTGAGGGACTTATTTTCAAATTCCGCCTCTGATCCCTACTACCTCTGTGACTTCAGGCAAGTCAAACTTCCTCGGTCTCAATTTCCTCACCTATGCAATGAAGGAAGGGGCAGACTGCAGGGCCTTTAAGATTCCTTTTAGGTCTAGATGCTGATTAAATGTGAAAGATGAAGGGAAGGGAAGGTATCCCCCAGAGATGGTGGTGACCTACTGAGGAAACTACCATCACCCCTCCAGTCACACAGATTTGAAATTTAATCCTTCTCTGAATCAATAAGACTTCTGATTGCCCAAGACTAGTCAAGTCTACCACCAAAAAATCTCATGTCCATCCCCATATTCACACTTATAGAACTGCTCTCATAGTTTAAGACCTCATCCCTTTTTTACAGATCCTACTGCAATAGCTTCTAATTAGTTTCTTTGACTCTCGTCTCTTTCTTCTCAAAACAATTCAACATAATTGCCAAATGTAAAGTCCTAAAATACAAATCTGATCACGTCAACTCTCCAGTTTCAAAATCTTCAGGGATTCCCTTTTGCCTTTAGAATAGAACATAAAACCTGTAGTCCAGCATTTAAAGTTATCCATGATTGAGCTCCCACATGCCTCTCTTCAGGTCTTTTCATAATATTCTCCTTCATGTAGTTTTTATGCCATGTGGCAGTAATGTTCTTTACCTCAGGACTTCATCTGCCTGCCAGGCTGCATCTTCTTCTTCTTCCCAAGCATTTGTATTCTCCTGCCAGGTATCCAAATCACCCAATTCAGGCTATCGTAAAGAAGAAAAAAAGCAAATAATTATAAGAAGATGATACAAAGCAAAAAATCTACAAATTGGTGATAATATGTGGGGTTCTAAAACAATTCTGTGGAGCATATGAATGTCTCAAGGCAACATAGTGGTTTGTTATATGGAGCAGTGGTTTAAACTAGAGTCATGCTACATACAAATATATAATTTGTTATCATCAATTGCTTCAAGTTCCTTGTCTTTACTCCATTTAGAAGGTCAAGCACTATGATATTATTTTAGACTTAAAACTAGATCAGTTACAAGACAAACCCTGAAAACATAACAGTTACTAGTAAACAATTTCCCTTTATTTCCTTTTACCAGAGGGGAAAAAAGTTAGCACTTGCAACTCATATTTACATACAACTGAAAAGCCCTTTCTTCGTAACAACCCTGTTAGTTAGGTAAGAAAGAACATCATGAAACAATGGAAGAGGAATCCCAGCTACAACAAACTATTCAGCATTTATGAAAGGGTGCCATAAAATAGGACAATTATTAGATATAAAATGGATAGTAGAATGTAGAGCATATTATGTTCCTGTCTTCACTCTTCAGGAAGACGGCAAAGAGATATCAGAGGAACTTGAGTAACTCAGCCTTAGGTGAGAATATGATTAAATTTGGTGAAGCAGATGTTTTACAGTCTTCTAAACTCATCATAATATCTTGCTCTGGCTATCAGAAGTCATTTTTAGTGGCATAGAAGCTGTTAGAACCATTCTCATACTCCTATCTCCCTTTCTAACTCCATTTTTCATCTCCTGTATCCTTTCCTGTGCTCTCCAAAAACCCACTGCAATTGTCCAAGGCCTACATCACTTAATCCTGCCCTTGAGAACGTATTCTTTCTTCTCATCAACAAAATCAAGGTTCTATTTTCTGAATATAGAAGTAGTTAGGATCTGATTGTATGAATATAATCATTCACATTAACGCATGAATGAACAAAGAAGCCAGCGCTCTGGATATTGGTAGCAATGAGAAACCAAGCCAGAGGGGCTAATGAAACAACCATGGGGATCTTGTAGGCTGCTTGGTGAACCCTGTTGTCCCAGGCTGTGGCAGGTATCTCTCCTTCTCTGATACTAATCTTTCCCAGAACCTTGGTTTGTGTGAGGGGCGTGCTTGGCCTCAGTGCCTCTGAGTTCCTGCTAGACTCTCTTTTGGCAGCAGCTAGGTGATACAGTAGACAGAGCCCTGGGGCTGGAGTCAGGAAGATTCATCTTCCTGAGTTCAAATCTGGTCTCAGACACTTACAAGCTGTATGACCCTGAGCAAGCCACTTAACCCTGTTTGCCTCAATTTCCTCATCTGTAAAGCTGGAGAAGGAAATAGCAAACCACTTCAGTATCTTTGCCAAGAAAACCCCAGACAGAATCACAAAAGGTCAGACATAACTGAAAATGAACAAAAATAAATGAACAATTTTTTTAACCTAAAAATAATATTTAATTGGTAAGGAAGATATTTTTATGGAGGGTGAGGAAAACAGTCTCTGAGAGTCTTTAAATTCTACTTGCCTATTTCCTAGGTTACTTCATCCTATCCCATCCATTACCAAGATTCCCAAACAGAAAAATATATTCAATCAGCAATATAACCATGTACCATCCCTCCTTTATTTACTAACAACTTTTAAGAGGCTCTGTCTACAAATAGCTCAGTAAAACAGTCAGTGCTTGAGGAGAGAGCATGGGGTGGCAAGCTAACCATAAATACCTGAAAGTCTAAATAATGAATTTGAATAACATGGAATATTCTGATACCTTATCAAATAATTCCCTAGTCTGGGGTAGTAACAGAACAAAATTGATTAGATTTTCTTATATGAAGCAGTCTAAAATTGATCAAATTTATTCATTACTACATAGAATAATGGTTTACTGATGGAAAGCAATATTCAGACACTCTAATGTCTTGCAATAAGGTTCCAAAATTGAAAAAATGTATAAAGGTACAAGTTCTACATTTTACACACCAAAATGTTTCTGAAAAGATGCAAACTTAATTTACTTACACCTTCACTTTTTAAAGTAAAAAAATCTTTTGATTAATCACTGCTAATTTAAAGATTAGAATTTTGAGTATAACATTCAATATCCTCCCACTTTTAATGTGTATACATGAACGAAGACCTCAATATTTTACAAACATGTTATTCTTATAAAAGGCTAGGTAGAATACAAATGCTAAATGTGTCTATGGCAGGCATGGAATCTCTCCTGCTGCAATTGTTTTCATGGACAGAGAAATTACTTTTTTTTCCATAAAAAAAAATTCTACCAGAATACTTACAGATTGGTGAATAAAAGCAATATCTTGTGTAGCTGCTAATCTACTAGAGAAACCTGTAGTACCATCTGGGATGCCAAAATTTAATGGTTCTCTCTTCTTAATAATAATCTGAAAGATAACATTAAGACAATTGGGAGTTTACTTGTTGAACTGTAAATAAACCAGCCTGTAAACCATATAAATTATACAAAACACTGTAATTTTTGATTCACAATATGGATATAAAGAGTTACTTAAAGATATAAAAAGTATTAAGTAGTACTTATACAAATGTTCCATTAAGTAGTAGGAAGAATCTACAATGCTTTATAGGATCACAGGATTTAGAGCTCCAAGGGATCTTAGGAATCATCTAGTCTAAGCCCTTCATTTTACAAATGAGGAAACTTAAACACAAAAAGATAGGCCTAAGGCCACACCAGGATATAAGCACAGATTCTCTTATTCCATCATTCTGCTTTAAATGCAAACATGCTAGGTCATATCCTGTCAAATGAGTAATTCTCTTAATTGGTCCTGCTTATTTCTGGAACTAAATTAATCCTTTCCAAAAACAAAAAATTGACATCCAGGGAAAAGCTTATTAAATATCCAGTTGATAGAAAATGCCCACCAAAGTGGATGTACTTTTAAAAAAATTCTGTGAAAAAATAATTCTTTAAAATATCTACTATTGGGGGTGGAGCCAAGATGGCGGAGTAGAAGGACGCACGTTTACGAGCTACAGCCCATAGAATTAATGTAAAAAGAGTCCCCCATAACTTCTGGACCACTGAAAGGGGTACAGAAACAGAGTGGAAGAGATTTCCGTGCCAGAGAGCCCTGGAGACCCGTCCCCAGGGTCCGTGGCGCCCCGGAAAGCTGACTCACCCCAGCGCGGCCCTGGCCTCGGCCCCAGAGAAGCTGACCCGAGCAGGCTTCAGGGACGGAAGCTCCGGCAGCCGGGAAAGTCCCTCCGCCCACAGAAGCTACAGGTCAGTGAGAGAGAAGGCTGGGCTGGACAAGAGGGGGAGCGGACTGTCTCCATAGCTCGGGCCCCCTCGGGAGAAAGCAGCGGCGGCAGAGACGGGGGCAGGAAGTGGCGGAGGCAGAGGCGTGGGCGGCAGCAGGGCTGCGGGGCCCAGCACTCCCCCAGCAGCAGGCAGGATCTTCACTACTGAAGGTCTCTGCATAAACAACCTGAGGGAGCTGAGCCTGGGAGATGGCCCTGCCCCACCCCGCTCTATTACTGAAGGCCTCTGCATAAAGCCCCTGAGGGAGCTGAGCCTGGGAGGCAGCCCTCCCCTCACTCGCTCCGTTTCTGAAAGTCTCTGCATAAAACCCCTGAGGAGGCCGAGCCTGGGAGGCGGCTCTGCCCCCACCCCAGCACCAGAACTAAAGCTTGCTGAGGAAAGCCCATTTGAACCTCAGACCCCAAGCACTGGCTGGGCGGATCTAGGCGGGGGTGGACAGGAATCTCAGAAGTCAAGTAACTGGCTGGGAAAATGCACAGAAAAGGGAAGAAAAATAAGACTATAGAGAGTTTTTTCCAACAAATGCAAATGATCCCGACATTCGGATCTGAGGAGAAGGACGTATTCTTGCCATCAGGGAAAGACGTGGAGGGCGGGGCCTCGGTACCCCAGACATCCCAGGGGGATGTCTGGGTGGGCTCAGGCCTTGGAAGAGCTCAAAAAGGATTTTGAAAAGAAAGTTAGACAGGTGGAGGAAAAACTGGGAAGAGAAATGAGAGAGATGCAAGAAAAGTATGAAAAACGGGTCAATACCTTGGTTAAGGAGACCCAAAAAAATGCTGAATAACACCTTGAAGAATAGGCTCACTCAATTGGCAAAAGAGGTTCAAAAAACCAATGAGGAGAAGAATGCTTTCAAAAGCAGAATTAGCCAAATGGAAAAAGAGGTTCAAAAGCTCACTGAATTTAATAGTTCTCTCAAAATTAGAATGGAACAGATGGAGTCTAATGACTTTATGAAAAACCAAGAAATCACAAAACAAAACCAAAAGAATGAAAAAATGGAAGAGAATGTGAAATATCTCATGGGAAAAACAACTAACCTGGAAAATAGATCCAGGAGAGACAATTTAAAAATTATGGGACTACCTGAAAGTCATGATCAAAAAAAGAGCCTAGATATCATCTTCCATGAAACTATCGAGGAAAACTGCCCTGACGTTCTACAACCAGAGGGCAAAATAAGTATTGAAAGAATCCATCGATCACCACCTGAAAGAGATCCAAAAAGAGAAACTCCTAGGAACATTGTGGCCAAATTCCAGAACTCCCAGCTCAAGGAGAAAATCTTACAAGCAGCTAGAAAGAAACAATTCCAGTATTGTGGAAATACAATCAGGATAACTCAAGATCTAGCAGCTTCTACATTAAGGGATCGAAGGGCGTGGAATAGGATATTCCAGAAGTCAAAGGAACTAGGACTCAAACCAAGAATCACCTACCCAGCTAAACTGAGTATAATACTTCAGGGGAAAATATGGTCTTTCAATGAAACAGAGGACTTTCAAGCATTCTTGATGAAAAGACCAGAGCTGAAAAGAAAATTTGACTTCCAAACACAAGAATGAGAAGAAGCATGAAAAAGTAAACAGCAAAGAGAAGTCTTAAGGGACTTACCAGAAGTGAACTGTTTACATTCCTACATGGAAAGACAATATTTGTAACTCTTAAAACTTTACAGTATCTGGGTAGTTGGTGGGACCACACACACACTTGTACACGCATGCACGCACACACACATACACACATGCACACACACACAGAGACACAGAGACACAGAGCACAGAGTGAATTGAATAGGATGGGACCATAGCTGAAAAGAAATTAAGGTAAATGGTGAGAGAGAAATGTAGTGGGAGGAAAGAGGGTGAAATGGAATGGGGTAATTATATGTCATTTAAGAGGCAAGTAGGAGACTTTTTAGTGGAGGGAAAAAGAGGAGAGCTGAGAAAAAAAAAAAAACAATTAGTTTACCCTCATCACATTTGACTAAAGGAAGGAACAAAATGCACACTCATTTTGGTATGAAAACCTATCTTACAGTATAGGAAAGTGGGGGAGAAGGAGATAAGCAAGGGGGGGATGATGGAAGGGAGGGCAAAGGGAGGAGGGAGCAATTTGAAGTCAACACTTGGGGAGAGACAGGATCAAAAGACAGAAGAGAAACAATGAGGGGCAGGGTAGGATGGAGGGTAATTCAGTGAGTCTTACACAACATGACTATCAGGGAAGTCATTTGCAAAATTACACAGATATGGCCTATATTGAATTGCCTGCCTTCCCAAAGGGAATGGGTGGGGAGGGAGGGATGGGGAGAATTTGGAACTCAAAGTTTTAGGAACAACTGTTTAGTATTGCTGTTACTACTAGGAAAGAAGACATACAGTTAATGAGGAATAGAAAGTCATCTGGCCCTATAGGAGAAAAGAGAAGATGGAGACAAGAGAAGGGAGGGATGACAGAAGAGAGGGCAGATTGGAGATAGGGAAAATTAGATGCTTGGGGTATTGGGGTGGGGGGAGGGGATAAAAGGGGAGAAAATTTGGAACCCAAAATTTTGTGAAAATGAATGTAAAAAGTTAAATAAGTAAATTTTAAAAAATGAAATATCTACTATTTCTTAAGTGGGATAGGTTAAAAGGTATAGCCGACTTAGCACATATTTAACACTACTATTTAAAAAACAATTTAGGGCACAATTGTAGCTCACAATGGGTGAGTTGCACGTTATCTGGGAATAGGATGGACAACACTGTTTTATAGAACAAAATTTAAAAAGTGAATATTGCTAACAGAAATGTTAAAATAAATATGGCTTATTTATATCAACAAATATAAAGGGGCAGGTACAGCGAATAGAACACTTGGGTTGGAGTCATGAAGACCTGAGTTCAAATCCAGCCTCACACACTGTGCAACCCTGGGCAAGTCACTTAACCTCCATTTGCCCCAATTATCAGTAAAATGGGGATAATACTAGCACTTACCTCCCAGGGATGTTCAGAGGATTAAATGATATAATAATTGTGAAGTACCTGTGCATTAAGCTTGATATATAGTAAGTACTATATGAATGTTAGCTACTATTATTGTGGTAGTTACCATTTTACATTAACACAACCTTTTTTTTTCACTGTGATTACTCTCTCACTTAACAGCAATTACTAACCTTGTATCACTGGCTAGACAGTTTTTATAAGTTGTAGCCAAAAAATTCACCACCCTTAGACAACCTGGTGATGAGTATCTATAGAACGTAAGTACACTGGACCTCTGACAAGGGACAATAGCCCATCAAAGGGCTCATACTCAAGGCCTTTTTTAGCATGTCTTGCCAGAGCTTTTATTTGACTAGCATAGCCTTCAAGAATACAGGTTGACTCTATAACACAATGGGGCACTGGGACAGGACTTTAGCAGAGAAGAAAAACAACTACCACCACCAAAAAAAATTCATCAAGTGGATAATTAGAAAAGAGTTTTCTATGATTTTTATGTTAGCCAATTCTAATTAGAATAAGAAAATATCTTCAATTACAGACTCTTTTAAATATACTTAATCAATTCTAAATAATTCCACTGAATTCCTCAGACATACTTTCTGCGTTTTCCTTATAGTTGGTGCCATGTCTTTAAAATAGTCAGGTTCCAACTGCTCCATTGTACTTTGTTGTGCTGTTCCATTTCCATTCCCCCCTTCAATCTTTATACTTGTGGGTGCATCTTCATCCCAGGAGCTCCAGTCTTCAACTTCTGACTAAATGTAATTGAATAACATGATGTTAACCACAAAAGGAAATCAAATTTCTATGTAACAATTACTTAAATGAGAATTAGTTAAATCAAGTGAACCCTTTGCAGAAGTCACCTGCTTAGGAACTGGCGAATAATCCACTGTGGTTGGCAAAGTTATTTGATCTCCACTTAATTTCCGTCCTCTGCCTGACCTGCAATAAAAATATGAATAATTCCTTTCCAAACTATTAAACAACAAACCATATCAATCACTGGATGGAAAAAAAGGTTTGCAAGACAGAATGGTTGAATGACAAACTTACTTCTTAATACAGCTACTGGTTAACATGCCAATAAATCAAAAAAAGACAAATAGTGAAAAGAGGGAGTGATAATGTAACAAAGTATCTAGCGTACTTTGGATTTTAATAGTTATGAAGAGAAAACTAAACTGTCCTGTCCTGAGACTAAAGAAAAAAGCAGTTTGCTTTCTTCCAATTATTGATCACATTTTGGAAGATCCAGAAGCAAATAATTCAGCTCCTTGGATTATAGAAAAACTTTTTGCTTTCTTTTCCTGATTGCCATTCATGTAAAAAATGTATTCTATGTATAAAAGGATCTTACTAAAAGCATTTTCTGACCAACTTGAAGGACAGTCGTAGAAGACCAACCAAATCAAAGATATTTTCTTTTATTCAAAAAATTATCATTTACTGCTTAATTTTTCTTCCTGCCATCAAGACAATGATCTGTAAAAGCAGGAATTACTTATAATATTATTTATATGGCCCATAACATCTAGTACTACAGGGTATTACACACAGAAACTCAATAAAAGCCACTGAATAAAAACTTTAGTAGTACTAAAAGCCCAACACTAAAGACATTCCCATTTCCCACCAGTGTCCTGCTTGCTTTCCACTCCAGGAACATCATGCTTTTCCCCCAGAATAAGACTGTCATTAGAGATCTCATCATCATGGAGACTGCTTCAACTACTGACTAGGAGTCAACACCTCCTCACTTATCCTTGGTTGTCTCTTCCCTCTAATTGGAGGGTGGAGCAAAACAAAACAAGAGGCTCCCTCCAAGGCTTCCCTTAATGAAGAGCTCAGAATTCCTAAACCTTCATTTCCTATCAGCTGCTCTACTTGGTTTCAATCCCACAAACATCACACTGTTGGGAAGCTTTGGTTTTCCTCTACTTTACCCACCACTTCCTTTTGTGTACTGTCTTCCCCTATTGGATTGTAAGTTCCTTGAGAACAGGGACTATCGTTTTTATTTGTATCCTCATTAATAAATATTTACTGATTACTAACCAAGTAACAAAGATAACAGAAAAAAAGCAAAAATTTTTGTTAATTAAAAGAGCAATAAAATTTTTACCAATTATTTTCTTCTATAAACTTTATAAAATGTTTCTCCTCAATACATTAGTGAACCTTTTTTCATTTAAAAAAGACACTTAAAATATTTACCAGATTTTTCTACTTTTATCATAAATGAATAAACAATTTCATAAATATATTTAAATAAAAATTCCAACTTCCCAAAAAAGTTCAGAAGTGAGTTCTATACCATTGTATCTACTAATAATGAATGTCTCATTTTCCTCAATTGTAAACAGAAATGTGTCTGATTTTATCTTTGCACCTCAACTAGTTACTAGTAAGATGTATCACATATTATTAAATGTTTGTGGAATACTGAGTGAATATGATACCTTTTTGAAATAAAATAATTAACATTACATATGCATTTCAAACCTGGGCAACTCAAAAGATAGCAAATTAAATAATTTTACATAAACAAAACATTAAAACTTAAACTATGGGTGTATAGTAGAAAGTGTGTTGTTGTGACCCAGTTATCTTATATGCCAGAGATATCAAACTCATATCCCGAAATCCTGAGAATAGCCTAAATCAGATTAAAATGTAACTGGGAAACATTTAACAAAAAAAGTAAAACTACAATAAAACAGATAATATTAATTTGTGGTTTACTAAGTTAATATACAGCCTGCAGGGATCCATTTATATATGAGTATGACACTACTGTTATAAGCTACTGAAAAATTATGGAAATAAAAGAAAGATGGTAGTTAAGTTCCTGAAGTTGATATATATATATATATATTCAATGAAAACCAAATACTTATTAAGTGCTTATATGCTAAGCACTAGGGATACAAGAACAAAAAAGATAGTTTCTCTGCCTTCAAGACACATCCCACTGAAGAAGCCAGGAGGTTCTCCAGGCTGAGAAGGAATTCTTACAATTCAGGAATGAGAAGTGACAACAGCAGAGGAAAAATATCAATAGAGATTGGCACCTACTTTCATCAACATATAGTCTTATATAGTTGCCTTTGGGGCATTGAAAAGTTAAGTAACTTGTTAACTGTAAGGGAACTGAAATGTGTCAAAGACTTTGCTAAGTCTTCAGAATTTCTATCTAATATGCCATGCTATATCACTTAAAGTAGCTGTAAGAGTAAAAAAACAAAAACAAAAAAACGGACTACTTAATTTGTTACTTAAATTCTAGTAGAGAAATCCCATGCATCTGCTTATAAAATACCAGAATTAAGAATAGTTACTTCAAAATTGATTCAACAACAGTTCATGTAAAAGATTTGGAAATTTCAATGGACTGCAAGCTCAATTAAGAATAAAAAAAAATAACCAGCTAATTTAGTCTTTGGTTTTATTAACATAACTACAATCTCCAGAAACAAAGAGGAGACAGGAACAAAGCACTTTAAAGCACATGTGGAGTTATTACAGTTGGTCCCGGGTGCTACATTTTAGACAGGGCAACAACAAAATGAAGAGGATTCAGAAGAGGAGGAACAAGGTGAGAGGTCTGGACCAAACAAAGTTATATGATAATAAGCTGAGGGAATTTAAGACTTAGGGATAGCTATGACCGCTGTCTTCAAGCATTTGAAGGGCTGGCAAGTAGAAAAGAGATTAGACTTGTTCTACTTAATATGAAACAGTTGAACTAGAAGCAATGTGAAGTTGCAGGGAGGTAGACTTAGATTGATGTGAAGAAAATCTTCTAACAATTAGAACTATGCAAAACTGGAATGGGCTATTTCAACAAATGGTAGTTTACATCACTGGCTGTACTTGTTCGTAAACAAATAATCAAGAACCCACTTATTCCATAAAAGAAAAGGGATTCTTTAGACTAACAAACACAAAAATCGTACACCAAATACAAAGACAATAAATAACAACGATTTTCAACTTTCCCTGAACAGTTTTGGTAAGACATTTTTAGACTATATTAATCGATAATAAATTTTTAAAAACTTTAGGAAAACGTTTGATTCAATTTAATGTACTACTGGCTTAGCTCTCTTCAAGGGGAGACTAGTTGATCTCATCAAGGGCATTACAGAAGGGACTAGAGTACTGTTCAAGTACAGGTTGGATGAGGCTCAGATACAATGATTCAATGATACCTATACCTAAAGTACACCTACATCATTCTTGGAAACTCTAATAGTATACAATTGATTTTAGCAAGTCTGTAATAGGCTCTTGTAGGAGAAATAAACTATACATAAAACTATAAAAGGACATAGTAAATCTGATGATCTAATTCACTATTAAAATGTAAAACTATTTCTGTTCTTAGATAAGAGACTGTAGCTTTCTCTTAATGGCTTCCTCAATAATACTATCTTAAAATGAAACAGACCTTCCTTAAGAGTTGTAAGACTATTTGGTCATCTTTTTTCTTACCTTATAGATGAGAGGAAATGTTTTCTCATTGATAATGAATCCGTCTAACTGCATTCCAAATATCTGCCCTTTCCTCCCTTCAATGATTCCCCTTTCCTTTACTCATCCTTTTGGTACCAAATATTTTATTTATTCTAAATTACTACAGAATACTGCTGATTGGCTGTGTACTCTAAGGCCAAAAAGTTACAAAAAAAAAAACAATCTATATCTTAAGAAACTGACATTGTTATGAGAATAAGCAGTCCTCCTTAGAGTGTAATATATTTCTTTTCCTTTCAGTTTGATTATTCAATTTATCTGACCACCAGTTTTAAGGATGGGTGGGTGAGACTATCCCTTGGGTTCTCAAGGAATTCAGGCTGAGAAATTAGTGGCAACACAAAAATTTATTGCTTTGTCTCTAAAATTAAATGTGTTATTTAAATTGCATATTTAGGAAGCACAATAACAAAAGAAATAACAGAAAGATGGAGAAAAATAGTTGAACATATTCCACTATGTAGTCATACTGCCATTTAAGAGTTTTTTCCAGCAGAAGACATATTCTTGTTTTCGTAAGTATACCAAAGAGAAAGAAAGTGAAATTCTACAAAATGTTACTTATTTTAAAGAACTGTATGTCAAATGAATATTAATAAGGTATTTGGAGAGGGGCAGAGCCAAGATGGCATAGTAGAAAGACACATATAACTCTAGCCCTTCCTCCACAGCCCACAAAATACCTGTAAAAAATGACTCAACAAATTTTAGAGCAGCAGAAGCCACAGAACCACAGAGTGAAAGAGGTTTCCAGCCAAAGGTAACCTGGAAGGCCCACAGGAACACTGAGTGGAGCCCAGCCTTGGCCACACGGCACTGGGAAGAACAGGACATGAACAGACTTCCAAGGCAGAGTTACCAGCAGGGAGGGTCCCAGAACCCTCAACCCACAAGCAACAAAGAAAGCTTCAAAGGTCACTGTGGGAGGGCTTTCTCAGCTGGGAGAAAAGGAAACAGGGTTCCCCCAGCACTGGCCCCAGGAGGCGCAGGAGCAGCCTGGGTCCATTGTCCAGGCAGCTCAGCTTAAAACCTCTTGCAGAACTGAGTAACTGATCTGAACCTTGTCCTTAATGGCAGTCCCGCCCCCCCATCCAAAGCCCCTGGGGGAGTTGAGCAGCTGATCTGAATCTCAGCCTTGAGCAAGGTTCTGGAGACAGGAGTAGTACTGGGACCCTCCTCTTGACTAAGGATTCAGAAGTCAAGTAACTGGCTGGGAAAATGCCCAAAAAAGGGAAAAAAAATAAGACCACAGAAGGTTACTTTCTTGGTGAACAGATGTCTCCTTCCATCCTTTCAGATGAGGAAGAACACGGCTTACTGTCAGAGGAAGTAAAAGCCTCTGCCTCCAGTACCTCCAAAACAAATATGAAATGGGCTCAGACTATAGAAAAGCTTGAAAAATCTTTTTCAATGGAGCAGAAAAGGGAGAAGGGGAGAGGGGAAAAATGAAGCTTACTCTCTTCATATAGGGCTCAAGGAGGGAATAACATATTCACTAAATTTGGTATGAAAATCTATCTTACACTACAGGAAAGTAAGGGAGAAGGGGATAAGTGGGGTGAGGAGGATAATAAAAGGGAAGGCAAATAGGAGAAGGGAGTAACTAGAAGTAAACACTTTTGGGAAGGGACAAGGTCAAAAGAGAAAATAAAAAAAGGGAGGGACAGGGTAGGAAGGAGGTCAATATAGTCAGTATTACACAACATGATTTTTATGGAAGTCTTTTGCAAAATGACACAAATATAAGCCTGTATTGAATTGCTTGCCTTCTGAGTGGGGATGGGGAGGGAAGGAGGGAGGGAGAGAAGTTGGAATTCAAAATATAAGAAATGAATGTTGAGAATTATTATTGCATATAAATGGGAAATAAGAAACACAGGTAATGGGGTATAGGAATTTATCTTGCCCTACAAAAAAAGAGAGAAGATGGGGATAAGGGAAGGGTGGGGTATGATAGAAGGGAGGGTACATGGAGGGATGCAAGGTATTACAGGGTGGGGGGAGGGGAGAGATGGGGAGAAAAATTGGAACTCAAAGTTTTGTGGAAATGAATGTCTAAATCTAAAAATAATAAATAAAATTACAAAAAGAATATTAATAAGGTATTTGGCACAATCATAACTTGACTGGGTAACAATTAAAAAATATTATTATTCAAACACATAAAGAGCAGAATAGCTGAAATAAGATACAAACACTTCTATTTACCTGCATATTAACCTCTTAATGAATGAGAGCACGGTAGCTAGGCAGGTACAAACTTTAAACAACCGGAACTGTGTGATAGCCATGATGGGAAGCAGAACCTGTCAGAAACAAACAACACAAATGCATCAAGGGGATGTCATGAGCCAAATGCTTCTCTCCAAACCGAAAATGTCAGATTTAATAAAAGGAACAATTCTGACAGAATGTGATAAAACATTTAAAAACTTTTCCTTGGTAACCACAAATATAACAAGGTACATTTTTGAAAGCAACTCCTTTGTTAAAAGATCATCTAGAATACTAAAAAGAACCTATCAAAAGAACAGGCTAAACTTTTAAAATTCTCTATAAAACAGGGCACTTATGGTGAATTAAGTTGCTTAATTAGGACTATTTAAAAGTGCCATTCACAATGATGTGAAATATAAAGGTCAGCCATGTAAATGGGACTTGAGACGGTAGATTAATTTTAAGAGAAAACAGACCTTATTTATGCATAAAAGTACCAAGATAGAAAGAATGTATAATTCCAGGAAATGAACATTGAGGGAGAACTCTGGGAATGATCTCTTGGCAGCTGTTCTAAGAGAGAAGATATCCTATGATTTTAGTATTTAGGCAAAATACTAAAAAGACAGAGAGTTTCAAGAGGTTAAAGAAATTTATTTTACTGAGTCCTACTAGTTTCAACATTCCATTATTCAGAAGGTGGGAGTGGTCATCCTATCAAGTAATGACCCAAAGAATAGGATATTTGACAGGAAAAAAGATCTTTCAGAATTGAAGAGTATCTCAAAACCAAGGAATAGTTCCAAGGATGGAAAGAGCTGGGGTCTTGAGTGGACTGGTCTCACTGGAATAAAGGAGAATTATGCGATGAGTAGGGTAGGGAAAAGTTGTTGACATATCTAAGTGAAAATTCAACGTCTAAATATGTTCTTAACATTAGCCCAGACTAGGATAAATAAGTTGAAAAGGGTTATGTAGGATGGGAAAGATCAATGGATGAATACCCACTGTATGTGTATGTGTGCGTGTGTATGCGTATGCGTGTGTGTACACACATATATGTACATTCATATACTTGATAAATCTAGTAAGAAAATCTAATTTGATAAACAAAAATTTAAAAATCAATTAAGAATGGATGTGAAAGTCTTTTAAAAAATAAAACAATATAAAATGGTATTTTTGCTACTGTTTCTGGTTCATATCAAGGTAACAAAGATACTGCCTACGTGGACAATATGAAGGGCAAGACAAATCATCTGAGATATAAACATGAAGAGAACATGTTCAAAAAAGCTTTAGATCCTGGAAAGTGAAAAAAATTATCATATAAAGTTTTATTTAAGCTTTCCCTGAAGTAATTCTTCATAAAGATATAGTTTTAAAATGAAATGAACAAATATTTAGTGCTCTAACACATAACACATAGCTAGAACTATCTATTATCAAACAACAAGCATTATTAAGTGGCTACTATGCTCATCTCACAATATTTGATAATCAATCAAATGAAAAATGACCTGAAAATCTGATGCAATTCAACAAATATGTATTACATGGGACAGCTAAGTGGCACAGTGCATAGAATGTAGTAATAAATTCAAATCTGTCCTCAGACATTTACTAGCTGCGTGACCCTGGGCAAGTTACTTAATTTCATTCTGTATTAGTTTCCTGACATGTAAAACGAGGATATTAATAGCATCTACCTCACAGGATTGTTACATAAGGATCAAATTGATTTTTCTAGCTAACTGAGTCAACTGTTTGAACATCCAAACATTAGTTTCAATTCCTTTAAATAAAATTCTTACTGAAATACATGAGCAGTTATAATAAACATATTTTGTGATGACTCATGGTTATAATGACCAGTTACTATGCTGCACTGTAAATATTTTTAGAATACAGTCCTGGATTTATATTCAAGGGCTATTCTACAGAAATTTTTTTGTACAAACTTCTGATGGTAAAACAAAACAAAAGTTATCTTTCCACTTTTCACACAAAGAGCACAAAATGCGCCACATGACCCCTTCTGCTAATAGCTTTAAACTGCACTGAAGAGTTCTGGGGCACCCTCTGCATAAAAGATGACTTTTTGCAAAATGAATCACTAAATCAAAGCAACTTTCCTTTAATCTAAATTACTTCTTCACTTTCAATAAACTTTTCATCTTCTTTTTTTAAATGGCAACGTCCTATAACTTTTCAGAAACATTAAAATACTGTGGTATAACAGAAATAGAACTAGACTTAAGGTCCTAAGAATTGGGCCCAAATTGTGGTTCTAACATTTCTTAGTTGTGTGATTTGGAACAAGTCATTTCTCTGGTCCCCAGTTTCCTTGGGAATAAAATAAGGGGATTGATTAGACAAATTACAGGATAATGTCCTTTTCTAGATTACTATAATGTTACAATCCATTACCTCTACATCAGTAACCATTTTAACCTCATTCAACTTCAAGATATTAACATTTACCTCTCATGTAATATATGTTTGCAGGGAGATTTGCTGCAATGATGGATACTTGCAGGCATCAAGAATTAGGTTTTACGGGGGCGGAGTCAAGATGGCGGAGTAGAAAGACGCACGTATACAAGCTCCGAACCCACAGCCCATAGATTTAATGTAAAAAGAGCTCCCCAGAAGTTCTGGATCACTGCAGGGGGTGCAGAAACATAGTGGAAGAGATTTCCATTCCAGAGAGCCCTGGAGAGCCGTCCCCAGGGTCCGTCGCACCCCAGAAAGCGGACCCCACCCCAGCGCTGCCCTGGCCGCAGCCCCAGAGAAGCTGATTCGAGCAGGCTTCAGGGACGGAACCTCCGGTGGCCTGGAAGGTCCCTCCGCCCACAGACTCTACAGGTCAGTGAGAGACATGCCTGGGCTCACCGAGAGGGGAGAGGGGTGTCTCCGTGGCTCCGGCCCCCTCGGGAGGAAGCAGTGGAGGCAGAGGCAGGGGCAGGAAGCGGTGGAGGCAGAGGCGGGGGTGGCGGCAGAGGCAGCGGCCCTGCGGCGGCCGGGACTCCCCCAGCAGCAGGCAGGATCTTCATTACTGAAAGTCTCTGCATAAAGCCCCTGAGGGAACTGAGCATGGGAGGCGGCCCTGCCCCCACCCAAGCACCAGAACTTAAGCTCACATTGAATAGCAGCCGCGCCTGCCGCGGAAAGCCCATTTGAATCTCAGACCCCAAGCACTAGCTGGGCGGATCTATGCGGGGGTGGACAGGAATCTCAGAAGTCAAGTAACTGGCTGGGAAAATGCCCAGAAAAGGGAAGAAAAATAAGACTATAGAGAGTCTTTTTGAACAGATGCAAATGTCGGATCTGATGACGAGGACATATTCTTGCCATCAGGGAAAGACGTGGAGGGCGGGGCCTCGGTACCCCAGACATCCCAGGGGCTCAGGCCTTGGAAGAGCTCAAAAAGGATTTTGAAAAGCTAGTTAGACAGGTAGAGGAAAAACTGGGAAGAGAAATGAGAGAGATGCAAGAAAAGTATGAAAAACAGGTCAATACCTTGGTAAAGGAGACCCAAAAAAATGCTGAAGAAAATAACACCTTGAAAAATAGGCTAACTCAATTGGCAAAAGAGGTTCAAAAAACCAATGAGGAAAAGAATGCTTTCAAAAGCAGAACTAGCCAAATGGAAAAAGAGGTTCAAAAGCTCACTGAAGAGAATAGTTCTCTCAAAATTAGAATGGAACAGATGGAGTCTAATGACTTACGAGAAACCAAGAAACTACCAAACAAAACCAAGAGAATGAAAAAATGGAAGAGAATGTGAAATATCTCATGGGAAAAACAACTGACCTGGAAAATAGATCCAGGAGAGACAATTTAAAAATTATGGGACTGCCTGAAAGCCATGATCAAAAAAAGAGCCTAGATATCATCTTCCATGAAATTATCAAGGAAAACTGCCCTGACATTCTAGAACCAGAGGGCAAAATAAGTATTGAAAGAATCCATCGATCACCACCTGCAAGAGATCCAAAAAGAGAAACTCCTAGGAACATTGTGACCAAATTCCAGAACTCCCAGCTCAAGGAGAAAATCTTACAAGCAGCTAGAAAGAAACAATTCCAGTATTGTGGAAATACAATCAGGATAACTCAAGATCTAGCAGCTTCTACATTAAGGGATCGAAGGGCGTGGAATAGGATATTCCAGAAGTCAAAGGAGCTAGGACTAAAACCAAGAATCACCTGCCCAGCAAAACTGAGTATAATACTTCAGGGGAAAATATGGTCTTTCAATGAAACAGAAGACTTTCAAACATTCTTGATGAAAAGACCAGAGCTGAAAAGAAAATTTGACTTTCAAACACAAGAATGAGAAGAAGCATGAAAAAGTAAACAGCAAAGAGAAGTCTTAAGGGACTTACCAGAAGTGAACTGTTTACATTCCTACATGGAAAGACAATATTTGTAACTCTTAAAACTTTTCAGTATCTGGGTAGTTGGTGGGACCACACACACACGTACACGCATGCACACACACACACATACATGCATGCACACACATATAGAGACAGAGAGCACACAGTGAATTGAATAGGATGGGACCATAGCTGAAAAGAAATTAAGGTAAATGGTGAGAGAGAAATGTAGTGGGAGGAAAGAGGGTGAAATGGAATGGGGTAATTATATGTCATTTAAGAGACAAGTAGGAGACTTTTTAGTGGAGGGAAAAAGAGGAGAGCTGAGAAAAAAAAAAAACAATTAGTTTACCCTCATCACATTTGACTAAAGGAAGGAATAAAATGCACACTCATTTTGCTATGAAAACCTATCTTACAGTATAGGAAAGTGGGGGAGAAGGAGATAAGCAAGTGGGGGGATGATGGAAGGGAAGGCAAAGGGAGGAGGGAACAATTTGAAGTCAACACTCAGGGAGGGACAGGATCAAAAGACAGAATAGAAACAATGAGGGGCAGGATAGGATGGAGGGTAATTCAGTTAGTCTTACACAACACGACTATCATGGAAGTCATTTGCAAAACTACACAGATATGGCCTATACTGAATTGCCTGCCTTCACAAAGGGAATGGGTGGGGAGGGAGGGATGGGGAGAATTTGGAACTCAAAAGTTTTAGGAACAACTGTTTAGTATTGTTGTTGCTACTAGGAAAGAAGACATACAGTTAATGAGGAACAGAAAGTCATCTGGCCCTACAGGAGAAAAGAGAAGATGGGGACAAGAGAAGGGAGGGATGACAGAAGAGAGGGCAGATTGGAGATAGGGAAAATTAGATTGCTTGGTGTATTGGGGTGGGGGGAGGGGGAAAAAGGGGAGAAAATCTGGAACCCAAAATTTGGTGAAAATGAATGTAAAAAGTTAAATAAATAAAAAAAAATTAAAAAAATTTAAAAAAAAAAGAATTATGTTTTACCCTGAACATACATACACTGCTATAATGCTGGATATATGATTATTACTGAACATGAAATTACAGACCATATAAACAAGATTATCCTACTATGACAGACTTTTTTTAAGCAATAAAATCTTTTTTATATTGCTAATGTTTTCAGTTTCTAAAATGTCACCTTAATATACAAACAAAATTTAATATATTTTTTGGTCTCTTCACATTCCCTCTTCTTCCTTTATACCCCGTTTGCCTTAGTTTTATCTACAGGATTACAGGCAAATTTAATCTTCACCCAAAATTCTCTCCTTAGACCTTTTGTCCAATATCTTTAAGGGCCTACTACAATATGTATCTGAATGTTCTGCTATTCCAACATATCCAAACTGAACTCACAGGATCACTGATTTAGATCTGGGAAGTACATCAGAAGTCATCAAGTTCAAAACCCCCATTTTACAGATGAGAAAACTGAAGTTCAGGAAATTATTTGCCCAGGGTTGCATAGCTACTTGCCAGTTTTCCTTGTAAAGTTCTCAAACCTAGATTATTCCCACCATCCACATCCTTCACTTCTATTTACATGATGCTAAAAGGGAAATGGACGAAATTATGAAACCACATTAACTAGCCACTACAAATTTATGTTCTCTAATCTCAGTTAGAACCTCACAGCAGTAAACCTTACCCTGTCAGGGGTATCACCATGCTTCCAGTCACCCAAGTTTGAAACCATAGAGTTTAACTCGTTCTTCCTTACTCAACAAAGCCAATCAACTGCCAAGTCTTGTTAATTTTACCATCACAAGACCTCCTTTCTCCAACTCACTTCCTTCTCTCTACTCTTGCCACAACCATCCTACTTCAAGACTCATCACATCACACCCAGACTACATATAAAAGTTTCCTAAGTGGTCTCACTGCCTCAAGTCTTTCCTCTCTCCAATCCATCTTCCACCCCTAAGTAATATTCCTAAAGCACAGTTCTGACCAAGTCACTCCCCTCCACAATACATTACAGCAGTTTTCCATTACCTCTAGGATCAATATTAACACTTCTATTTGGTCTTTAAAGTCCTTTACCACTTGGATCCAACCCCAATTTCCTAGGTTTCTTATACATTATCTTCCCTTCAATCCCTCTTGGCAGCTAAATGACTCAGTGGATACAGAACTGGGCCTGGAATCAGGAAGATCTAAGTTCAAATATGGGCTCAGACACTTACTAGCTATGAGACACTGGGCAAACCACTTAACTTCTGTATGCCTTAATCTACTGGAGAAGGAAATGGCAAACCACTCCAATGTCTTTGTCAAGAAAACCCCATGGACAGCACTGGTTTGAGTATGGTCCATAGAGTCATAAAGAATCAAATACTACTAAATAACAACATGCCTTCTCACAGTACAATCAAAATGTCTTCCTATTTGTTCCCTAGGACATTCTCTATTTCCATATGTCTGTTAGAATTCATCTCTTTCAAAACTCATCTCAAACACGACCCCTGCTCCAGCTGCTAACACCTCTCACCCCCCCATATTTATTTATATTTATTTCATATGTACCTGTAAGTGTATAGGGTGAATGCCTAGATAGGAAGTTTAGGGCCTGCTAAACTTTTGTTTGGGCATTCCCAGTCTTGGCCATTAGGAAGTGCTTAACAAATGGCAGTTAAATGGTTACTTTCAGTCTATGGTTACTTTCAGTCTATTCCCTTTTCAAAATCCTATATGCTAAAAAGCTAAGTATTTTCTTAGCACACTACTCTCCCTGCTCAAAACATCTGGAACAAACCTACTTTTCCTGAGTTCTCATACTTACTAACTTCTTTCATATATTCTACTTTCTAATCTAACTAGACTGACTACATAATCCAATGATTCAATCAAATCAAAAAATTCTGCTTTGGCTAATCTCCCATGCTGAGATTGTTTTCCTGGAATCTGTTAAATTCAAGAGTCAACCTATTCTAAAGTCTTCCTAACTTACCCTCCCTTTCTCTCCATGTAAAAGTGATCATGGTCCTCAAATTTCTCCTGCTACTGTTGCTTGAATTTTTCACTTGCTTTCAATTACTTGGATATATTTCACATTCCCTATTAGACTGTAAGTCTCCTGAAAGCAGAGCCTGTTAAACCTTTGTTTCCTCATGACCTAGCACATACCTTGTACATGGTAAGCCATTAACAATTTGAACTGAATATGAATCAACTTTCTTGTGCCAACTTAAGTTATACACATGTACGAGTATTCTTAATTGATATGCTTTGTTTTAACACCAGTGACTTCCCAGCAAAGACTCAAAGTACAAAGGAGTCTAACAGCATGATTAGGACTAACTTGATTACCAACAATGAATTATGATTCTGATTTCCCATAATCTCTCCAACAACAAGTTTTTCAAATCTTTTCAATCAACTAACAAGCATTTATTAAGTGTATACTTACTATGAGCCAGAAATTGTGGTAAGTTTTAGGGACACAAAGAACACAGAAAACAAAACTTGAAGGCTGTAAAGTTATTACAAAAGTGTTGTTTTATTTATCTACTTATTAGTGATTTTGAACAATTTTTCATATAACCATTGTGAGCAGGTTTGTTTTTAAGTTTGTGAACATGTAAAGTTCCAAAAGGGAGCATTGCATTCTTTGTACCTGAATACCCAGTACCATGACAGTGCCTGGCACAGAGCAGGTAATTATAAATGCTTTAAAGATATCCTTTGATAATATGACTAATGAAGGGGTGAGAAGGCCACCTACTATCACCGCATAATCGTTGCAGATTCCGTACCAATTTTTGAAGAAAAAAAAAGAGGTGGTGGTGGTGATGGAACCATTATGTGAAACTTTTAAAAAAATTGTGCCAGTGGTACTTAAAAATAATTTATTACTAAACTGTCTTTGGTGCAAGATTAGGATGCATGGAATACTTGTAAATATACATTAAAATTGAATACTGACAATGAGCATGAGCTGTTCTAGGCTCAAGATTCACAATGTGTGAGAGATAAATGTGTATCCATATGCCACACTGCTGCTCTGTTTACCTTTTAAGCAGCCTATTGAAATTGTACCATGCAATGATTATGTGATGAAAGGTTACAGAACCAGTTTTTCGATTGGAAAAGAAGTACAACAATTATGCAATGAAATAGTCATTCCCTCTTGCATTTTTATAAGAGGTTTCCCGTTGGCTCAATCTGGATGCATCTCCCATTTATGTGTTTTCTTTAGTGCTATTTCTAATCCACGATAAGAAGACATGGGCCTATGATGCTAGTGTCTGAGTGCTGTGGTTCCAATATTAATGGTTAAAAACTTGTTGCAGTAATCTTTATAGCTCTTCCCTTTACTTTGTTTTTCTTTTTGTGGTCCTCAAATATTTACTTAGTTGATCTCTTGATGCTTTGCTCTTTATGTTACTACCCAGAACTGTCCATCATTCACCTTAAGATTTTACAAACAAGTTTATTATACTAAATGGGTGCTGTTCTGGTGGCCATTTCTCTCCACTTTTTAAGTGAGTCAAATTATTTATGAAGATAAATTCTAAGCTTTTTTCATCTTATTATGGCAATAAATTTATGTCAGTTAAACTTCTGTATAAAATTATGTCATTTTATCATACATTTATGTTAATTAGTCATTTCAATACTGCAGGAGTGAGCTGTTTCAAATATATACAATAACTTTTTCACATTATTATTAATTCTTACTAATTCTGATCTTTGTCCTGACAAGTCTATGTGCCTGAACACAAAAATCTGATTCAGATGATTCTAACATCAATTTTCTTGGGTATTAGAAATAATCTATTTGATATTTTATATTATTTGGTATTTGCCATGTCCAATGTCTACCAATTCTGTCCTCAAAGAAAGCATTCATGTTTTTAAAGGCATGAAGTATTTATTTGCATGGTTTACAAATCTTCAGCAAGGCTCGTTCCTTCTTTTTAAACGATATTCTATGCACACATATTTCTCACCATACTTACTTTTTCCTATCTTTACATTATAAAATTGCCAACTATCAAAATATACATTGATTCAACTTGGAAAGTTCATATGGAGTTCTTTATGGCGTTTCTCTATCTCTCCTCAGCAACCAACTGCTTGTGCATAAGGTGCAATTATTTTCTTTTTTTTTTTTTTTGACAAATACTTGTCATAAATAAGTATTACAACATGAGATGAACCCGGAAAATGTTTCCTGTTGCCTTTGTAGGCACAAAAAAATCAACTCTATGTGACTTAAAGCTAACCTTTATATTGTTCTTTAAGGTTTGCAAAATACTTGAAACATAAACTCCTTGACAGTCTGAATTACTTCAATTTTTTTTGTCTATGTCTAGAATATAGTATTTAACAAAAGCTTATTAAGTGATGTGAGCCTCATAGCAAGCCTGGAAGGTAATTATATTCCCCACTTTAAACATTATGAAACTGAAGCTCAGAAAGATGTGACTTACCCACAAGATAGAACCAAGATCTTTATGACTGCAAGTCCAGTACCCTATCTACTGCAAAACTGCTATAACAGTTTGAGTTACATAAATACTTAAACTTGAAAATACTTCTTCAAGGACAGACTCTCAGCCAGGTCAATAAACTGCCAGAAGATACAATCTAGCAAGCATAATTTCTTGTTAGGATTATTATTTAAAATAAAGAACAAGAAAAGTAGTCAAGAAATAATGTGTGATAGACATAGTTGTTCAAGAGTCAGTCATCTTTCTGAAAGGTTTTGGAAGTATGCAGGAAAGTTATGAAAAGAGAATTAACAATTTTGTAAGAGGGCAAAACCTTATTGAAGAAAAATAAACTCCCCCAAAATTAGAATGGGCAAAAGGATTCTGGGAAGATGGTGGAGAAAGTCAGAAAATTCCAAGTCTTTCAGATTTTCTTCACAAACAAGACAAAACAGTGCCTCAAGGCGAACATAGAGCAGCAAAAATAAACAAGAGTTGGGCTAGAAAAGTGTTTCTCCTGGAACACCTGGAGAAGATCTGAAGAAAGATTCCAGCCTGGAGGTTCAGCCCTAGTGAAGTGTAAACACATCTAGGCTAGCTCCACTAAAAGAACAAGTGGTGAGCAGTTGGGTTAGGATGTAGCCTAGACCTCAGCCACAGGAATTTTCACCTTCCAGACAGTGTAGGGAGTCGGATGTCTGAGCAGGGGATGATTGAGGGAACCTCTGCTGACAAGGGACTCCAGACTCAGCTGTAGTGCCAAGATAGGATCCTGGGTGAGGCGCCAGCACATGCCCAGGGAGTGCAGAAGCAGGGAGGCAGGTACAATGCTGGATGTGACAACTTACAGAAGAGCTGAGTTCTTGATCTCACTTTTCCAAGCCCCAGAGGTTGAGAACTGAAGGTCATCACCATTGGAGGGTTCTCAGGGAGCAAGAACACTTCCAGCATAGCGTGCTGGGGAGCCCTTGCTGTGGCTTGGAGAGGAAAAGGAGTGCAGAGGTTGGGCCCTAGGCAAAACTCAAAAAATAACAACAAAAAGGACTTGAAGCCAGAGAGTACTATCTCCCACACCCCAGAATTAGAGGTGATTATAATAATAAGCTGCTAAAAATATTTTTTTTTTAAAAAATCTCTCCTTGACACCTAAATCAAGGAGAATTAAAACAAAAAAAACTATAGCCTAATTTCCATAATGAATACTGACGAAAAATTTCAAAGAAAATACTAGTAAGGAGATTACAATATACCACAAAGATCATGAACTATGACCAGGCTGGATTCATGGTAATGATGTGGGGCTAGTGTAATATTAGGAAAACTATAAGCATTACTGATCACATAAGTAATAAAAGCAACAAAAATCATGATTATCTCAAAATATGGAGAAAATTGACAAAAAACAATACTAATTCCTATTTGAGAAACAAACAAACACTAAAAAGCACAGGGATAAACTGAGCTTTTCTTGGAATAAGTTGTATCCACCTAAAACTAGGAGCAAGCATTGTTTTTTATGAGACTAAACTAGAAGCCATTTAAAAAAGAACAGGGTTCTGTGAAGCAAAGATGTCCATTATCATTTTTGTAGTAGCTGTTCTGTCGTTTTTTAGTCATGCCCAACTATTTGTGACCCCATTTGGGGGTTTTCTTGGTAAAGACACTGGAGATACTTGGCAAAGATATTGGAGTAGTTTGTCATTTCCTTCTGCTCATTTTACAGATTAGGAAACTGAAGCAAAGAGGGTCAAGTGACTTGCTAATGGTCACACAGCTAATAAGTGTCTGAGGCCAGATTTGAACTCAAGAAGATGGGTCTTCCTGACTCCAGGCCCATTGCTCTATTCACTGTGAGTCCTAGCTGCCCTATCCATTATCACTATTACTATTTGGTGCTATACTAGAAAAGCTAACAAAGCAGTAAGATAAAAAAATTGAATGGAAGGAATAAGCATAGGCAAAAAGGAAATCATAACTCTCTGCAGATATTGGTTGGTTGGCTATTGTCCCATGTCTTCAAAGATGACCAAAATGACATCACCATGATAAAGTGAAAATTCAGTGTGTCCAACTGTGGCTGATCAAACCAATACGAATGCTCTACCACAGGTTGGGCATAGATAGTCCATGTGAATACTTTGGGTGGATATCCCAAATTTGAGCATCCTGCATTTACTTTGTGCTGTCTCAATTCTGCTTTGCTCATAGAGCACAGCATCCTTTCTGATGTGGGCATGCCAAGCTGAGCGGTCCTGTGTCAGTGTCTCATGTTGCACAGTCAAATCCAAAGTTCTTGAAAGAGAACTTAAAGTGTCCTTGTATCGTTTCTTCTGGCCACCATGTGATCGTCCACCCCATGTGAGTTCTACATAAATAGTCTTTTTGGCAAGCATACATTTTGCCTTCGAACAACGTGGCCAGACCATTGGAGTTGTGCTCTCTGAAGCATAGTTTGAATACTATTTTGCAGATGTTATGGTTTACTTGGAAAACCCTAGAATCAACTGAAAGACTAATTGAAATAACTAACAACCTCAGCAAAGATGAGGAATTCAAAATACACCAAAATAAACCTATGTAAAATCATTCCCATTTTTGTATAGTACCAACAAAATCCATCAAGAAGAGGTAGAGAAATTCTATTTAACATAACTACAGAAGAGTATAAAATACTTGTGGGTCAATTTATACACAGGAACTTCACACAAATTAAGACATATAAATAACTGAAGAAATATTGTGTATGGGCAGCTAAATCAAAATAAAAATGACAATACTATGTAAATTAATTTATTATTCAGTGCCAAGTTAATTAAAATACTAAAATATAAAATACAGTATTTTATAGAGGTAGGAAAAAAATAATTCACCTGGAAGAACAAGGGAAAAGAATATCAAAAAATGGGTAGGGAGCCTAGCTGTACAAGATCTCAAACTATACCACAAAGCTGTAATCATAACAAGTCCCATTCTTGGATCACTCCTACCATTTCTCACTCTTGCTCCTATACAAGTACCTCTGAAGGAAGGGGAAGAAAATCAAACAACTCTTCAGACTAGATCCAAAACAATTTTGTTACATAACCCCCACAGGGCCTCAATGATGCTAGGTAATCCTACTATTCTTCCCTTATTAGCTCACTATCTTAATGGCTAGAGCAGTTTTTCCAAATTTCTTCATTCCCTCCACAAATCTCCCATAGGCCCTCCTTCCTCCATCCTCAGGTGAGAACTTTGCATCATATTTTACAGAAAAAATTGTGTACACTCACCACGAACTCCCTCTTCTCACCTCACCTCCTATCACCAAGATGCCTTTTGCCACCACCTCCTCTCCTCTTTCACTCTAGTCTCACATGACTAAGTATCCTTACTGAGTTACTTACTTCGGGAATCTCTCTCCCTGCTTAAGCAATCCCATTCCATTCCATCTCTTCCAATAGACTGCTCCCACTGTCATCTCTACTCTCTCTCTGTGCTCCTTTCCTACTACCTACAAGCGTGACCATGTCTCCTCTCCTGGAGATAACCTCACTTGACCTTTCCATACCTGTGCTAAGTCCTGTATCTTGTCTTCTGTCCCTTGTAAATAAACTGTTCTAGAAGGCCATCTGCAACAGATGTTTCCACTTTCAGCGCTTTCACTCTCTTCTTCAATCCCTTACAATCGGGCTTCTGACCTTTCAATCCCACTCAAGTCCACTGTCCAGAGTTACCAAAGATTTCAATCCCACTCAAGTCCACTGTCCAGAGTTACTAATGATTTCAATCCCACTCAAGTCCACTGTCCAGAGTTACTAATGATTTCTTAGTTGCCAGATCCAACGGTCTTCTCTCAGTCCTCATTCTTCTTGACCCCTCTGCAACCTGTGACACTTGGTCACTTCCTTCTTGATATTCTCTTCTCTCTAGGTTTTCATGACAAAATTGTCTCCTGGCTCTTCTCCGACCCATTTGGCCGTTCCTTTTGTGTCTCCTTTTCTGGATCTTCATCTAGGTTAGGTCCTCCAACCACAGGTGCTCCTCAGGGTTCAGTCCTAAGCCCTCTTCTCTTCCCCCCTATACCACTTTTCACTTAGTGATCTCATCAGCTCTGATGGATTGAATTAATATCTCTATGCTGACAATTCTCAACAACTATACATCCTGCTCCAAACTCTCTGCTGACCTCCAATGTTATATACCCAACCTCCTTTCGGACATCTTGAACTAGATGTCAAGCAGTCATCACAGTCAGTTCAAAACAGAATTCATTTTTCCCCCTAAACCCTCCCCCCAATCCTGCAAGCTAGCAACCTAAGAGTCATCCTGGAATCTTCACTATCTCTCATTTTTTCCCCATTTTCAATCTGATGCCAAAGCCTGTATATTTCACCTTCACAACATCTCTCTCCTCTAACACTTGTCCCCACTCCACTGTAAGCCCTCGTTATGTCACCTGAGCTACTGCAATAACCTGCTACTGGGTCCGCCTTTCTTAAGTGTCTCCAAACTCCAATCCATCCTCCACTCAAAAAATTCAAGGGTTTTCCAAAAGCACTCATGTCACATTCTCCTACTCAGTAAAACCTCCAGTGGCTTCCTACTGCCTCTTCACCTTCTACTAGAAGCATTCTCCAACCTCTCTTTATTCCAGTGCTTTCTTTGTTATTTCCGGTTTATCATATATATATAGCTTTTCTTTGTATATATTTGTTTGCATGTTGTTCCCCGTATTAGATTGTTAGCTCCTTGAGGGTAAGGGTTATCTTTTCCCTCTTTTTGTATCCCCAGGGCTTAGTATAGTGCCTGGTAGACTGGAGGTGCTTAATAAATGTTTACTGATTGATTGGTACTAGATAAGAAATAGACTGATGAGTGGAATAAATTAGGTACATAATATGCAGAAACAAATGAGTTTCAGTAACCCAGTGTTTGATAAACCCAAGATTCCATTCATTAAGGCAAGAATTCACAATATGGCAAAAACTTTTGGGAAAACTGGAAAGTAGTATGGTAACGAGGAACAGATCAACATCTGACACCATATACAAACATACGCTTTAGACATAAAAGGTGATAAAATAAGTAAATTAGCAAAGCAGGAAGGAAATTACCTGTCAGATCTATGGCTAGGTAAAGAGTTCGTAACCAAATAAGAGAGAGAGTGGTTTACAGAAGGTGAAATGAGTAATTTTGATAAAAATTTAAGTTTATCATTAAAAAAACCATTGCAGATAAAATAGAAAAGAAAAAACAGAAAAATGGGGGGACGCAAGGGAAATCTATGCAGCCAATTTCTCACATAAATGTATAATTTCTAAGATAAATAAGGAACTGAGTCAAACTTACAACAGGAGTCATTCCTCAACTGATAAATAGTCAAACATGTAGTTTTCAGAGGAAGAAATTAAAACTATAACAGTCACCTAAAAAATATACTCTAAATTTCTATTTGTTGTTCAGTCATGTCTGACTTCGTGACACGATTTGGGGTTTTCTTGGCAAAGACACCGAAGTGGTTTGCCATTTCTTTCTCCAGTACATTTTACAGATGAGGTAGACAGGGTTAAGTGACTTGCCTAGGGTCACACAGTAAGTGTCTGAGGCCAGTGTTAAACTCAGGATGATGAGTCTTCCTGATTCCAGTGCTATATCGTACACCACCTAGCTGCTCAAATCTCTATCAGAGAAACACAAATTAAAACAATTCTGAGGTCCCAACTCACAGTCATAAGATAGGCCAAGATGACAAAAAGGGAAAATACCAAATGCTGGAAGGAATGTGGGAAAACAGGCAAATTAATGTACTGTTGGTGGAGCTGTGATCTAGTCCAACCATTCTGGAAAGCAATTTGGTAATACTTCCAAAAAAGGCTATTAAACTGTAAATAGCCTTTGAATCAGCAATATTGCTACTTAGGCTACACTCCAACACACTCTCTTTCTCATATCAAAGCTCTTTTAGTTGTGGCAGAACACTAGAAAGTGAGGAATGTCCACCAACTGGAGAATTGTTGTGGTATTATACTAAGTTGCGGTATTATATAAATATAAAGGAATACTATTGTGCTGCAAGAAAATCTTGAAGGGAATGGTTCAGAAAAACCTGGGAAGACCTATATGAACTGATGCAAACTGAATTGAACAGAACCAGGAGAAAATCTACATAGTAATAGCAATACTGTAACAATAACTGACTTTGAAAAACTGAGTAATTCTGATCACGGCAATGGTCCACTACAGTTCTAAAGACTCACGATGAAATATGTTTATTAAACTCCAGAAAAAGAACTGATGGACTCAAGAGGAGGATGGAACCGTAATGTTTTTTCTTTTTCTTCCTTCATTTTTTTTGGAGGGGAGGGGGGAACAACATGGCTAATCCAGAAATCTGTTTTGGATGACTACACATATTTGTAAGGGTTTTATTTCTTTTGCTTTCTTATTGAGTGAGGAAGGTAAGGAGAGAATTTGGAACAAAAAAAATTCTCTTCTTTTTAAAAAAGGGGAAAAAAGAAAATACAAAAACAACTTAAGAGTCACTTACATCTTAAATCCATTATTTTAATGGTATTGCTCACCTGATGAAAGATAGCAGAAGGCAGCTGCAGACAAGGAAACGGAATTCTGAATGAGGGAGAGGGGCTACATTGAGAGCAGGGTAGCTTTGGAAAGACAGAAAGCCAATTAAGAGCACTAGGTGCTTGGGTAGCAAGAATTAAAGGGAGTGAGGAAGTATTCATAATTTTTGAGAAGGCTATACAAGATGTCATAACAAAGTCAAGTTATATCACATTTCAGGAAGAGCACTGGATTTGGGGAGAGGACCTACATTCAAAAACGCAGTTCTGCCATGTACCACCTGTGTAGCCCAAGGTAACTCATTTCTCCTCTTTGAAGCTCAGTTTTCTCAACTGCAAAATGAGAGGATTAGACTTGAACAGTAAGGTACCTTCTACTTCTAAATCTATGATCCTATGACCTCTGCTCTACAAAAATACCCTAGTAGTCCCTACAAATGAAAAGTTCCCCCTACCTCTCCATAGGTCTGGTATCTATAAATAAAAATACAACTCTTTTCTTCTGTACTTTAAAAACCAAAAGGCACTGCTTTAAAACAACCATAATTAGTTAAAGGGCAAAGGCATTAAATGACTTGCCCAGGTCACATGAGTATTAGATATGGAATTAATAAGAACAAAAAGTCACTCCTCACTTCAAATCCAATGTTCTTTCAACTATGTTTTTTCACTGCTTCTTCTCTATTAGTTCATATTCAAGAAATATTTAATGAATTGAGTAATTGGAAATACAGAGTGAACTGGACTAATAGCTAAATTGCGTTACCTACTGAAATCAATTTGGAAATGGCAATTATTACTGATGGTAAAATACAAGTAATATAGGTACCTTTTCTCCCCCCATACTTTGCTTCAAGAACTCTCAAGAATTTCCTCATTCTATGCTAATTTCATCTTTATTTTTAAAGTTGCTGCTACTGAATTTGGTGTAACATATTTGCAGCATGCATGGAATAGAGTTGGCCTGGAAGACAGGGCAACTTAATTGAAGCCTTGCCTAAGCAATTCACTTAGCCTCTCTTTGCTTTAGGCAACTCTAAATAAAAGTCAGCATCAAAGTTGCTGACCTGCAATGGTTAAGGTAGTTTCCTTCCACATACAAGAATTCCCTAAGCCAATGAAATCACAGTTCAAGTCCCCATCTCTAATATATGGAGTATACTGAATTTTGCAATATAACAAAAGCATCATATGGTCTGTGAATACTTTAATACAAATCATTTTATCAAGAAACTCGGGTTTGTGCTATCCATTCATACTTCTTTACTAGCATTAAAGGTACAGAATTTTATTTTCTTTAAAATACACTATGATATAACTTTATGTTCCAACACTTTTTAGCACTAACTTTAAAATTTAGGACTTGGGAAAAAGGGGAAAAATTTTGTCATCATTCCACAAACAATTACAATATATACAAAAAAGTACCAAGCACATAGTTGACATTCATAACATGTTTTGAATTAAGCTGACACAAAATTTTCTGGTATGTACACAGAGATCCTGCCTATGGTAGAAGTTGCAGAATTGGGCTAAGTAAACAATAGGATTTTAAAACTTTCAATAGCTGCTTTGGGATTTCTATACAAAAGTATAGGGGGAAAAAAACGGTACCTGTATTACTTGTATTTTACAATTGCCATTTCCAAATTGGTTTCAGTAGGCAAGCACTGTAGGAAGCTAGTAGAGATGGGCAGGGTTATTTTCTATCTCCCTTAAATATGTCACACAAAAAGCATACCTGTCAGGATCACAAAGATATAAGAACGCAAGATGTTATTTAATGTGTACTCTACTATACTCTTCTGGAATACTTCTTATGTAATTTCTATAAAAACTCAACATTTAAAGCAAACTGAAACCCATCAAAAGCATATGCTTCCTTCATAAAATCCTATATAATGATTAAAGAGGGCATTGTTTTCTTTTCCTAGTGATAGCCCTAATAGCCAGTACTCCATTTCACTCATGTGAATGCCAGACAAACTATCCAGCTATCAAGTCAGCACATCTCTTTAAAATCATACTCACTGTTCTACTGAAAATTTTGAAATCCAGCTATAAAATGAGACAAAAAAAAAGATCAATTTAGTTATTTTTGTCTCAGGTCACTTTGTAAAAAAAAAAGTTACTAATCCAAATTTCTGAAGGATTTCCTGTACTAAGTCACCTAGGAAAATCATTAACACTTTTACTTTTAAGAAACCAATAGGAATGTTATACTGAGAAAGCAACACTAAAGGAAGGAAGTTCAGTTCCAAAACACAACAAAAAAAATAGCATTACAAGTTGAAGGTTCAAATTTATCTTTTGCCTAGGTAAGCCTGCAGAAATCAAGGCAAGCACATAAAATAACTAGAATTAAGCTGTCAATGTCACTTCAAAGAGTATTTCCTATCTTCATTTACCAATCCATAATTCAGTTAAAGAAGCATTACATGGAATCCACTTTTATAAAACAAATTAGACACTATATCCTGTGTGTCTTAATATTGTGGTTTTGTAAATCTTTATGCAAATTAAAGAAATTATGTATTCATGCACAATATAGCCATTCCTACTTTTGCAGCACTCATATATGCCCCTCATGAGTCAAAAATTTTTAAAAACTGTTAATCCAGCTTCTTGGAGAAAAGGGAGTACAATATTGTGAAATTAAACAGGCTACGCACAAATAAAAATGACAGACTATTAGAATTCGAAACGCATGTTTGGGCACCGTCGGCGTGAGAATTTCTTGCCTGACTGTTTTTATGATACAAAGATTCTGTATTTCTCTCTTTCTCGGTCATTATTATTCGGTGAGAAGAGAGGAAGGATAACTGAAATAAGAAATCAAACAGGCTACCTACCCTACGTCCAAAAACTTAAGAAATGACAGAGTCTATTAATCTCCCGGAAGTAGATTCAGGAGCCCTGGGTTCCAGTCCTAACCACGTTTCTTGTCATGACTCACACGGGGAGTCAAGTGACGAAGTACAGGACACCTCGGGGTTCTTCGAATCCCCGCAAGTTTGAGACCGCAATATTCAAGTGCTTTAATCAAACTACAAAGAGCCCTTTGGGCTTTTCCTAAGTGATTATTTGCAAAACCTAACACTAGTATCTAGTAACACACCTCTACTCCCAGGGGCTCTATTTGCTTTACGCCTCACGTCCCAACAACCCACCTTAACTGGGGAGGGGAGGGGAGGGCCGGGGAGCTACTGTAGCTACTTTATCAGCTGGAAAGCCAGACAAAGTGACATTTCGGGTCCACACACGCCCATCGATGCCCGCGCACGCACCGGGAGGGGAAATGCCCAGCACAGCGAGGCACAGCGGGCAGGGGCCAGGCCACCTGGCCGAGGGCACAGGGAGGGCTCGTCCTGGGACACGGGGCGCCGCGGGGAAAAGCAGCCCCACGTTTGTACGAGAATATGTTTTGCTCCGGGGGCGGTGGGGAGCAAAGTGAGGTGACCCCCAAAGAACGATCCTTCCTCCGTCCCCAGGGCTGCGTAAAGGAGCTGGGATGCTAGCACCTCTCCGCAGAGAACGTGGACATAGCCACCCTCACTCCGGGGTGGAAGGAAGGGGGAAGGGGGGTCAGCCTGACCCGGAACCAGTCCCCAGGCTGGCGATGGCAAAGGGGATAGGGGGCGAAAAGGAATAAAGGAGCGAGAAGGACCGAAAGAAAAGGAAGTTGGGGGAGGGGGCGTGCGGGGATGGTGGGGAAAGGAGAGGGAGGGGGAAGCCCACAGGACTGTGGGGAGAGGGACCCCCCCCAGTAGCGGGCGCGCGAGGTTCGCACACTCACCTGCCCCTCCCCCTCCCCGCCAGCCTGGCGGAGGCTCCGAGCGGCCGCGGGCCGCGCGCGCACGCAGGCACGCGCGCGTGCGCTCGGCCTCGGCCTTACTCAGAGGCTCATTCAAAGCCACGCGCGGGCTCGCCGCCGTCGTCTCCGCCGAATCGCTGCCATGGCCCTCCGCCTCCTCCCTCCTCTCCCTCTTCCTCTTCGCCCCTCCCCACGTTCCCTTCCTTGGATCCCTGAGTCTACAGCTGCAGCCCTGGCTTCCTCACTTCCTCACCCCGCCCCTCGGCTCATTTGGACCAATAGGCTCAGGGCAGCTGGTGACGTAAAGAACCAAGAGCCAATGAAGACTATGGTCCTGGGTGGCGGGGTGGGACGTTTGCCTGCCCGCCCGCGTGTTGCTTTTGTGACCGTTGCGCCAGCCGTCGGCCTCTTCCTCTTCCTTGGAGAGTTCTTGGTTGGCCGTGGCGTCGGCCTCTGGTCGGGCAGTTTCTCTGCACGCTGCGTCTACTCCTACCCCGGAAAGTCTTCTCAGCGAAGAGAAGCGGAGGAGAAGCGAAGACGGAGAGCGAAACTAACAGCTGGGATCGGCCTGGCCCCTCTGTCCCGCTCCCCGGTAGCCCTATGTGGTCAAAAACTTTACGAGTCCCGACCCCGTCTTCACAGCCAAACCCATTGGGGCTGTTTCTACTTTTTTCTGGGCTCCAGCTCCGGCTGCAGAAGCCTCTTCCCCTTCCTCAGTCGCGCACACCTCAAGAGCCTCCCCTCCCCCCTCCTCGGTCACCTCGCCTCATCGATCTCTACAATCTACAAGTCTGATACCCTTTCCTCACCACCTTCCCGCGCCTTAGAGTGCCACGCTCCTGGGCATCACTGGGTGGCGCACGGAGAGGCCTCTGAGGGTCCTAATAGGGCTAATTGAGGACCGCAGCTGATTAAATATTGTACCTTGCTTCTCTGGAGCGAGAACCCCTTGAGTACTCCGGGACCTGAGCCACGCAGCCCTGGGGAACACGGCCTTCACCCCCTGCTCTCCTCCCTTGCGTGCCTCCGCACTCTACGCTCAACATATTTTTCATTTTTTTTTCCTCTTAAAATACTTTGAAAGAACCCAGCAACTCCCAAATGTACTTTATGTCTATTCTCGGGATCTGGATAATTAGCTGCTAGGTGGCGTAGTGGCTGAAGTGCCGGATTTGGAAGGAGGCCGACCTGAGTTTAAAATAGGCTTCCTTTATTGGGCAAGTCGCTTAACTTTTCTCAGTTTCATTTTCTTCCTCTGTAAAATGGAGAGTTATATAGTACACCTGTAACTCCAGGGTTGTCCGGATCAAATGAAATTCAAGACAGCTTGACTCATTAAATATCTTCAGTTCATGCTCTCAAGTTTCCTCCCTATTCTTAAGGAATTACCCCAGTTTATGAGAAGTGTCCTTAAAATGTGGCATCCAGATTGGAAACATGCTCCCAGGAAGGGCAGGGTACTATAGCAATGATCAACTCTTGTGTTCTTTTAAGATTACATCAAATGTTTTGGTGAATCTTGACTCATTGACCTTGTAGTCTACTAAACTAAACCTTTTTCCCATTAATTTTATCTGATTGTTGGCCCTTCATCTTGTGAAACTGATTTTTTTAAAATATATATTCTATTTCAATATATTGGCTCTGGCCCATTAGCCATTCAGGATCTATTTTCATATTGTCATTACACGTGTTGGCTGTATCTGCTAGCTTTGTGTCATCTGAAGATCTGATCAGTATGCTATCCTCCCAGTCACTGATAAAAAAAAAAATGTCAAAATCGCCAGGGTATTTCATTTTACCTTCCCCTCAAGTAGGCATTAACCCAAAAGGCAGAAAACTCCCATGTTAGAAACAGTTCATAATACTCCAGAATGTTTTTACTGAAATTAAGAAAAAAATAAAAATGCTGTACTAGCAACTCTGTTTCAAAAACCATATTGTATATATGCTTTCTAGGGACATCGTGTATAGGGTCGCAATGGAGAAGGACTTATTTTTCTCTGCTGTGCTGCATAGCTCTGTTGTCCCCAGCTGGCATTTTTCTCTTTGAAGATTTGTTACCACTTCAGCAGACACCTTCCTGGAAGCGTTCTCTGTAGTTTCCAACACTATAGTCAACTGTTGCTATGCTGGGAAGTGGTATAAGAGTAAAAGAAAAGCCTGGGGTTTTCGGCTTGCTATATAGCTCTGAAAATTCTAGAACATAGATTCCTCTTTAATACAAAATAAAAAATCTTCCACCACTTTCTGCATACTCGGACCCCTTTCAAAGCTGCAATTTGTGTCCCTCTCTGCAAAATAAATACTTCCTTATGCCCCATTCCCACTTATATGGGAACTATTTTCACAAAATCATCCTTCAGAGAGTGAAAGTTCACTCCAACCCTAAAATTCCTATCCCTCCCATCTAGCCTGGGCATTCCTCAAAATATCACTATCACTACTGAACACCTTAGCTGTAGAATAGGATTTTTCATATCACTTTATACTTCTTCTGTTCCACCTAAAGCCTATGTGCCTAAGTAGGTATTTCAAGCATAGTTGATGTGGGCTATATATAATAGGTCATATGGGAGATGCCTAGAAAACCAGCATTTTAATATATGGGGAATATATTTAAGATTCCCAATAACTTTTGGAACACAATCTTTTGGCTTTTGGAATAAAGATGCAAGATGGCAGCTGTCTATAAAGCAGCCCTTTAAAAATGAAAGCACTTCTGATTGTAGGTCTTTTTTTTTAAAGCAAGTTTTAAATTGAAAAATAATTGAACCAACAGTATTTATTTTGTGCAATATCACTCCTTGTGTTTACTAGGTCCCAGATATACATAATGCACTTCTGGTCTAGTACATATCCTTTTATTATGCTATGCAATTGACACCCAACTTGGCACTCCTACACCACTCTGGAAGCCTAAACTCTTGATCAGTGAGAGTTCACAACAAACTATCTCTACCTCTTGCTCTAGGAACAGTTACCAAATAACATTCCTGTTCCTGGAAAGGACAGCTTATACATTGTCCAATGGTTCCACTTACCATCTTGATACTTGTTAGATAAAAATATTCCTCCTCAGCCCTATTTGGCTCCATGTTTGTGTCAGTTTCCTCCATTGGAATGTAAATTCCTTTAGAACAAGGATTATCTTGCTTTTTGTATCTAAGAATTTGTGTTTCTATCACCAGGACTATGAACACCCAGAGATACATAGTGCCTGGCATAAATGCCTATTGACTTGACTTAGCTCTGTTATATCCCATTGTGCAGGGACATGCACTTGTTCCTGAGCCAAATCTGGATGACATATTATCATTACTCACATTCCTTGCTTTCCTTTGCCTATGTAATGATACATGCATAAGTATATGTGTGTACATATATATGCAATATACATATACATACATTTATATATATGTATGTAATATTGGTTGTTGTCCTTCATTTTCGAGAACCAAAATGACATCACCATGATAAAGTCAAGTTTCCATGTGTCCAACTGTGTCTGATCAGACCAATATGAGCTCAGAATGCTCCACTATAGATAGCCCCGTGTGAACATTTAGGGTGGATAACTATATTTAATATAAGACATGACTAATGTATGAGATGAATTTATCACACATGATAAATGGTATCATATTCAGCATGTCATGCATGTATGATACATAAAGCACATCAGTAAATATTTATTAAACACCTCCTATGTGCCAGGCACTGTGCTAAGTGATGAGGATACAGAAAGAGGCAAAAGACAGTCCCTGCTCTCATGGAATTTACATTCTAATGGGGGACACACATGTAAACAAATATATACAAACTATATATAGGCTAGGAAATAGTTAACAAAGGGGAGGCACTAGAATTAAGACTTGGGAAAGGTTTCCTGTAAAAATAAGATCTTATTTAGAACTTAGAGGAATTCAGTAGGTAGAGTTGAGGAAGGAATGCATTCCAAGCATGAGGATCTGCCAGAGAAAATGCCCAGGGGCATAAGATGGAGCATCTTGTTTGTGGAACATCCCATCCCACTCAACTCAAGAGTATATGTGACTGGAAGTAAGGTGTAAGAAGACTGGAAAAGTAGGAGGCAGCTAGCTTATGAAGGACTTTGAATGCCAAACAAGAGGATTTTGTATTTGATCCTAGAAACCACTGGAGTTTATTGAGTAGAGGAGTGGGGCAAGGGGGTAGTAACATGGTAGGATCTTCACTTTAGGGAAATCACTTCAGTTGCTGAATGGAGGATGGATTGAAGTGGGAAAAGACTTGAGCCAGGTAAACCCAACAGCAGGCATGAGGTAATAAGGGCCTGTGGTAGAATGTGGTAGTGTCAGAGGAACGAGGGGAAGTATTGGAGAGGTTTTGCAAATGTGAAGTATATAGGTTTTGTCAACAGATTTGATATCTGGGATGAGAGATAATGATGAGTCCAGGACGACTGATAGATTTCGAGGGACAGGGAGAATGGTGTTGTCCTCTACAATGACAAGGAAGGCAGAAAGGGAATGATTCAGGGGACAGGAAAATAAACTCAGTTTTGGACATGTTGAGTTTAAGATGTCTACTGGACAGACAATTGGAGATGCTAGATTGGAGGTCAGCAGAGAGTTTGAGGCAAGACAGACAGATTTGAGAATCATCAGCATGAGATAGTAATTATATCCATGGGAGTCTCTGAGAACACCAAATAGTAGTATTGATGAAAAAGAGAAGAGGGCCTAGGATGGAACCATGAGGGACAGTTATGGTTAGAGGTCTTGATCTAGTTATAGGTTCCCAAAATGGATGATACTGTCGCCAGGGACACTAGAACAATTCAGGGAGTCAGTAGTAGCCTCCAGTGCAATTGGGGGAGACATTGAATAAAAATAAGGGGACAGTAGAAGCATAAGGAAAGAAGAGAAGAGAATTTTGAAAAACACCATACATGTTTCATCTTGTATAACAGAGTTAAAGTCAGAGTGATTACATTCTTTTCCAAATAAATATGTAAAATGCAAGGTATAGCCAATCAGTGGTCAATCTGCCAGCAGGTTTTAACAAGCAAGGGTTGGCAGGCAAGTGTGTTACACACTGTCAGGAAGTCCAGCATGCATCAGTAGGAATATGTGTGTGTAATGACTCATTTACAATATAATATTATATGGTTACATGATGCAATATTACATCATCAAAATTTCAATGCAGGAAAAACCCCACAAATTTACAACAAATTATTAAACTTAAGATGGATCATTTAAAAAATATACTTTATATGCTTTTTTAAATGATGCAATTTTTTTAAAGTTAAAGGGTTAAAGAAAGTAGATTTCTGGGGGAGCACTAAGCAATTTTCTTTTCAAAAGGGGGTGGTAGGCCAAATAAGTTTGGGAACCTCTGATTTAGATGACCATCAACCAAAGGAAAATGAGAAGAAGCAATCAGATAAGTAGATCAGGAGAAAGTTGTGTCCTGAAAACCTAGAGAGAATATCAAAGGAGGAGAGAGAGAGATCAACAACGACAAAGGCTGCAGAAAAGTCAAGGAGAATGAAGATGGAGAAAAGGCCATTGGATTTGGCAACTAAGAGATCAGTGTAATGTTGGAGAGAACAGCAATGGAATGATGTGGTTAGAGGTTGGATTGTAAGGAGTTAGAAAGTGAGAGGAAAGAAAGTAGAAGCATCTATTGTAGAAGGTCTTTTTGTGAAGTTTATTTAGCTGCATAAGACAGAAGAGATATATGGCAACAACTGGAATGAAAGGGTAAAGTGAGGGTTTTTGAGGATGGGGATATTTGTATGAAGTAAGGAATGAACCAGTAGTTAGGGAAAGATTCAAAATAAATGAAAGAGGATGATGGGACAATCTGCTGGAGAAGATGGGATGGAATCTCATGAACAAAGGGGTTAGGAGTAAGCCCACTTCATCATGTGAGACAGGAGAGAAGGAGAAGTTAGTGGCAGAAGGTGTCTGAATGAGAAATGAGGAAGAGGAAGCTTCCAGCAAATAGCCTCATTTTTTCTGTAAAATATGAGGTAAGGTTCTTAACTGAGAAAGTAGGGGCAGAAGGAACTATAGGAAGTTTGAGGAGAGATTTAAAAGATTTGGAAGAACAGCAGTGAAGTATGGGTTAAGAGTTGATTAGGCAGGTATAGGATTGCCTAGCAACAGTGAAGGCCCAGTTGAGGTTGTATAACATAAATTTGTAGTGAATCAGAAAAGTTTTATCATTTTCTCTACTCTCACTTAAGCAGTATATGTGTAGGAGCAAAGACAAATGGTAGGAAGAATCCAAGATTGAAGTTTAGCAAGGTATAATTGGTAAAATGATAGGGGAGTAGGGAGTCAAGGAGAAGGACAGTGTAGAGTTGAATTGGTTCATTAAGAAGAATGTCTAGCTCAGGGCAGATATATTAGGAGAGAATAGAGGAATCAAGGGAATGGAGGTCCTGGTGTGGATGAAGAGTAGGGTTTTTTTTATCATATGTGAGAGGGGATATCACACATGTGATGAATAACATTATACATGTGTTTCAGTTGTTTTCAGCCATATCCAAGATACTAATCAGTTGGAGAGAAGAATTTTCTTCCATGCTTGTAATAGTATAGTAGAAATACTTGGCCTGATTAATTTCTATTGAATGTATTAAAGGAAGATTTTTTTAAAGCTCTTCTGTATTATGTCAATTAGATGTTATGTTTAGGTGTTAATAGTAATGTATTAAATTGTAAACTTCTGAGGAAATGTACTTATTGCCTTGTTTCTTATTTCCTTTTAAAAATCAAGTGTACCAGTGTTCCTTAACCAAAGTACACAGTCACTTGTGCTTGCAGTACCTTTTTTATGGTCAAAATCATATAAACTCATCATTGAAAAATATCACTTTGTACAATTCTTATTTTAATTATATAGCCTAAAAAGCTCAGGTGGGAAAAATCTCTAGAAAGTTTCAATGAACCCTACTTCCCAAACCTGAACAGATTGTTTTCCTTTCTAAACCAAAAAATCTACATTTGCATCTGAAAAGGACTAGCTGCTCTGGGTATTCTAATAATAAAAAGAAATACTTTTTGACTGTGCAACTTGTAACAGTCATGAATGTTTGGTCTTGGCAAGTTACTTAACCTCTTTGAGTCCATTTGCCTCATCTGTAAAATAAGGGTGTTGTACTAGACGACCTTTAAGGTCTCTTCAAGTTGGACATCAATGATCTTATGATCCTGCCTGAAGAAATTATTTGTTGTTCTCATAGCATTGAGCTTATTACTATAGCAACCACATTTGAGTGGAGCTAGTCTGGATATAATAGGAAATAAATTTTACACAGTGTTATTTCCTTTAAAACTTAGAGGCTCTCACTTAGGTCAAAGTTTCTAAGATTTTCTAAGGATGATATGTTAAAAGAGATCTATTGAACTTCTCATTCTTTTTCCCCCTTATTTATTTAGTAAGAGTATGCTGAACACTCATGTATTTATTCATTCATCCCAGAGGCACTAACTAAACACCTACTAAGGAATAGGGTGAAAAAGTATGTATCATCTACTCACTATATGCCAATAACTTTCCTAAACTCTGGGAATAAAAATAGAAAAGGGAGACAAGCCCTACTCTCAAAGAACTCACATTTCTGATTGGGAGAGACAACACATATGGCAGAGTTAAGTTGCAGAGTACATGAAAAGACCTGACTAACATTTGAATCCAGCAGCAGAGTAAATGACATTGCCAGGGGTCCTCCATCTCCCTGAATCCAATATAGCTGATGACTCCCCGTATTCTTTGAGAGCACAGGAGTAATTGTATCCTTGTGGGCCAGGCTTATGACTGCTGGTAAGGGGAGATCCTGATGAGATATATATATATGGTTGATGATTAGACTTAGGAGAAGACACCACAATGGTTAGATAAGCTATCTTTCATCTCATATTTTTGGTAAGGAAGAAAGGAGAGGGCAGAGCAAAGTTGGCAGAATATAGCAACCCAGCAGAGGTCTTCCAACATTCCCCTCCAAACAATTTAAAAATAACTTCCAATAAAATTTTAGACACTCAAAGTGAAGAAAAGGTCAGAAGGAAACATTTTTCCAGACTAAGACAATGCAAGATGTCATCAAGAGAGGTCTGTGACACCAAGGTGGGTGCTGGCCCAGATAGCACATGGTGTAGCACAGAGGTTGCCCTTTGAAGGTGATTGTCACAGCAGAAGCAACAGTAGCTTCAGGAGCTCTCAGCCCAGAGATGGTAAAGGGATAAGATAACTGGTCAGAAAGGGATTACAGGGAAACTTTTGCTAGCACTGAATATAGCTGGTACTGCTTGGCAACCCTATTGTTCAAAAGCAGTTCTGGGTCACGGTTCCAAGGCAGAGAGGAGTGCTAGTGCTTGTGGTCACAAGAGAACAAGGGACCTAATCACAGTTTCAGGGCTAAGAGGAGTGTTTCCACTTGTGATCAGAGGGGAACAGAGGTCCTTACAAGGTAAAGACCAGATAGTAGACCAGGAAAGCAATGACCATACTGCTCTCAAGATCACACCGTCTTGGAAGCATTGAAAATTTGTAGACCCACAGAACTAGCTCTTGAAACAGCATTAAAAAAAAAAAAAGCTTGAAGTTTGGATGATGTCTCCCTACTTGCAAGTGAGCAGAGCCCAACATTACCATAAAGTTCAAAGTCAAGAAACAGGCTGGAAAAATGAGCAGACAACAAAAACAAAAAGAACTTCATCATAAAAAGCTACTAGGGTGGCAGGAAAGACCAAGACACAACTCAAAAAAGGGCAACAATGTGAGAACTGTTACAACCATAGGTTGAAAGAAAAATGCTAATTGGACCTAAGTACAAGAAGAATTCCTAGAAGAGTTAAATAAAGAGATAAGAGAGGTAGAGGAAAAATTGGGAAAAGAAAAGAGAGTGATGCAAAAAAAATTATGAAAAAGAATTAATAGTTTTGTAAAAGAGGCACAAAATTTCAATGAAGAAAATACTCCTTAGAAAGCAAAACTGGCCAAATAGAAAAAGAGGCACAAAAAAATTACTGAAGAAAATAATCCTTAAACATTAGAATAGGGCAAGTGGAAGCTAATAACTCCAGGAGACATCAAGAAACAATAAAATAAAGTCAAAAGAAAGAAAAAATAGGATAAAATGTGAAAAAAATCTCATTAAAAACGTTACCTGAAAATAGATTAATGAGAAATAGTTGAAGAATCATCAGACCACCTGAAAGCCATGATTTAAAAAAAGATCCCAGACAGCATATTTCAAAAAAACATTATAAAGGAAAATCTTGGATTCAGAGTGTAAAATAGGTATAAAAAGAGTCCATAAATCACCTCCTGAAAGAAATCCCAAAATGAAAACTCCCAGGAATATTTTAGTCAAATTTCAAAGCACCCAGGTAAAGAAAAAAATATTCCATACAGTCAGAAAGAAACGATTCAAATATTGTGGGGTCACAGTCAAAAATCACACAAGATTTAGCAGCTTCTATGTTAAAGGATTAGAAGGCTTGGAATGTGCTGTTTCAGAAGGTAAAGGAGCTAGATTTACAATCAAGAATCACCTACCCAGCAAAAGTGAGTTATAATCCTTTGGCGGGGAAAAAGATATTTAGTGAAATACAGGAATTTCAAGCATTCCTGATGAAAGAACTAGAGAAAAACAGAAAATTTGACATTAAAACACAAGACTCAAGGGGAGCACAAAAAGTTAAACATGACAGAGAAATCATAAGGACTCAATAAAGTTAAACTGTTTACATTCCTACATGGGAAGATGATACATGTAACTCCTAAGAACTTTATCATTGTTAGGACAGTTAGAAGAAGTCTACATAGGTAGAGGGCATGGGTATGAGTTGATTATATTAGGATGATCTAAAAAAAATGAAGGGGTGAGAAAGAAAGATGTACTCGTAGAGGAGGAAAGGAGAAGTAGAATGAGGAAAATTTTCTCACAGAAAAGAAGCATGCAAGGAAGAGTCTTTATACAAGGAGGGGAACATGAAGTGGTGATGGGCAATGCTTGCACCTCTCATCAAAATTGGTTCAAAGAGGGAACAACTAACATGCCCATTCATATGGTTATAGAAATCTTTCTTATCCCATAGGGAAATAGGAGAAAGGGATATGAGATATGGGGGAGGGGTAGTGATGATAAAAAGGGGATGACAGATTAAAGGAAGGAATAGTCAGAAGCAAAACAGACCTTAGAGGAAGGACAAGATAAAAAATGGAGAGAAGGATAAACAGAAGAAAATGGAATAGAAGGAAATACACAGTTAGTAATCACAACTATGAATATGACTGGGACAAGCTCACTCATAAAATGGAAGAGCATAACAGAATAGATTAGAAACCAGAATCCAACAATACGTCATTTACAAGAGTTACACTTGAAACAGAAAGATACATACAGAATTAAAATAAACGGATAGAGCAGAATCAATTATGCATTAGCTGAAGTAAAAAAAGAAACGCAGGCAGGGGTAGTAATCATGATCTCAAAGAAAGCAAAAGCAAAAATAGAACTAATTAAAAGAGATAATCAGAGAAATTATATTTTGCTAAAAGGTATGATAGATAAGTAATATCAAGCAATTTTTACAGCAGAGTTTTCTGGTAAAGACCTTGTTTCTCGAATATATAGGGAACTGAGTCAAATTTGGAAAAATAAGAGCAATTTCTCAATTGCTTAATGGTGAAAGGATATGAATAGGCAGTTTTCAGAAGAAGAAATCAAAGATATCTGTAGTCATATAACAAAATGTTATAAATCACTGTTGACTAGAGAAGTACAAATTTAAGCATCTCTGTGGTTCCACTTCATATCTATCAGAAATGAAAATGCTGCAGATGATAAGGGAAAATAAGTACATTAACAAATTGATGGAGTTGTGAACTGGTCCAATCATTCTGGAGAGCAATTTGGAATTATGCTCAAAGGTTATAAAACTATGTATACCCTTGGACCTACTCCCACTCTCAGTAACTAGTTGGAATCACTAAAATAAAGTTATAACTCCACTTCAGACTTCTATGGGTACCCCTGAGTGTCCATGGGGTGGTATCTTTCTTAATGCTATCAATTCAAACCCCTATTCCAGTATTCTCCCCTAACATCAATCTCCAGTTAGTAAATCCCTTATATCATCAACATCCTGTAGTGATTGGTGCCCAATTTTCATTTAATCAGCATTATTAATTAGATTTTTAAAAGGAATATTTACTAAAGAAATTTTAACAAGAATAGTAGTGCAAACCACTGCCAACACTCTATATATTCTTGGTCCCTAGGGAGAACAGGCCTAAACTCAAGACAGTTACTTGCAAACATTTGCCCCATCAAATTCTCTTCCAAATGTGGTAGAGTCAATGGATGGTTTCATTCCAGGAAGCTCTGTCTTGGCTGCTACGTCTAATATGCTGACCAAATGGGGCCTACAGGACATTTTTTAGGGCTTTGATGGTGTTCTCACTGGACTTCTGGTCCTCCAACCTTTTAAATCTCACAAAGTCAATCTAGTCTATTCTGTCTCCAGTGTTCTGTTACCTAAGAGCAGAAAAAGAATAAATGCAGCAAAGATAAAGAAATAGGAGGGCCACATATCCATAGTTAAATATTGTCAGCCCAGGGGAAGAAATAAAGGTCTGAGACCTTCCTCCCCACTTGAAGGCTTATAGCATTCCTTTCCTCTACACTTGAATATAGTCAGCCAGTCAGTCAGTATTTATTAAGTGCCTACTATGCCCCAAACACTAGATTAAGAACTGGGGATCAAACCAAGGCACAAAGCAGTCTGTGCTCTCTAGGGGTTCACACTGTAATTGGGGGAGTGGAGAGGAGAAGAACACAATACACACAAAAAATACAGATAAGATCTGCAAAGAATTAATTGGGGAGGGACTAATATTAGAGGGAAGGCACTAAGATTAAGAAGGACTGAGAAAGACTTTTTACAGAGTAAGACTATAATTGAGATTTGAAGGAATCCAGAAGGTAGAGATGAGGAGGGAAAGAATTATAAGAATGAAGGATAGCCAATGAAAATGCTCTGAGTTGAGAAGTTAGGAGATTGTGTCACATGCAAGGAATAGCAAAGAGCTATAGAGGAAAGTAAGGTGTTAGAATAATGGGAAGGTAGGAAGAGATCCAGTTATGAAGGGCTTTAAAAGCTAGAAAATTTTAGATTTGATCCTAGAGAAATCTGCGGAGATAATTGAATGGAAGGATAACATTGACAGACCTATGCTTTGGGAAGATCAGTTTGACAGTAGAGTGGAGGATGGACTGGAGTAGGGAGACACTTCAGGCTGGGAGACCAACCAGCAGGCTATTGCAACATACTAGGCATGAGATGATCAAGGCCTTTATCAAAATGGTGGTAGTTTTAAGAGAGAAGGAAAAGCATATAAGAGATGTTATTTAGGTAGAAATGACAGGACTTCACATTTGTTTGGACATGGAAGTTCAGGAAGTTTGGATATAAACTGTTAAGAATGACACAGGTTTCAAAATGGCTGTCTAGGAGGACTGCAGTACTGTTAGCAGTAATAGGGAAATTTAAAAGAGGGGAAGGTTTGGGGAGATAATTTCAGTTTTGGACACAGTGAGATTAAGATGTCTATTGGACATTCAATTTAAGATGGCAAAAAGAGATAGATTGAATTATTGGTTAATGCCTTTTGTAAGCATTCTTAATTCTAGTTCAACACCCATTCAGAAGACTCCTCCTTCCTGGGGTAAGCAAATTGATAATAGCTGCACATACCTCACATAGGGATCACAGGCGGAGCACACTGAGCATGTTCATAAGAGCTAAATTCTCCATGACCAGTCCCAGTCCCTTGTTACACAATGTAACAATAACAGCATAGAATATGTTGAAGGTTTGATTGGAGATGTCTTGATGAAGTCTCCATTTCCCTCGATGAGATTGTAGAATATGAGACAAGTAAAGGAGAAAATAAGGTCTTAAAGGAGTTAAATTTGTACCTTGTGAAGGGTGTGACACCTTAAGCAGTTCACATTTTATTCACAGACTTTAAAGTGGGAGTGACCCATTTATAGATTATAAAGAAGTGTACACCAGTATTTAGTTTCATTTCTCCTTTAGGAGGCATTAAGTTCCTCCATCTAATTGAATTGCAGGGTGGCTAACTATTGAGTGACAAAAGGATACATTATGGCCCCTGGTAGCCTTTAAAAAGTTAGGCTGCTCTTCAGTCTCAAGATACACACGTTAAAGAGTCAATAAAGACCAAGCGCTTTGTCAGCTGTAAGAGATTTATTCCTTGTGGTCAAGGACAGAAGGCCAATTATAGAAGAAACCCCTAAGTCTTGAAGGGGAAAAGCTATTGTTCTCAGGGCTGGGAAGGGAATTTGTCTCCTAACGCCATTAATAATGGAGTCTTACATCAAAATCATGGAACTAAGGCTATTTATTTGGCCATAGTTATCTGCATGTTGTCTCCACTATTAGACTGTAAACTCCTTGAGAGCAGACTGTTTATTTTGTTTAGCTTTTTTTTTTGGTATCCCTAGTGCTTAGCACCCACTTAACACATACTAGACTCTTAATTAGTGCTGTTGACTTGACTGGCTACAATTATGTAAACAAAAAAACAATCAAAAAGACATATTGTGATTTTATAATGACCAAGCTAGTCCCCAATGTTGCAACATAATGTTAGATTTTTTTTGATATGTCAGTTATGTTACTAAATGTTTCCCCCTCTCTTAAATTCTTTGTTTGGTGTCATGACTTTCTGGAAGAAAGAGTGGGGGACAAATTAGGAAATGAAATTGACATGAAAACAAAATTCAGTAAATTTTATCCTAAAAAATTAAAAAAAAACTCTTTGCATTTGATTTTTACAGTAAAGGTTTGAGATCTAATATATAGCAAATTAATACAAATATATAATACTAAAAGCCACTTCCCAACGGATAAAGAGAAGTGAACAGTTCTTAAAACAATTACAAGCCATTAACAACTGAATGAAAGATTGTTGTAAATCACTAATAATAAGAGAAATGTAAAAACAAAACAAAAAACTCCTGAGGTTTGAACTCCCAACTAACAAATTAAGAAAATTGAAAAAAGGATGAAAAAAATGTCTGAGGAGCTATAGGAAATGAGATACACTGTGTCGACCTGGAAGTTTGGTTTAAAAAGGCAAGCAGGCTAAATGGATTATGTTTGTTGCCTTAAAGCTAGCAGTTAACATGGTCTTGGAGCCAGAAGGAAACTTCTGATTGACTAATACAAGAATGACTAAGCTTAAATCTGTTTTAGGACAATTCAAGGATGTCTGTGTCCCTCAGATTTATGCTCTCTATATGTGTTTAACTATAACATGAGAAAGGAATTTTCTGAATTGAATATGTTGTAAATACAATAAGATAAGAGAGTTGACAAAGTTTTAATTGAAATTACGACCCAGGACATCTGTGTTTTCTTTACAATTAACATGTCTTAACATTGTATATGTACACAAAATATTAAGATGTGGAAGAAGTCTCATTATTCGAGATAGTGCCTCAAGTTAAGGGTCTCATAAAATATGCTGTCAGCTCCATATGGCCTTGTTGACATAAGAAGAGGTATTCTCTGAGTTTATTTCAGAGAACAAAGAGATTATTAGGTCCAGGCTCATCTTCTGATTGATTAATTCAAACTCTGACCCTTATTAAAGTCGAAAAATGATATTAAATGATCATCAACTGACACACTTTCGGTTGAGCAATGAATTTTCCAACCATTCTGGTGAGAAATTTAGAAGTATTTTTTTCAAGTGACAAAACTATCCATACCAGAGTTCCCACTACTTGACATATTCCAAAAGGATGTCAAAAAAAAAAGTTCTATATATACTAAAGTATTCAAAGAAGCATTTTTGTGGTAACAAAGACTGTAAACAACATTTAGCAAAAAGTAGGTAGACAAATTCAGAAAAATATAGGAAGACATATAAACTTGATGCAGTGTGAAGTAAAAAAGAACCAAGGAAATATTAATTTGGTTATTAAGATGAGGAAAATTACTGACCCAACAGAACAAAGGGATATAAAAGAAAAAGAAAAAGGTGTACTCAGTTGGGAAGGATACAGTTGTCAAACACAGAACCAGAATGAATACATAATACAGGAATAGGATACAATTAACCATTGCAGTTAGCAGACTGTCCCCCAACGAAGAGGTTGGTTTGTGTCAGCTTGCAATCACAGAAGACTTCTTTTCTCAGGTCAGAAAAGGAGTAGCCCTTCTCCCTGTAATTGCTTCTATACCCAAATGTTAGGTGTTGTATTTGCCCAAGGCTTTTGCGGCCAATAATTGTCAAACAAGATCTCTTTGACTTAGGTTATGTCATTTTACATTTTACAACTTGATCTTTTCCTCTTTTCCTCCCATTATAGCCTTATTTAGAACTCCAATCTAATTAAATTCTTTCTATGCACATTGCTCTTACATTACTTACCTATGTATGTCAATCTGGTCTCTGTTGGGTAAGTTGTGGCATGAACTATCCAAATGATGCCCCAAAGGTAAATGAAAAGAGCAATATAATGAAGTGGAACACTTGATAATTACAATAACCAAGCTAGAGAACAGACAGGGAAATGTACCTTTCTCATTTTGTTGGAGAGCTGGGAGACACTATGGGTTTGTTTTGTGATGTACACTGTCAGATGCAGTCAACTTGCCCAGTGGTTCTGCTGAACATTTTTTTTAACAAGGAAAGCTTTTTTGGTTTGAGGAGGTAAATTTAGAAATGACTAAGATATATGTATGTATACAAATATATACATATATATATGTATGTATGTATGTATGTATACGTGCATGCACATGCACACTTATAAAACTTACCACAAAATAAAAGCACATAAGATCTTATATTGTTTATAGCTTTCACTCATTTGTGAAAACATAAAACTTTTCTCCAGTGTTAGAGTTGGTTTATATGAATTGTTTCTGAATGAAATTGTATTGTGTCAGTGAACTTCCCATTATCTATTTCCCCTTTTTGAAATAAGTCAGATTGAGTTGCTTTATTCATTTAAGAAAATAAAATTCTAATGATATTTTTTTTTGTTTTCACATCACTTCTATTTTCCAAAATATTCCTTTCTCCTACTTCCAGGGAGCCATATTACCAAAATAAAGAATTAAAAAGAGGGAGAAAGAGTTCAGCAATATTAACCAGTATTATCAAAAAAGTCTGACAATATATGTAGTGATCCACACTCAGACTCCCACCTTTGCAAAAGAAAAAAGAAAGAAAGGTGTCCTTTTGCATTTCATATTTGGGGCCTAGTTTGGTAATTATAATATCATAGCATTTATTTTGTTGTTGTTCTTTTGAGAGAAATTATTATTAATAACCACTTTGTGGGGTGATCTGGGCTTTTCTCCTGTCCCTTTTCCTTGTTCAAAGCCCACCCTTTGAAGGACATCACTGAACTCAGGCAAAAAGCTTACCCCACCTAGACTATCTTATCTAGGTAAATTCCTGTCCATTATATTCTACTCTGATTTGGGTGGGGATAAATTCTTTTACTAGATTGCCCAAGGCTGAGCAATTTAGAAGTAAAAGACATAAAGTTACATTCTCTTAGCCACACCCTGTCTTCCAAGTACCTATAAACCATGAGCCCACCCCATGACTCATCTTTGGCATTTGAAAGTGCCACTGACCTCTTTTTATTAATAAAATGCTAGCATTATTAGTAAAATGATTAATTACCCAGAAACTGTCCCTTGGACTTTTTAAATGTCATACTTTCTATTTATACAGTCATAATAATTTAATATGTTGTTTTTCTCCCTGCTTACGTCACTTGGTATCTGTTCACATACATCTTCCTATATACATTTTTTCTTATAACAATAATATTCCATTACATTCAGGTACTGATGGGGTACAGGCTTTGGGACTTGAACTCTCCTTAAATCTTCCCACTTGATCTGGCTTTCTCCTGAGACCATAAGCCTTTCACTACATCTCTTTGTCTAATTGCCTCTAAGTCCCACTCGATTCCATCAAAGTCCTACTCTCTTGGTTATGACTTCTAGTCATCCCAGTCCCATCAAGATCCTCCTTAGATTCCTCCTCCAATCCCTCTCTAGACCCCCTCCTCCCAGACTACTAGACCACCCTTAGATCCCACCCACAATCTTTCTGTATAAGACCCACCCCATTTCCATGAAGGTGTGCAGATTTCTTAAGAATCTGGTCAATATGGTGGATCTTTAATAAACTTTGTTTTTCTTTGGCTGAGAGAAGGCTTGGGTTGAACTTATCTGGGCAGGATCCAGTGTGTCAGTATTTTGGGGTCCTGAGCACCCATAAACCTCAACAGTACCACAAATTGTTTTTTTTTTTTTTTTTATTAATTTATTTATTTAGCTTTTTACTTTCATTTTCACAAATTTTTGGGTTCCAAATTTTCTCCCCTTTTCTCTCCCCTCCCCCCACCCCAATACCCCAAGCAATCTAATTTTCCCTATCTTCAATCTGTCCTCTCTTCTGTCATCCCTCCCTTCCCTTGTCTCTATCTTCTCTTTTCTCCTGTAGGGCCAGATGACTTTCTATTCCTCATTAACTGTATGTCTTCTTTCCTAGTTGCAACAACAATACTAAACAATTGTTCCTGAAACTTTGAGTTCCAAATTCTCCCCATCCCTCCCTCCCCATCCATTCCCTTTGGTACGGCAGGCAATTCATTATAGGCCATATCTGTGTAGCTTTGCAAGTGACCTTCCTGATAGTCGTGTTGTGTAAGACTAACTGAATTGCCATCCCTCTTAACCTGCCCCTCATTGTTTCTCTTCTGTCCTTTGATCCTGTCCCTCCCCAAGTGTTGACTTTCAATTACTCCCTCCTCCCTTTGCCCTCCCTTCCATCATCCCCCCCCCCAATATCTCCTTCTCCCCCGCTTTCTTATACTGTAAGATAGGTTTTCATACCAAAATGAGTGTGCATTTCACTCCTTCGTTTAGTCAAATGTGATGAGGGTAAACTTTTGTTTGTTTGTTTGTTTGTTTGTTTGTTTTTCCCTCAGCTCTCCTCTTTTTCCCTCCACTAAAAACATCTCCTACTTGCCTCTTAAATGACATATAGTTACCCCCTTCCATTTCCCCCTCTTTCCTCTCACTACATTTCTCTCTCACCATTTACCTTAATTTCTTTTAAGGTATGGTCCCATCCTATTCAGTTCAATCTGTGCTCTCTGTCTCTGCATGTGAATGCATGTGTGTATGTGTGTGCATGCGTGTACATGTGTATGTGTGATCCCACCAACCACCCAGATACTGAAAAGTTTTAAGAGTTAGAAATATTGTCCTTCCCTGTATGAATGCAAACAGTTCATTTCTGGTAAGTCCCTTAATACTTCTCCTTGCTGTTTACTTTTGCATGCTTCCTCTCATTCTTGTGTTTGAAAGTCAAATTTTCTTTTCAGCTCTGGTCTTTTCATTAAGAATGATTGAAAGTCCTCTGTTTCATTGAAAGACCATATTTTCCCTTGCAGTATTATACTCAGTTTAGCTGGGTAGGTGATTCTTGGTTTGAGTCCTAGTTCCTTTGCCTTCTGGAATATCCTATTCCACGCCCTTCGATCCCTTAATGTAGAAGCTGCTAGATCTTGGGTTATCCTGATTGTATTTCCACAGTACTGGAATTGTTTGTTTCTGGCTGCTTGCAAGATTTTTTCCTTGAGCTGGGAGTTCTGGAATTTGGCCACAATGTTCCTAGGAGTTTCTCTTTTTGGATCTCTTTCAGGTGGTGATCGATGGATTCTTTCAATACTTATTTTGCCCTCTGGTCCTAGAATGTCAGGGCAGTTTTCCTTGATAATTTCATGCAAGATGATGTCTAGGCTCTTTTTTTGATCATGGCTTTCAGGTAGTCCCATAATTTTTAAGTTGTCTCTCCTTGATCTATTTTCCAGGTCAGTTGTTTTTCCCATGAGATATTTCACATTCTCTTCCATTTTATCGTTCTTTTGGTTTTGTTTGGTGATTTCTTGGTTTCTCATAAAGTCATTAGACTCCATCTGTTCCATTCTAATTTTGAGAGAACTATTAAATTCAGTGAGCTTTTGAGCCTCTTTTTCCATTTGGCTCATTCTGCTTTTGAATGCATTCTTCTCCTCATTGGCTTTTTGAACCTCTTTTGCCAATTGAGTGAGCCTATTTTTCAAGGTGTTAATTTCCTCAGCATTTTTTTGGGACTCCTTTACCAAGATATTGACCTTTTTTTCATACTCTTCTTGCATCTTTGTCATTTCTCTTCCCAGTCTTTCCTCCACCTGTCTAACTTGCTTTTCAAAATCCTTTTTAAGCTCTTCCAAGGCCTGAGCCCACCCAACACCCCCCTGGGGTGTCTGGGGTACTGAGGCCCCGCCCTCCACATCTTTCCCTGATGGGAAAAATACGTCCTCGTCCTCCCCATCAGATCCGAAGGTCGGGATCATTTGCATTTGTTGGAAAAAACTCTCTAAAGTCTTATTTTTCTTTCCCTTTCTAGGCATTTTCCCAGCCAGTTACTTGACTTCTGAGATTCCTTTCCACCTCCGCCTGGATCCGCCCAGCTAGTACTTGACCTCTGAGATTCAAATGCGCTTTCCCGCGGCAAGCTTTAGTTCTGGCGCAGGGTGGGGGCAGGGCCGCTTCCTAGCTTGGGCCCTCAGGGGCTTTCTGAAGAGACTTTCAGGAACAGAGCCGATGGGGGCGGGGTGGGGGACCCCGCCTGCTGTGCTCAGCTCCCTTGAGGGTTTTATTCAGAAGCGTTCAGCAGTAGAGCAGGGTGGGGGCAGGGCCGTCTCCCCTGCTCGGCTCCCTCAGGTTGGAAAGACCTTCAGTATTGAAGATCCTACCTGCTGCTGGGGGATTCCTGAGTCCCGGGCCGTTGCCGCCTCAGCCGCCCGCCCACGCCTCTGCCTCCGCCGCTTCCTGCCCCCGTCTCTGCCGCCGCCGCTTCCTCCCGAGGGGGCCCGCTCCCCTCCCCTAGCGCAGGCTTCTTTTTAACTGACCTTTAGCTTCTGTGGGCAGAGGGACTTTCCCGGCTGCCGGAGATTCTCCCGGAGCTTTCCTCTCTGAAGTCTGCTCAGGTCAGCTTCTCTGGGTCGCGGCCAGGGGTGGGGGTGGGGTCCGCTTTCCTGGCTGCGATGGACCCCGGGGACGGCTCTCCAGGGTTCAGTGGAACGGAAATCTCTTCCCCTATGTTTGTGCACCCCCTGCAGAGATTCAGAATTTATGGGGCTCTCCTTTTACCTCAATTCCATGGGTTGTGGGCTCGGAGCTCGTGAATGTGCGTCCTTCTACTCCGCCATCTTGGCTCCGCCCCCCCAGTACCACAAATTGTTTAGCCATCTTTCATTTGATGGACATCTGCTTTGTTTCCATATTTTTGCTTTTAGAGTGCTGCTATAAATATTTTGGTGTATATAGCAACTTTCTTTGTGATTGACCTCCTTGGGACATATGCCAACAGTTACAATCTCTGGGTCAAAGGATATGGGTATTTTAATCACTCTCTGTACACAATTCAAAATTGCTTTCTAGAATGTTTGGACCAACAATACACAGCTCCACCAACAATACATTAGTGTATCCATCCTTTTATATTTTCTCTAGCATTTATGATTTCCATGTACTATTATTGCTAATTTGCTGGGTATGAGATAAAAACCTCACAGTTGTTTTGATTTGTATTTCTTCTGTTATTAGTGTTTCAGAACATTCTGTCATAATATATCTATTAATAGTTTTCAATTATTCTTTTGAGAAGTTTCCTTATATCTTTAAAAAAATCATCCTTTGGTGAACAGTATTTAGTCTTGCATATTTCTATTGGTAGTCTATATATCTTGCATATGAGACCCTTATCAGAGATATGTTAGAGTTTGTTTTCCTTTTTTCTCTACTTGCATTAGCTTTGTTCATGCAAAAACTTTTCAAGTTCATATAACCAAATGTTTATTTATAGTTTTAAAAACCTTTGACTCAGTGGAAGAAAAATGTAACTTTGAAAACTTTCTCCTTAGTGATAGGGTCTTCAGCCTATTCACTGAAATCACATTGTAGTATAATGTGATTATAAATGTGACTATTTAAAGTTAAACTGACATGACTTTTCCTTTGTAAGCTAATCAATAACATTCCATGTGATACTCTTGTGGCATTTAAAAAGTTTCAAGAGGCACAATTTCTGGGTAATAATTTTGTTAATAATGCCAGAATTTTTATTACTAAAAGGATCATCATTTGGCCATCTCTCTTAGAATAGGCAGTCATGGCAGTGGTCTCACAGGTTTATATGCCCAGTGGAAGAGGGGTATTCCCAAGGGTGGCAATCAATTCTGATTGGTTAACAATTAATGAGAGAATGGATGCTATAATGAGGGCCTGTTAATATGTAGCTCATAGACATGATTGAGAAGAGGTGACTGAGCTGGATTACATTTGGGTAACTATGCAGTGTTTTCTGTGCTCTGCAATTGCTTGCTGCCACAAAAGTGCCCACCTGTCTTCTAAGAAAGAGATACCACATTCCTGGAAAATTAACAATTACAGGTAAGACAAAAGTCAGTTGAAAGATACATAGAATGTGTAAGGTAGACTGCAGAAAGTTACCAATGGAAACCTGAAAGTAAGAAACAGTGTGTAACAAGGCTTATAAGCATGTCTAGATCACCTAACATAGAGGAAGCCTGCTTCCATATTCCCCTATGGTTGGTAATAGGCTCTATCAGCCAGTTGTGTAGCCAGCTGAATCTTTATAACTACCAGACTGGAATAGTCTCATTCTCTTTTCTATGTGTTTTTTCCTGCTTCCTGTCCAGAGGGTTATGAACTGAACTCAGAAGGGTGGATACCTTCTTTTCCTCTTGTTTTATTCCCTAACACTGAGAAATAGACTTGAGGTGTTTCTATTTCTCTTTCAGTATTTTTTTTCATTTTTTTCTCAGTTTCAGTGGCAGTCTATAATCCCTGTTGGATTTAGGAGTTTGAGTCATGCAGACCTTGGCGCTAGAATTCCAGGTATAATATTTCAGTCAGCTAACCTATCAAAGAAGCCCAGAGGAGTTAGGGTGATTGAGACTTAAGCCTGTGTGGAATTTTGGATTTCAATCTTGGGACTGTGCTGTGTAGGAACTGAACCAAGCTATGAGCCTTATCTCTTTCCCCTCCTCAGAGACTGAGATGGTAGAGGGAGGAGTGGGGAAAGGTGGGGAGAGGTAGTTAATTATACCTTCCACATGTTGTTGAGTATGTTTGAACATTTGGTGACATATTTTGGAAGTAAATATTCCTTTCTGCTAATCTGACTCTTAGTAGCTAAAGGGAATTAGGTATAGGGGACCCATATCCTTTACTTGCAAGAACACCATTGGTGGAGAACTGGAGTCATTGAGAGAGAGTTTGGATATCCCAATCTCCTTTAAGGAAGAAAATTTTGAAGGGAAAGTTGAAATATAACATACCTTGCCTTAAGGAAGTGGGAACCAGGGCAGTCAATGTTATGGATGTAAAAGATATTGTTAAAGATGTGTCGCTAGAAAAAGAAGATGGGCTATCTAGATAGCAAGAACAAAGAATTATCTCTGGTGTCTTTAAAACCAGAAGTCGGGATGTGAATTGATATTTCTTGAATCTAGATTTCTTACCCTTCTAGAAAGGGGCTACAGACTCACAGTTCTAGAGGAGTCTAACTGCAAAAACGGGGAGTCAGGCTTTTTCTCATTCTCTCTGGACCACTGCCATAACCTTGAAGTTCCAGAGAAAATTTCTTAAATATTAGGTATCATTCATTTTTATGGTTTCCCCCAAAGGGTTATCCCCTTAACAGAGTTCCTTTCAGAAAAGGCATTCAGTATACAAAGTATATTAAATATAGGATGGACATTTATTTCCTCCACCATAAAAGGTATGATTAAAACATTAAAGATATATAAGCACACATGAACAAATATTTAAAATATCAAGGAGTAACTCATCACATCAATCATATAATCCCTAAAAAAGTGAAGGCACTTTGTGGATCTGACAAACATTTTCACCCTAGTCTTATCTGCTTGAGAAATTCACAAAGCCCAGACTTGCTGGCCAACTAGAGCATAGCCACATCCTTCTGACAGTGGCTCTTGGCAGTGCTACATCTTCTATGAGAAACTATTCTTACAGGAAGCAACAACATGCAGATACTCTGGACTTCTGGAACTGAAAGTAGTCCTAAAGGCTTACAAATATACATCTTCAGGACTGCTGCTGAGTTAACTATAAATGCTGTTTAAAGACAGAAACATAAAGAAGAGGAAGCCAGGGTTTTGAGGTTCTTTCTCACGCTCACCTAGTCAAGCATGTTTATCAGTATTGTCATATACACAAGCTGTGGGTTGACAAGGATGTTGGGTGAAAGGAGTAAGAAAAATTCTTGTCCTTTCCTTTGTAGGTAGTACAAGGTAGAGGTGTTCCAAATCAGAGAGAAGATAAAGGAGAAAGAAGCAGAGTTTTTCTACACTTGGGAGCCTCCTGGGGAATGGAGTGTGTACAGTGATGGCATTTTCTTTTCTAATTGTCAGTTGTCTTTAAACCCAATCTCTTGTCACACACATACATATGGGAGCCTCCAGGAGACTCTGGGTTTGAAGGTGCATTAGCAAGGAACCAGAGCATTTGACTCACTGGAGGGAACCAGAACGCATGCTTGGCTCCATGGGATCTGCTCCAGAAGATCAGAGGGGTTTACTTGAATATTCTTATTAAACTAAAAATCCACCAAATAAATAATAATAAAATAGAAATTTTTCTGTCAAAATGGAGAGAAGGGCTGTTGCTCAGCTGTGTCTGACTCTTCATGATCCTCAGGACCAAAACGTGCCAGTGCTGTCCATAGGTCTTTTTTATTTTTTGAAAAAGATACTGGAATTGTTTGCCATTTCCTTCTTCAGTGGATTAAGGCAAACAGAGGTTAATCACTCAGGGTTACACAGCTAGTTAAGTGTCTGAGATGGGATTCAATCTGACATTTTCCTTCATGCCCAGTGATCTATTCATTGTGCCACCCAGCTGCCTCAAGTTAAGGCTAGTCATGAAGAAACCTGAGAACCTTAAAACTAGAAATTATTCAAAATTTTGGCTATTGAACACATTTTGAAATATTTTCTTCAAATGATTTCCATGATTAAATCAGAGGTAAAGTCTTATTGGAAAATGGAAAATCTTTTTTAACCCAAGGAGGTAAAAAGTTGGCCAAGCCTATGACATTTTGTGGTGTTTTAGTTTTGGGTATACTTTTATAGAATTTTCAGTGTGTATTTCCTTAGCTCATAGAACTGGAGTAGAGGTATTTAATCCGTATTTGTAGCTGCAGCAACTTAACTCTTCTGTAGGACTTCTCAGCAGATTAAAAAAATTAATATTTAAATTTTTTTTCATTCTAAATTCTCTCCCTCTCTCTAGCACCTTCCCAATTCACTGCAAACAGAAGCAATATGATACCCATTATACATGTGAAATCATGAAAAACATATTTCTGTATTAGCCATGTTACTGAAAAAAAAAGCAAGACAAAGTTAAAAAGTATGCTGCAATCTGCATTCAGAGGTCATCAGTTATCTCTTTGGAGGTGGACACGATTTTATGTCATGGGTTCTTTGGAATTATCTTGACAGAGTAGTTAAGTCTTTCACAGTTGATTATCATTACAATATTGCTGTTACTGTGTACAATAATCCCCTGGTTCTGCTCACTTCACCTCTATATCAATTCATATAGGTCTTCTAAGGTTTTTCTAATGCCATCCACCTTATCATTTCTTATAGCACAATTGTATTCTGTCACAATCATATGCCACAACTTGTTTAGCCATTGCACAATTGATGGGCATCATTTCAATTTCTAGTTTGTTGCCACCACACACACACACACACACACACAAAGCTGATATAAAGATTGTGTGTGTGTGTGTGTATAATATATATATATATACACCCAAAAAAGGACATATATATATATATATTTTTTTTTTCTTCCATTTTTTAAAATCTCTTTCTTTGGGATATAGAACTAGAACTAGTAATAGTATTGCTGGGTCAAAGGGTAAGGCCAGTTTGATAGCCCTTTGGAGATAGTTCTAAATTGTTCTCCAGAATGTTTTGATCAGTGTACAATTCTACCACCAGTGGAGTTAATACACTCTTTAACTCTTCTAGGCATTCTTGTTGGGCTTATATCGAATTTGCATTTTTCTTTGAGGCTTTGGTTGTAGCTGTTTTCGTATTGTTGTCTTCTGAGTTTGTGGCTGGTCTTTCCTGTCATTATGGTAGACTTTTATGGTCAAGATTTTTGTTGTTGCTTGCTCCCTTTTCTAGACTGTTTCTTGATTTGGAACTTTATGGTAAAGTTGAACTCTGCTCACTTGGAGGTAGGGAAGCACTGTCCCAAACTTCAGACTTTTTTAGGCTATTGTTTTTAGAGCTAAATATGGGGGTCTGTACATTTTCAGTGATTCCAAGGTGGTGTGATCCAGTAAGATGTGCGATCACTGTTCTCCTGGTCTATTCTCTGGCCTTCTTCCCCTGTAGTTGTAAGTGTTAATGCTCCTTTCCACCCTGGGACTGTGACGAGGGCTCCTGCTTCCTTATGACCAAACACAAGCATTATTTCTGCCCTGAAACTGTGACCCAGAACTGTATACGGGCAACAGAGTTGTCAAACAGCTCCCAATTCTGCACCCAATGCCAGCAACATGTTCCCTGTGCTTTCTTTCTGCCTAACTGTCCATCTCCTTTACCATTTCTGGACTGAGAACTCCAGAAGTTGCTGCTTCCCCTGTTGAAACTGTCTCTAAGGCCCACTGTTGGTGATACAGCTATGTAAACTCTTGGTAGGCCTCCACCTTGGTGTCATAGACTCTTCTGATGACCTCCTTAATTGTCTCAGGCTAGAAAAATGTCTCAATCTGACCTTTTGTTGATGATCTAATCCAGAAATAGATTTGAAGTGCCATTTTAGAGTTGTTTGGAGGGAAAAATTGGGAGAGTTCTGCTGTGTTGCTGCCTCTATTTTGCCATCTACTTTTCAAATGATTTTTAATACTCCAAAGCAGCTGTTATTTTAAGCATTCAACTTTACACATACTCAAATGGGTCTATAATATTTTTGATTTGGATGTTCTCCCTAATGATGTAGAAAACAAATTATCCACATTCGCCCATCTTATGGAATTCCTATCCATTTTCTCCCATAAATTCACTACATTGTGTTGGGGATATGCCTTACTTTCTCTTGTCATTGAAAGGATATCTCTGGAGCAATTTGGGCTTATGACTTATTACCCTTTGCTACATGCAACCAGTCTGTTCTCTTTATTACTTTCTCTAATCACATCCTTCACTCTGGTTCTTTTCATTTCCTTATTTGTTATATGTTGTAGCCTACTTAACGTCAGTCTATTAACTATGGAAGTTCCTTGATGACAAACTACATAACCTAATTTGAACTTAAGACTACATCAGTAGAAATCATTTATCAAAATGAGGAAAGTGATGCTCTGCTCTCTGAAGTACTGTATTGAAGTATGAGCCCCACATTTTAAGAAGGGGGTTAATAAGAGATGATCAGTATGGAGAAAGGTATTGAAACAAGGCATTGTGCAACACTATCAAAGCCTGAAAAGGAGAAGAATTAATGTAGGGGAGGGAAGAACAATTTATTATGTGTCTTCCATGTATCAGATCCCATGCTAAGAGATTTACAAATATTATCTCATTTGATCTCATTTAAGGGTAACATGGTCTCTGTATTCAAATATCTGAAAAGTTGTAATATGGAAGTGAAACCAGACTTGTTTTACTTGACCCAAGAAGGCAGAAGTAGGACCAATACAAAGAAATTGTAGAGAAGTTTTACATCTCAAAAAAGGAAAAAAATTTACTACATACTAGAGGTATCCAAAAGTTGAATGGCTATCTTACTTCAGGTCTTCAACTAAGGTCTGGATGATCCTCTGAGGATGTTGTAGACATGCTTCATATTTCAATAATGAATTGGCCTAGAAGACCTCTGTGCACCCCTTCAACTTTGAGATTCTGTAATTATTCCTGTCTAATATTTGTAGTTTGTGTTTCAGTTCTTACGTAATTATTGAAAGTTTTTACAAGGTGCTCCAAAAGTCTTAGTGAAGTTTTAAGCTATTAAAGTTTAAAATTGCACCAAGATTTTTTGGAATACCCTTTATATTTTCATTCTTTGATATGAATTTTTTACTTAATCTTGTAATAATCCAAATAATTCAAACAATATGGATATCTAGCATATATTTATTATTTAAAAGTTTTTTGTTGGGCTTATTAGCATTAATGGTAAGGATTATATTTTGTTTTTATAAAATAAACAAATTTTAAAAGCTGGAATATATAATGTAAAACCATTACTTTAAACAGTATCAGAGTAGGGAAATGGTAGTTGGAACAAAGTAGAAAGTGCTGATGTTATAGTTGTTTTATGTTTTATGCTTTCTCTACCTCCACAGGGCCTGAACTTCCAAAGGGATATTGAAGAAGTCAAGCATCATTTTCATATAAATAATAAGTTACATGAATAGGGAAATTAGGTAAACTTTTTAAGAATAAAATGGCCCAAAATGTCAAAATACATGAAAACCATGTTATCTTTAGCTATCTTGACACTTGGTAATCAGTACATGTAGGAACTGAGATAAAATATAGTTTCTATCCTGGTCATGTTATAGATATGATACATGACCCACTCATGATATGTACTTCATTTTAACCTGATTCCACTTTATTTTTATGATCTTACATCTCAATCTCATTTACCTTCCTCAGTTTCCCCATCTGTAAAATGAAAGAGTTGGGTTAGATATTCTCTAAGTCCTCTTCTACTTTTAAATCATATTCTTAAACAAGTGTACAAGCAGGTGAAGTTTATCTTCAGTGTCCTCTCACTTCTCTTTTCTCTGCCCATTTACTGCCTTCTGTCAAATGTCCCCACCCCAAATACTGAGTGTCCTTTTTTTCTGCTGTACTCTAAAATACTTGCAAAGTACTTGTTATCCTTCTCTTCCTAATCATTAACATTTTTATTACCCTGGATGGTCAATAAGAAAAAAATCTGATAAAATAACTCACATTAAATTGACAACATAATGAATCACCCCTTCTGAGATTATTCACATTTTCAAAGAAGGTGCTTGGAGAAGTCAATTCTTTAGCTCAGAGGAATGTCTCTTTAATGGTGGAATAACAGGTAGCATACAGAATGGGGAAAATATTCTTTAGAAGGGAAGCTTCTTGGGGCCCTTAAAATTATGTCAGCTAAATATCAACTTCCTTTCCTACCTATGAGATTCATTCTGCTTAGACATATCAGTGTTTTTGAAAACAAATGTTGGGGAGACTCTCCAGTATTGATATATTATATGAGAAATTATAATATATGCATACAGGTGAGCCACTAAACAACACAGTGCCAGCTGATGGCAGCAGTTAAAAACCTTCTGTTCCATATCTCATTATTTCTCACTAGATTATTCAGGTGCCTTTCTAACATGATTCCTGCCTCTTGAAAATCACACAGAAAAGCTTTTTGTTTGCTAAATATTCAATCTACATAGTCTACTAAATATGCTAAAAAGAGCTAGAGTAAAACTGGGAGATAATGTTGGGAGGGAGAGAAATATCATTCTAGGAATAGAAGTTGAGTGATAGAGTTGCTGCTTGCCACTTTTAACCTGCCCTAAATGACCCCAGAGTGACACTTCCTGGAAATTAAGAGACAATCATAGTAGATACTGAAGATGTCCAATCAGATTTAGATGATCAAGGAAAGTCATATGTGTATCACCCACGTTTGCCATAAGCAGGGCTGATGCACAATTGACTATAGCTCTTCAATAAGGAGTAAATAATTGTGGGATTTGCTGAGTAAATTCCACATAAATTGTTATAAGAATCTTTTTTTAATGTTTGGCTCCCCCTATGGATGCCCATTTTCAGACTGCTTCCAATCTGATCCAAAGCAGTTAAACTGGAATAGGACTGACCTCTGGGATAGAATGGTTCAAATGAATATTTAATGACCCACCACATTAATTTATAATGATTCATGACTTTTTAGAACAAGAATTTGAAAGTTGCATGTCCATGTTCAAATCAGAGATTTTTACAGGTTTTAATATTATAGTACAAAACAATCTATATAACAAAAGGAAACTTTCACAACTGATCCTTGAATTGTTACTTTAAGGAAGTTTGGTTATCTTTAATGTCCTATCTTGTTCTAAATCCTATGATACTATGATTATTTTGAAGGTAAATGATGATTTTTATCTTTTTAATCTTACACAGATAAGTAACTTGAACATTGAAAAAATCTGTTGTCTTTTTCTCTGCATTATAATTACCAAGTAGTTCACTAGTATGTAGCTTCTTACATATCTTCGGTTTTCAGCTTGCTCTTCATTGTAATATTTCACTGATTTCATCTGTAATATAAAAATAATACTGTTTCAAATGTGATTTAACACCTGTGTTAATTTTAGTCTATAACAAGTTCATAGTTATGCTGGCAACATAGTTGTAGTTTATTATGCAGTATTACTATGATAATGATCAATAAAAATGTACAGTTAGAAACCCTTATACTTGTTTTCTGTATATAGGAGGTCCTTATGAGTTTCAGTTCTTACTCATTTTTTATTGATAGTTCATTTAATTAGAATTAAAGATTCTCTTAAAACCAAAATCCTGTGAATTGAAAATATAAAATCCTGGAGAAAAAGGATTTTAATTATTTGTTACTTTTATAATATATCATTTTTACTACAGTGAGTAATAGTAAATCACTTAGGTGGCCACAGAGTAGCAATTACTCAGCTTCAAGGCTGGAAACTAAATTAATCACCAGCATTTAGATAACAGGATCTTTTCTAGTTCCCAGTACATCTTTAGAAAGAACAAAAATCTAAGCTCCTTCAACAATAAAGTAATGGACAAAATGAGTAGTGGAGGAAATAAGAATGCAACCTATTTTGGCCATAGCTCAGAATGCTGGTCAGCAGGTTGGGAATGTGGTGTTAAGATCATATTAGGCAGCTAGGTATTTCACTTGATAGAGTGTTAGATTTGGAATCAGGAAAACTTGAATTCAAAGTAACCTCAGATACTTACTAACTGTATGACACTGGGCAAGTTACTTAATCTCTACCTGACTCAGTTTCATTATCTGTGAAACAGGAATATTAAAAGCACTTATCTTTCAGGATCATTATGAGGATAAAACCGGATAATATTTGTAAAGTGTTTTGGAAACCTTAAAGCATGATATCAAATGCTAAGCTGTTAATAGCTATCATTATAAAGTGTGCATGCAACATAAAAGATTCTATCTAAGATGGTTTCAATATGTCAGCATTAGACATGTTTCAACACTTCAAAAGATACATGTGCCTTCCTCAGTGGGGCTAGTTGACATACTGATACAAATTGCAATCCCTCCTCACCCTCATGCCCCTCTGGAAACAAACAAAATCAACTTTTCAAAAATGAATCACCCTCAAAATCTCCTGATTTTTGTGTTTGTCCTTCGTTCTCGAAGAGGACCACGATATCAAGATGATGACATGACCAGCAGCTGACTTTGATTTAAGTGAGGGAGGGCTGTGCAAGGTCACCAGCCTCACTTTCTTCTCCTGAGCCATCTGGATCCAGTGGCCTGATATTCATCAGGACTACTGGAGATGGCCCAGGAGGCAATGTGGGACTCCAGCCCTTTCAGGCTAATGTCTTATAGCGTTCTCGTTTTGAGTGAGATATACTCATTCAATGAATAGGCTTCTTTAAATAGTTGCTCAATGGATGGCCCCTTTAATAAAAAAAAAAAACAAAAAAAAAAAACTGGGAGAAGAAGACCCTCAGGGTTCCTGAGTAAAAGAGAAATAATTACCATTACAAGTTACAGGTTGCATGATCTCATAGGTGGGGGTGAGTCTTTACAGATTATCTAGTCCAACCCACTCCATTTTAGATCTGCAGAAGGTAAGTGATTTGCCCAAGGACATACAGTGGGGAACAGACTGGCACAACCTGAACTGGGACTCCTTGCCTTAAGCCAGTATTCTTTCAATTGTTATCTCACATTGTGGTCTCTCTCAAGGAATTTAGACACTATATTTTACACTTCTCCAGTGATCTCTGCAGTCCTTAAAGCAATGCTGAGCTCATACTCTCAAGATATATAATTTTTGTCACTGTGTGCAAGATCACCCTGCACCCATGTATAACTTGATACCTCTATATATTTTGCAGATACAGGCAAAGGATAATTGAAAGTGATTTGTCAGTAAGTAGTGGATAAGATACTCCTCTGATCCAGGCTAAACCAATTCACTTTGTATTTAATCAGTGCATACTATGGGATAATAGAATATCAGAAAGACCTTGGTTCAAATTCCACCCCTGACACTTACTGCTCCGTGGCCCTGGAGAAGTTACTTAACCACCACATGTCTCAAGCAATACTTTATAGGATTTACCTCCAGATTTTTATATGTTTGCCAAAAGAAGAATTATTTTCCTATGAACTTTGGAAAACTTGAAATCATCCTTGACTTGTTCTCTTCTTCTGTCCTGCTAAGTTCTGCCTAGTATATGAAAGTTGCTGTCATAGGCTTGTTACCAGCTTCCTTGTCTTTGGTCTTTTCCTAGTTTGCTAACTACGTATACTGCTACCATATTAATCTTCATTAATCTTTACTTTCCTTTTGTCTATCCCCCACTCTCATCATCCTGAAAAACTCCAATGACTCCCTGATATCCAATGGTTCAAGTCCAAAATCCTTAGCCTGGTATTCAAGGACTTCCAGAGTCTTACCCCAAAGTACCTTTCTAACTTTAATTCCTATTACTCCCTGACTAAAATGTCTTCTATTTGCTGTACTATTGATATAGTTTGGGGTTTCTAGGAAGCCCCAAATGCAAGAGTATAGAGTGGGTCTGCCATGAAAGAATTCAGCCACTCAAGCCTTCTTTCAGTCAGAGTAATGAAGTTTTATTATACACTGATTGGGCAGGCAAGATTTCTAGTAAATCTTCCAATTTAATAAGGATGGAACTGATACTTTTATACAGAAAAAGACTGTGGGAAGATCTGAATGGGACTAAAGAGTGTCAAGTAGCCTGGGGTGAGCCAGGTGCAAACTATGAAAGGAGTTAAGTGGTAGGGCCACAATGAAAGGACAATTAAAATGATTATACTGGGATGGGTCAGATGCTTCAGGGGAATGACAGGGACTGGGTTCCCGAAATGTGTGAGAAAGTACAAAGACTTTTTTTTTTAGGGCTCCCATTGCCCTATCAGCCAAGTCACTATGAACATGTATGGGTCATTCTCATTTTTATACCTTTCTCCACGTTGTATTCTATAACTGAAATGCCATTTCCTCTACTAGGTCTTCACTGAGTACTCCACTTCGCAATAATGACATACTATGCTGAGCTCCACTGTATATATTTCACAGTATGCCTTGTATTCCCAATGAAACTGTTACAATTCTTCAAAAGTAGGGAACATATTTTCTTCTTCTCTGTACCTGACCAGCCCTTCCTTTTCTCCCCTCCGCTGCCCCAAACTTCATTCATAGGGTTTTGCATGGTCCTGGTCACAGACACATAGTTTTTTGTTATTCAATTTTTTAAAAAGAATTTTTAAATTCTACTATATGTGAAATAATTTGTAAGAGAAGAAAAAACACCTTACCTTACAGTTTCCTTCAGAATCAAAACAGCGGTCATAAATATTTCCAAGAGAAGTCTTCCCCCTAATAAACAACCAACTACAGTAGTGACTTTCTGGGCAGCTGAGCCCATATTAAATGATTTGCTGTCACTGCTGCTGGAGCTGGACTGTACTGGCAAGCTGAAAGACCTTGATTCCACCCGGACATCATTCAATACAAACTCAATCTTATAATTTTTTCCTGTAAGACAAAATCATGACCAGGTTTTTCTGTAAAACAAAATTATAATTATCCCTCTTCCCCTCATACAACTCCTAATAATTTCCGTTGACTAAGAATATATTTTGGTGTATAAAAGGGTTCTTAGAACTGTCATCTTATTAATGACTAGGAAAGAATCCTCCAAATTCTTATTAATACATATAGTCCACCACTCTTCAATTATAAGGAGATACAAGATTTTTTTTTTTTTTAGAATTCATACCTCTTATTCTTCTCCCACTAAGTAACTAAATCTAAGCTATGAAAGATTGATAAACTTCACTATGGGAAGCAAGAAAGTTCTGTTTTTCATAGTCCTGGGTGATAAGGATTGTGACCTAGCATGAACAGGTTAGAGGTCAGAAACTAATGCACTGGTCGAAGGAGCTATGTGAGAAAGGGCCTATCAGAGAGGAGAACATGGAGTCACAGGGCCAGCGGACAGTATCTCAGGAGATCCAAAGTTCAGAAAATAGTATAAAAAGCCCCATCTTTCTGAACATGTTGTGGTCTTCCTGTAAGCTCACTGGGGAGGCTACCCCCGGCCATTCAGGGGGAATGGACATAAAGATTAATAAAAGCTTTCCTGATTTCACAAGAGGTATTGCTCTTTATTTAAGTTGAGCATGTTTCTCACTGTTGGGGACTTGTTAAATGAGCTCACTTCTAACAATTTTGGGGGGCTCATCTGGGATCTTTAGCATCAGAAAGATTGGAAAGGAATCTTGCTTGTGGGGGATGGGAGCGCACCCATTGATGTTTTCAGTGGCCCAAACACCCATGGGCACGTTTCCCCTCTTTTGACTGTTCACTTCTCTGGGACTCTTTGGAATTGTTGTGAACTCAGGAACATAGGTAAAACAATGGACTGAACAGCCAGGAGGCAGTGTAAGTCAGGGACCTGAGTAAGAGCAGGGAAAATCGGTGGCTAAGTACTACTTTGTCTCTGGGTCTTAGACATGACCATTCTTTCAGGGACCTTTGGAGCATAAATCCTAAAATGGGAAGTGAGTGCTCTTAAGATAATGGTACTTAGGAGGGGATGAGTAATCCTCTGGGTATCCCTTCAGAAGCCCATTTGAAGGAGAGAGAAGAGAGAAAGGGGGAAGGGAGAATCTAGATTCTGGGAAGGATCCTTTTGAAATTGGTGTAGAATCAGTCAGAGTAAACTGACATGAATAGTTGAATTTCAATCTGATTCAAAACTTTTTTTTTTAATCAGGGAAGGTCTTTCTGCACCAGATAGGGGAGTGGCAGACCATTTGCTACCTCACCTAAAGAAGAATCTCTTTTGTAATAGAAATTAGCATAGTAAAAGACAGGCAGTCTGGAGTGAAAAGTTGAGTTTTGATTTAATGAGATCTCAAAGTTAAAATCTGTACTTTATGTTTAAATAGGTAAACATATCTGATACCAGACAATGTGTTTAAGATTGCAAATTCACTTTAGAATTTCAGTGACTTCTTTTAGAAGCATTAACTCTATGTGCTATGTCCAGATCACCTGGACAAGGGGGAGGTTGCCCCATCCCAGTGTGAGTTAATTGGGAAAGCTCCTGGTCTGGTGGACCTTGGAGGGGGGAAGGGAGCTGGAAGATAGCATTTCAGCTCTTTAAGAAAGTAGAGTAAAAAGAGATTATGAGAAATTATAAATAAAGTTTTCTTTAAAGTAGCAAGAGTATTTGAAAAAAAAAAGGAGAGCTAAAATGTTTATCATTAGTGCTTATACATCTAGGTTTGATATGATTTCAACTTAAAATCTGTCCTGAAGGAATATAAAGCAACCTCTGAGAATGTTCTTCCTATCAGGATTAAGCAGAAAAGATATTGTTATTTGGCATTTATGAGGTAAAGTGATTTACATAAGGATGGGTATATGTTAGATGCAACATTACACCATTTTTAAATTTGGAGTTTGCTATATATAGATTGGGGTTTTAAAAAGGATGTGATAGAAATTTGATAATTTGATACTTATATTTGGTTACAAATAAGCAGTATAAATGCTGATGTTTGCTATATAATGATAGAGCTAACTTTTTGCTTTGTCTAAGCTAGAATAAGAATCCAGTGCAGACAATTATGGTTAAGATGGGGAGGAACTGGATAATCTGAGTAATGGGACTGAGAGATTTGGAAAGATGAATAAAGATTTTGATTGAAAATATGAAAGTCAGCTAAGAAGGTTTTTGAATAGTTCTGAATGAGTTAGTTTCAGATGGTTTCAATAAGTAGTGAGGATGTGAGAAAGTATTTTAAGAAGACATGAAAACATGTAACTTGATTTGATAATAGCTCAATCAAATCTGAGATGACTCTATCTGAAAGGATATCAGGTAACAGAGTGTGCCCACATGATGGTAAAGAAATGAATTACTGTGTAAGGTGATGTGGAAATGCAGTCAGCTGAATGAATAATGGCTTATTTTAAGTTTTAAGTAAACTTATAAGTTTAAATTTTTAGGTTATCCATCTAAATGTTGTCCTATTAGGAATTGAATTGTTAAATTAATGATGAATTGGTTTAAAAAGCTGTTTTGAATTCTGTGTAAGAGATTCTGTGTTGTAGAATTTCTATTGAGAAAATGAAAATCTTGAAAAAAATACATATATATTTTTATATATGGTTGTGATTTTCAAGCCTATTCCATCTAAGGATGTATAAAGTATGTTAAAAAGTTTATTTTTGTTGTTAAGAAGGAAGTTTTAACTAAAATTGTTTTTGCTATGAATCAAGGATTTACAAAAGTACGTTTGTAAAAGGAAGCTTATGGGCAAATGCAAAAAGGACTTGGTTTTATATCTTGTAATTTTTGCCAGTTGGGTTCATGAGGGTTTTGTGATAAATTGTAAACTACTCATAAAAGAGGAAGATATTTGTTGTATGAAGAAATGTTTTGTAAAATCTTTTGTATGGTTTTTGAAAGACCTACCTACCAAATTTATATTTATAAGCTGATTTGTTATAATAACTTCAGGTTTTATGAAAGTTGGAAGAGAAGGGACAAGATAAAGGAGACCACAAATTTTATGGCTCCAGGAAGCTCTGTGATAATTTTAAGGCAAAAAGCCTCCTGGTGCCATCCCCCTTTCCTTTTGAAGTCCAGTCATTACAGAAGGACTTCTTAGGATCTAATCTGACCTGGAGATGCTCAGAGAAGAGATGTTAACTCTTTCTATTGTCAAAGGAGAAGGGTGGCGCCAGTCCTACCCACGGGCCCCTAAGACTTGAAGAGTCTAAAATGATTATCCAAGTGGTGGCCCCTTACTTTGTTAAAGTTGTAATCTCTTATGTTAAGTGTAAACTGTTTGCATATGGAGTTCCTGAACAAGGAATTTGTGTTGGTGATATATAATCTCTAGTGACTGGTTTTTAGGATAAATTTAAGATGTAAGTCCTGGGAAAATTTTTGATTAGTGAAACCTCCCATCTAATGTATAAGCTCCTGGGACTATATTCAGTACAGAATATGACTGTTACAGGGAGAAGTTTGCCTCAGGGGATAATTGTGTCTTCAGCCTGGGACAGGATCCTTCTGGCTCAGTTTCCCCATCATGTTCTTCTGAAAAGGGATGTTTTCTCCCTTGACTATTTCTTAGTCTCATTATAAGGTGGAGATGATATTTAATTAGGTCCTTACTTTTCATCTTCATTGCATGTTTCTATAATCAAAGCAGATAGTTTAAGATGTAAGCATAATACATGTAGTGGAATCTTCCTATTTTCTATTAAATGGGTACTTCTGGTATGGTCACGTGAAAGATAAAATCCCTGAAACAGAACATTCTTTCTGAATTATGGGAATAATTAGATAAAGGGAAGGAAACCAAAGTATAAATGTGATGTTGTATCATTGTTCCACAGAACAAGACTGAAATTCAAAGTTGACCATAGTTGTATGGAATTACTGATTCCTGTTCAAATGAATGCAACTCAAACTTTCTTTCAGCTAAAGAAGGTCAAAGTTCGTTATCTTATCTACAGAGCGACTGAAGAAGGAGTCCAGGAGTGGCCCCCGGCAATCTGGGGGTTCCAAGAATGATCTTGATGGGAGTGGTCAGGAACCTGGAGATTTAGATTGGTAGGTCATAGTGACAGGGAAAAGCTTGTGGGCCTCAGGAGAGCCAGTTCACATGGGGAAAGCCAAAGAATTTTCAAGGTGAAGTTTTCCAGGGCCCTTTTAGATAAATGGGACTAAAATTCTTTAGGGGGTAATGAACAAATGCCCCAGCTTGGAATAAGTTCTCTACATGTTACAAAGACCAACTGGGTAAATATAATTGACTGAATTAATTACTGAGACTAAATCAAAGACATCTTTAGTTTGAGAAAAAGAATTTCAGCCTAAGTTTCTTAGAGGCAGGTAACCTCTGGTAATATTTGGCATTGATGGAAAAGTTAAATGTTTCTCTTTTGATTTGAATTCATTTCATGAACATAAGCTGAAGTTAGTGTTTGAACTTATCATACATGTAACTCATTCTTTTAGGCTGAGCATGGTAAGAAAGGAACAGAGTAGTTTGGGAAACAGATATAAATCTATAAGAGCAATAATTTATGACGATTGTTAATCAGAAACTGGAACATGTACAGAAAAGCATGTAAGTTACTTAAGACTTGCTTCAAAAGATGTTCCTTAGCCAATGTGAAGTTATAGTCAGATATGAAACTGATTATTGAAGCTGGCTGTTTTAAGATTTTATGGGACTATTAACTGATTGTTCTCCTGAGTCTAACTCCAGGTGTGGATCCAAGAGAGATGGTCTGAATCACTGATCCATAACACAGTAAGCCTGTGAGATGCTGGTATGAGCTGCAAAAAGGTGATCTCATGGGAAGGTTGGGAGAGTGGCTGTTCAACCTGGGTTGACGTACAATTCTCCTGACTCAATTTCCCCACCGACCTGGCAGACTTTAAACCTGACTGAATGCCACTTGACAATCTACTCCTGCCTGGAATTGATATGAATTTAGGGAGATATTGTTTCCCTGAAATGTCCCTACTTTTAATGGCAATTCCTATAATCAAAAGTTTTGTAAATTTAATATCAGATCTATTAAAAAAATTGATTATTGATAGAGGAACATCTGAGGTTGTCTAAAATTAAACGAGGCTTGGGATTTCAGACTTAATTAACAATAATAAGTTAGGGTCCTTTAATTCTCAGTAATAATGTGGAGACAATCAGGTCAAGGACTTGTGACATTAGCATACAGTTATTATTTTGTCTCAGTTGGTTAATGTTAAAAGAAGAATGGTTTGTGGTCTATACTGTAAATGCTTTAAAAAAAGCATCATAGTAGAATTTGGAATTGTTTTATGATGTGATATGTACTGTTAAAAATGTTTATTATATTTATGTAAGTACTGGAGCCTATTATTGGCTCCTTAGTGAAATCTCATCCTCCTGATGGGGGAAATGAATAGTGAATTAATGTAAAATGTAAAAACTTGGTTCTAATGTGAATTTCTTAAACGTGACAATTGGCCCAAGTTCCAATTTTGATTTTTTATGAATGATGAGTACAAAGCTTAGGAATAGTAATCTAAAATTGTATCAGGATCAGTTTTGTAGGACAGTAGTCATCTAGATTTCTACAAGAAGATAAAGGGAAGAAGATGCTGAGATGCTGTGCTGAAGATGGCTTGAACGAGCATCCAGAACATAAAACTGTATCAGATGATGCTCCTCCCCAGACTGCTGTATGAAATGGAACCTCTGATCTACCTTTGTATTTTGAATCTCTGTATTTGTACTTATGAAAGGGGACTGCCCCCTTGTAATTTGTCAATGCATTGGTCAACTTTGCTCCCTACCCATATTGATATAATGGGGAGATAGATGAAGGGAAGAATTCATAGGGGAAAGAATATGAGGAGTTATTTATTGGATTTAGGTGGGGAAACAGAAATTTTAATAAATAAAAAAAGAGGGGGGAGATTTTGTGGGAAGCAAGAAAGTTCTGTTTTCCAGTCCTAGGTGATAAGGGTTGTGACCTAGCATGGACAGGTTAGAGGTCAGAAACTAATGCGCAGGCCCAAGGAGCTATGTAAGGAAGGGCCTATCAGAGAGGAGAACATGGAGTCACATGGCCAGGGGACAGTATCTCAGGAGATCCAAAGTTCAGAAAACAGTATAATAAGTTCCATCTTTCTGAACATGTTGTAGTCTTCCTGTAAGTTCACTGGGGAGGCTACCCGCCGGCCATTCAGGGGGAATGGACATAAAGATTAATAAAAGTTTTCCTGATTTCGCAACAGGTATTGTTCTTTATTTAAGATGAGCATGTTTCTCACTGTTGTGGGGGCTTGTTAGATGGGCTCCCTTCTAACATTCACTATTATCAATCAATCACCATTTATTAAGGGCCTACCATGTGACAGGCAATGTGCTAAGCACTAGGATTACAAAAGAGGCCATCATCCTCAAGGAGTTTACAATCTACAACATGTAAACAAATATTTCAAACAAGCTGTATACAGGAATAAAAGGAAATAACAGGGGGAATACATTGGAATTAAGAGGGGGTGGAGAAGTGTTCCAGTAAATGGTATCTCAAGGTTGGATTTTTGTTTTTGCATAATCTGTCAATGAATCAATATTTATTCAGCACCTACTATTTCCCAGGTACTGTATAACAAACAAAGCTAGTGTTTAACCATTTGCATTTTCTATTGAGTTTTTATTTGGTGTTCTTGGTTTTTTAGGGGAAAACAAGGTTAGATCTTGACCTCATTAGGTTTTGGCAAATAATGACAAAGTATTTTCACAACAGTTAGCTTGAAGAGGTTCTGTTCTGATGACTTTCTAGGTACTGTTGAAATTCAAAGCAAAAATTCACTTGAAGTTGTTTATGCTTTTTATGTTTGGGAGACCAGATTAAGATAAGGTTCAGGTGAAATATTCCTTCATGTTTTTTTATTGGAATTTCTTTTTTTGTAATGTATTAAAAAAAAAAAATCTGACTCTGCCAACTTTTCTCTAACATACCCAGATTAGTTTCTGATTTGGTAAAATGGTGAAATATTCACAGATATAGTATTTTTAAGTATGGTCCTAGTAAATTTAAATGCCATCACTATTTGAATTTCTAATTACTGGTTTTAATAGCCAGCACCCCTCCCCAACCCGGGAAGTTCACTGTATCACTGAATGTCCTCCATGCCTGGAATGCTCTTCTACTTTGTCCCTTTTGATTTCCCTGATTTCCTTTAAGTTCCAACTAAAATCTCATCCTTTAGAGGAAGTTTTTCCAAATCCCTCTTAATTCTAGTACTTTTCTCCTCTTATTTATTTCCTACTTATCTTGAATATAACTTATTTGTGCATCTCTGTTTACTTATTGTCTCCCCCATTAAACTGTTTGTCCCTCCATGGCAGGGACTGACTTTGACTTTTTGTATCCCCAATGCTTAGCATAGTACCCCTATGTAGAATTCACTTAATAAATGTTTGACTATTGAACTGGAAGGGATATCACTAATAATCTAGTTTACTCCTTTCATTTTAGAGAGGAGGAAGCAAATGTAGAGAAGTTACTTGCCCAAGGTCATACAACTAAGTTTGAATCCTAACACTACCACTGGACCTGCAAGTCCAGTGCTCTCTCCACTACAACACCTTAGCTTTTGAGATAGATATCCCTTTAAGATTCACTACTGTGGGATTAATAATAATTTCCTCTTCCAAGAACCCATTTTAAGAGTAGAATTTCTTCAGAAAAAAAGGGGGAAAGGAAATGGTAAAAGAGAATTGTAAATTTTTGTAAGCTGTATGTATTCATGTTTACACTAAATATATAAACTGTATAATTTGCCTCTGTGTATTGATAACATTTAATATCATTTTTGGACTTTTAGTAGGGCCAAAATCTGACCCAATAAGACTGCTTTGCTTTGCTCTAAAAATGGCCTTTTCTATATCAGAAATTTCAAAGACCTGTTTATAACAGGATGCCTGCAACCAAAGTGGTAGGATTCTTCTTTATTTTGTTTCACAGAGACATATGCTATATAGAGGAAACTCAGATATCCTGGGATCATAAATTCCAATTGACACCACTTGGCTAACTGTGTTGTCTCACTGAATTTACAACTTAAAACAACTAAGAAAATTCCTTTCTCATGGTAAAGTGTATTTAAGCCTGGTCATTCTTGTATCAGTCAGTCAGAAGTTTCCTTCTGGCTCCATGATCATATAACTGCTAACTTTAAGGGTATAAACAATATGAATTTAGCCTGTTTGCCTCTTTTAACTAAACTTTCAGGTTGACAGTAAATATATTGCATTCCTCTTTTTGTCTATGCATAGTAAACATCTATGCTTTTGCATGAAAGACCCTATAGCACAATGTGAAGAATGTTGGTCTTAGAGTTAGCAAGATCTATGACTTTAATACATACCTGTAAAACTTGAGCCAATTTGTTTAATCTCACTGAATTTGTTTCTTCCTTTGTAAAATGGGCATAATTTAATATCACTCACTGTTGTGAGGATAAAATGAGAAAATGAAAGGGAAGTACTTTGAAAATTTTAAAAAACTAGAGTTGATAGCTAGAACATTCTCTTTTGATTTCCTGTAGATTTCACTAAAGAGGACTTATAGCATGCCAGAGTTTGATGAAATGAGTAGTTTTAGAATAGAAGATATGGAAGATATAGCCATCATTAAAGAATTCCTTCAATTCAACTCCCTGAAGGATGTCTTCGATGACAATGGCAAAGATGTTAGCTGATTACATGATTATTTCACACCTTATTTAAGAGCCATACTGAACCTCGTTATTTTCAATGTTGTATTCATCAGTTTCATATAATTTTGAAGGATTTATGGGAAATATTTTGTTTGAGGAAAGCCTACATATCTTCTTTTTGGGTTTTTTTTGAGTCAAATGCTTTTTTGAAAAGTATTTATACAGTTGGTATTGCCAGATCAGATATTCTTAATACCTTTGATTCAGTTGTTTGCTTTTAATAGTATAATCTAGTAAAGAAAATTGACTGCAAGTTCTTACCTCTTTCCTTTTTATATTTTCATAAAGGAAATGCTTGATGTCTGATTAAACTATTCTCACAAAAATTCTATAGAAAAGAGAAAGCATCCAGAGGATTTGGTAACCACAGGTATCTTCTTGGTTACTTTTTCCCCTAAAGGCATAATCTGTGATCATTTTCATTCTGTTTTTTGAAATATGTTGAAAATTGATCTATAAATTCCTCTCAATCTGTGGCCTCTGGTAAAGATTTCATCTATATGTACCCAGTTAATTCTAAGCAGTTATTCAAATGTCATTTTTTTAAGTGCTATGGCCACTTCTTCATATAGTACATTGGAAACTGAGGTTGTAGCATTTAAATGTGGAAGTTCTGCCAACATTACTGTGCAAAATATGACACTCATAAAAATGTTAATAGATTTGTCCATTTCTCCTCCTTCTCTCAACATTCTTTTCCAAACAACTCTAAAATACCACCTCAAATCTAATTCTGGAGTGGCAGAGCCAACAAAAGGTCACAGGGAGAGATTTTTCTAGTGTAAGACAATTTTGGAGGTCATCAGGAGAGTCTATTACACCAGAATGAGGGCCTGCCAGGAGTGCACATTGCTGCAGCACTACTAGTGAGCCTTGGTGGCAGCTTCAACACGGGCAGCAGCAACTTCTGGAGTTCCCACCCAGAAATGGCAAGGTTGTGGGACAAGTGATCAGAAAGATATCACAGGGAGCCCTTTGCTGGCAAAGGTGAAGAACTGGGAACTGTTAGGCAACTCTATTGCCCACATGCAATTCTGGGTCACAGTTTCAGGGCAGAGGAGAGTGCCTGTGTTTGGTCATAATGGAGCAGAGGCCCTGGACAATTTTTCTGGGGCTGAGAGGAGGACCTAGTACTTGTGGTAACAGTGCAGCAGTGGCCCTTACTGCATAAAAACTAGCAAGCAGCCCAGGATAGCAAGGGGCATGACTTAGGTAAAGATCCATTAAAGGAAATACAGAAGCGATCAGACGGGTAGGAGGAGAATCAGAAGTTAGCAGTGCCATATAAACTAAGAGAGGAGAATATTAAAATATCTGATTTTCAGTCAGTCAGTCTTTTGCTGATGAATCTATATCAATAAGATTGGGTATTAGCAGATATATAGTTTATCAGAAGTCTAATAGTCAAAACCTTTCCATATTGTTAGAGCCTGAGTTCCTTTCATATTAAATTGAGAATTTCAAATAGAACTTTTAAAGGAAGCAATGTAAGTTGTTCAGGAAATTTTATAGTAGAATTCATTTAATGTTCTTGATACAATGGAATCCTTGGTTCTCTGTCAAACTGGAAGAAGCATCCTTCCTTACTATATGTAATTTGAATATGGTAAAAAATATTGTGAGTGCCATATGGCCAAAAAAACCATGAAAAAAATTTGATGAATAACTTTTTTTTTAATACTATTTATTTTTTCCCCCAATTACATGTAAAAACAAAATTTTAATATTTGGTTTTGTGTTTTTAGTTCCAAATTCTATTTTTCCTTCCCTCCCCTCTCCCTAAGGTGTTAAGGAATCTGAGATAGTTGTATATGTGTAAACATGTACAACTTATTTCTATATTAGCTAGCTTATGGAACTAAAATAAAAAGAGAGAAAAAAGGAAAGGAAGAAAAAAAAGAAAGTGAAAAGTAACATGCTTCAGTTGGTAGATGAATAGCTTTCTTAAGAACAGGTCAAATTGCTGTAGAAAGCCTTGACCATGTAAAAAAGGAAATTACTCCATAAATGTGAAGTTTTTTGTGTTAATATTATTTTGTTAGCAAAATGAAATACTTAATCTTGTTTTGTTACTTCACATTTGTTTTGAAGGTTGTTAGCTAGAAGTATCAGCATTACTTGGAACTAGATGAAATTTGAGACCAGTTACAAGTTCAGGTTTCTAAAAGCTGTGGTTCAGACTGCTGTTATCCAAACATAAGGGTAGATGGCATTTTTTAAATATGTCTTTGTAGATCCAAAATATTACTTACCAGCTTTAATAAGAGTCAGGTCTGTGTAGTTGGCCCAACAACTGCTAAATGGAACTGATGTATTTCCACTAAGGCCACTGACTTGATTATTGCTTGCATCTTTGAGAATGGCCTTGAGGGTCAATGAAGTAATTCCAACAGATACACAGTTACCCTAAAGATGGGGAAAAAAATCCATTGTCTAGGTCTTACTTATGATCTATTGCTGTAACATAGCTTTGAGATATCACTTACATCAGAATCTACTGCCTTAATTGAAGGCTGCTGGGAAAATAGATGCCCTGGTAGCCCTGCTACTGGCTGAGTAATCACAGAAAGGGAAGACACAAAGGCCAGATGATTGATTGGAAACGCAGACCTTTCCACAGGCTGTGCAGTCACCTGAAAATAGATATGAATAACAATTGAATTTTAAGTGTATTCATAACATGTAGCAGTAAACTCATCTTACCCTAACAGTTCTAATATTCATAGATTGCTAATAAGAATATGTGCTCAATGTGGGGGCATCATTTCTACCATATTTCTTACAAATATGAAAAAGTAAGGAAATAATTCATGATACCTTTGTTATTTAAAAACTTAATTTCTCATCAAAAAACATTTTTGTGAAGAGATACGATCTTTATTCAAATAACTTCCCTTGATTCCGTTAATAATGTTGGCAGTGACTTTACAAAGTAGAAGTGATAATAAAAATGACTACAAACCCATGGAAATAATAAAATCCAAAGCAATAGAAGAAATTATTAATGACACTTAAAGCAGTGCCACTTACCTGAATCCAACCAGAGTCACTTGGGGTGGGGAGAGGATCAGAAATAGACATCGAAGAGACATTAAATCCAAGGACGCTATTGATTTTTCCTAAGATTATGGCTTGTCCAAGAGAACTGGCAATTTCTTGGAGTACAGATAATTGCATCTGACCTATTGGAAATAATATTTTTTATAACACAATATTGCAAATTTTGGATTTAAGAGGACAGAATGATTACTATGGGTAAGTTTTTTACATTTCCTCACCAAAAGGAGGCATCAGAGTAGGACTTCAATGGAATATATGAATAATTTCAGTACAAAACTGACCATGATAAATATATGAGAGAGATACAAGGCTAAGTGTTATAAACAGGACTCCACCCCCCCCAACCCCTCCCCACATAGAGTAAGGTTCACACCCAGCCTGATAATGAAACTAAAGTCCAGTCTTTACAAGAAAAGGGCACATTCCCTACTATGAGAAAAGTGTTCACCTTAAACAAAGAACAATACTTGTTGTGAAATCAGGAAAGCTTTCATTAATTTTAATGTTTATTTCTGGGTAGCTCCTAGGGGAGTACTACAATTTATTCAGACCAATGCAAGCCCCTTTACACTGTTCCAAAATTCAAATCTCCCACTTCGGAACCTCCTGAACACCTCACTTCATGTTCTCCTCTCTGATAGGCTTTCCCTCAAACAGTTCATCAAGCCTGCGCACAAGTTTCTGACCTTTTACCTGACCATGCTAGGTCACAACTCTGATTAACTGCTATCACTTAAAGCTGGGAGGAGTTTTAACCCTGTGAAAACAAAATTTCATTTTCCCCCCCCACACTAAGTAAGTCTAAGGATACCAAAGTTATTTCCAAATGGAGGGAGCAAAGAGAAGGGATGAGATTAAAAAAGAATTCATGAGGGTGGCATTTGAGTCGAGGGATTTGTTTAAGATTTATTTCTTAACTGTGAAATTTCTCGTAATAAGATTAAAAACCCCCACCACCTATATCATTTAAAATAACCTTGAAAGATAGTAACAAAACTTTATCTGCCCTTATTTGTAGGAAGGAAGGGAGGAAGGATGTAAAAACTGAAGGAAGGAAGAAAAGGAGGGAAGAAAGGAAATAAGGAAAGAAAAGAAAGAATGAAGAAATGGAAGAAAAAAGAAAGGAAGAAAGAAGGAAAAGGGAAGGAAAGAAAAGAAGAAAGGACAAAAGGAAGCAAACAAGTATATATTGTTTCCTATATACCAGGCACTGCATGCTAAGTGCTACGAGTATAAATACAATTAAAGACAGGCAGTCTCTGCCTTCAAGGAGCTTACATTCTAAAGGGGGAAGACAATACAATAGCTAAATGTTAGTAGCTTTATTAGCTCTTTGGAAGTATAAATGTATTTATCTTGACAAAATGAGCCATCTTGTATATTTTGTTGCCTATCCTGGTCAAGTGATTATTTAGAATTCTATTATGTTTTAAATATCTTTCTACACCATATCTCTTGAAGATCTATTTCATCTTCTCTATAGATCAAACTAGCACTTCTATACTGATGACTCCCCAAACTATACCTCCAGCTTTGACTTCTCTTCTTAGCTATAGTAGTTTCACCTGAATGCCATGTCATTATTGTAAATGGACAGGAACTAAAACCAAATTCATCCCAACCACTCCTCACTTTTCTGTTTCTGTTTAAGTCACTGAAGTCCAAATCATTGGCATCATCAATGAATTTTCCTTGTCCATGGATTTCCACACCTAAATCAGTCATCTGATCTATTTATTCTTTCTACATAATGAATCATCTATCTATCCCTTCCTTTCCATTTTGATTGCCAGTGTCAAAACCTTATTCCCTAGGCCAAGAGGTGAGGCAATTGAAAGAGAGAGGTGGGGGGAAGGAATAAATATTTATTTAACGTCTACACCATGCTAAGTACTTTTCAAATATCTTATTTGATCCTCACAAAAACCCTGGGAAGTAGGTGCTGTTATTATTCCCATTTTATAGGAGAGAAGATTTAGGCAAACAAATTTCATGACTTGCCCAGAGTCAGGCAGCTAGCAAATGTCTGAAGCTACATCTGAGCTCAGGTCTTTTCTGGCCCCAAGGCCCAGTGCCCTGTCCATTGTGCCACCTAGCTACCTCTAGAAAAGAACCCAAGTAGAAGAGTATTTTAGGGAAAAAGGACATGGGGCAGGTAGTAATCTGAGAGAGTTAAGAGGATACCACATTGACTTAGTTTTGAAGGTTCACTAGGGCTTTGGGGGGCAGAAAAAATATTCATACTTTCCTATCTACCTTTCCTACCATTTAGCAATAAATTTTTTTTATATGAATGATTTTGTGGTTAATCAGCAGCCACATCAGGGAAGTTAAAGACAACCTTATGCATAAAACTCAGTAACAAACTTTATTAAAGCATATTTGGAGTAAAAAGATGGCCATGGGTAGTAAAAATATGTACAGAGTTGCTGGTTCTCTCAGTACTTGTGAGAAGTGTGTTCTTATCTGTCCTGTGGAGTTTTGAATTCTTATTCTAAAATAGTTTTCATGAGGTATTCAATATATGAAAGCAGCAAAATGGTTTCTCAGATTTTCTCCTTGTGTCCCATCTCAACCAGTGACTTCTCACCAGTTTCTCTACTTCCCAGGGATACCAGAGCAATGTTTGTTAATAAAGAAATTGTTAAATTTTGCCTCTACTCCAAAATCTATGATTTGGGATCTCTTAGCATTACACTTCACTAAGGGGGAAAAATATGGAGAAAAGGAAAGGGACAGTAAGAAGTTGGTTTCTACCATGGTTGATTTTATGAGTTTATTGTGAGAGGTGAATTGAATTTATATTTCCACAGAAAATATGTAATATCTGTAATTCCGGTGACAATCATTTAATATTCTTTTTGGACCTCAATAAGGGCCAGATTCTGAAATAATAAAGTAGAAGAAGAGCCTGGATCTGACAGTTTCTTTGTTCTTTGAGTAAACTCAGAAAATACCTCTTCTTCCTATGTCAACAAGACCAGATGGGGCTGACTGAAGAACATTCTTTATAAAACCCTTAACCTGAGACATTATATTGAATAATGGGACTTTTTCTTAATATTTTATGGACACATACTATGTTATGGCATGTTAATAGTAAAGAAAACACAGATATCCTGGGTTGTCATTTCAAGCAATACTTGGTCAACTCTCTTATTGTATTTGCCACCTATTTAATTAAGATTATCACTTAGCCTATTTGCCTTTTTAGCCAAACTTTCAGGTTGACATCAAAAAGACTGTACATCAATCAAGGGAATTCCTTTAAAAGAATTTATATCATGTCATTTTACAAAGAAAATAAGGAATGTGGCCCACTTGGGATAGGATGAAACCTGGAGTGCTAGCCAATGGGAGGCAGGCAGGAAATTCAAATTGGAAACATGGCATAAAAAGCTTGTGTTGGTGTAAACAAATGTAGCAGTCCATTAGGAACTACCGATTCATTCAAAGGGAAAAGAATGTGAAAATTAATAAAAATTTTCCTGATTTCACAACAAGCATTGTTCTTTGTTTAAAAATGAGCGTGTTTCTCACATTTATTATTCACTCAGAGATGAGGCCTTCTCTCATCACCTTGGATTGGGGTCTACTCAGCTGTTCTTATCTGGGTATTCCCAGAGCTGGTAGCAGCAGAAAGAAACAAAGAAAACAACAAATACGTTAGTTGTCTCTGGTCTAAAGTTCTTGACTCATAATATTATGCTTTTCAACACCAGTCTGCAAATTTCAAAGCACACTATTTATAATGCATTCAGTAAAGAGGTGAACAGTCATTCAGGGTTTTGTCAGTATTTTACATGTTAAAGTGTCTTGCATCTATGAAATGGATCAGTAGGTAAATCCAGGAGCTTAAAAAAGGCTAACCAAACACATGGCATATATGACAAATCCAAGAGCCTTGTGGGAGGCAGAAAAAAAAAGTTAAGTTTAAGATCTGGAAATCAGCATGTCATCAGGGAGGATATATCATGAAGGTCAGTCCTAGGTCATGGTTTGTCTTATGCAATTTCTTCATGTAAGAAAGCATTAGTTTACGGTGATGTCTTTTCCTTGCTCTATGGGTCCATACTGCCATGTTCCCTATCACCAATCACCCTAGGAAAGGACTTTAATGCTTCATGCTTTGAGTTCTGAAATAGCCTCTTAATGTATCTCATTTTCATTAGCACACTTCACACAGCTCACTATGGCAAAGGAAAGTTGTCTCCAGCATTTCTTGGATCATATTCCTTTTGTGCTTGAAAATTCTCAGTAGTTCCCTATTGCCAGTTTAAAATAGATTCCAAATTCATAGACTAGTAACATTTAAAGCCCTCCTGAGCCTGACATTTGCCTACTGTATATTTCTTAGCACCCCCCTCCCCCAACCCCTCACCCCCACCCCCCCATGCCTCTGCTCTGGTGAAACTGGTCTACTCATTGGTCTCTGAATACTTTTCCTTGTCCATTGTTTTACTCCATTTGGAATATCTTCCCTATTTTCTACCAATAAAACCCTAGTCATCTTTCGAGGTTGAGAAAAAATCTAAAAATTCACATGGTGAAACAGATAATTAACTTATGTTAATAGAGCAGAGTTTTAGAAATAAAATGTTGATGAAGTAATCTGGAAATTTCAACAATATGACTTTTCTAAATGTAATTTAATTGATGTATTTCTTTGGTACTATCCATTTCAGAGCTGTTTACTTTGTAATTTTCCAGATGGCAAGGATTCTGTCAGTTAATACTTAATTACATTCTAAAAATCCCTATTGTTTATGATGATAATGAACCTATAACTATAGGTTGTCCAGGACATGAAGGTATAAAAGTGTTAAGTGGAAGAAGAAAAATAAAAAAGGGGAAAAGAGAGCTTTTTATTCCATGAGCCATTCCTACCACCTGTACTTGCAGCTGCTATTTCTGATGGAAAGCTACAAATGGCTTCTGAGATTATCACTGTATTTAATCCTTCCTTCAAAGGAAGGCTCACTTTGTTTTGTATATATCACATACAGATGAGCAAAATGAGGCAGAGGGAAAAGTTTAGTATCCTCAAAGCCCTCTGACAACAGCTAGGAATCATCACAATAATCATATCCTGCCCTCTTGGAGTTGACTTTGTTGCTACAATACCAAAGCAGAAAACAAGGCTCTGCCATGGCTAATAATTGCAGGAATACAGGTGAGGTTCTCAAATGGTCATTTGGTGCCTTGGGAAGAGTATATAATCAAAGTTGGATTGCAGGATCCACTAAGGCATTGACATACCTTAGCAGATATCTAATCCAATCCTTTCATTTGACAGATGAAATTAAAGGGAAACAAGATTAGTTGAATTGTCCAAGGTGGCAAAGTAAAGATTTGATCTCAGCTTTTCAGATAATAAAATCAGTGAACTTACTTCCACAATATATTGCATCATACTTTGTACATTCAGGTTCCCTAGTCTCTGGGGAGTCAAGCTGGGTCCCTAGTATCAACATGTTTTAGACTAAAGTATGAATTTGTATCCCTTTATCATATAATATACACATAATTATCTTATATCTCATGTAACAAATATATATCATATCATACCATATCATACTATATCCTTCTTTTATACATGCCTGCAGTGTGATTGCTTAGTATCTGGGTGGGTGGTTCTCCAATTTCTAGTTCAATGTTAATTGCAGCCATTCTCTTCTTCCGTCGGCCATTTTCTCTAATTATTTTCGTAATGCGAATTTTGTTGACTGGTATCTTCAGGAATGAGGCAAGATTTCTAACCAGATTACGAGAACTATAAAAATGATCTTCTGTCATAGCCGGTAATTTAAAGGAAACAAATAGGACTGCAGTGGTATGAACTTCAACAGGAGTAGGTCCTTTAACTAAAAGGTAAAGCATCTGGTAGGTTCTGTCAAAATAGTTTTCACCTGAGACAGCAGAATTCAGGCTAGGAAGGTATCCCCCTGTTTAGGAAAACAGCCAGAAATTCAAGATACTTTGTCTATTCCATTTCTCATGTAGCATTTAGTACTTTGAATTTAGAGAATTCAGAAAATTTTCTTCTTAGATTTTTATCACTTTGTTCCTTGTTATACTATTGATACAGAAAATGAAAACACACTACTTTAGCAACATACTATTAACATTAACAATGATAATATGCTAGCATTGAATTTATTACAAATCACTCTATAAATAGGTATTAAATCTATCATAAAAGGATCAAATCACCCTATTTGCCATATAAATGATATACCTGAATATACTTCTGATCTTTTTATTCCCAGCACCTAGAATGGTGAAGTATATAAAAAAGCATTTGTTCATGTAGTTCTATTTAGATGTTTAATTTTCAACCTGATTAAAAATTCAATTCATCAAAAATGCCTACTATGTGCCAGGCATTGGCTAAGCGCTGGAGATACAAAAGGCAAAAATTACAAAAATCAACTTGGCTTTCAGTGTCATATGATTTTCCTTTATACTTCTTATCAACTATTACAAAGAACACCTGTGCTACAAAGCTTGCTATTTTCACTAAAAACAAAAGCACATAATAAAACAAAGTGTGAGAGTGTGTATTATAAGTCTCACAGGCACATTACTACAATAATACTGATTTACTGTTCATCTTACAGAAGGTTGGAGAATTCCAAAGAAACATATCCCTTGCTTCCCAGGACTGTTTTCTTCAAAGGTAAGAGAGAATTCACATGAAATTTATTACTGTTTTAATAATATCCAAGAATTTGTGGCTGGTTCATTGCAACATAATAAATGTTTTAAAAAAGATAAGCTTGCATAAGACTAATATAATGTGAAACTCTCAGGATAAAGGAAAAGGAAATTTTAAATTTAGAAAAATCAGGCACTTTGTTGCATCCTTTAAAATCAAATAACCATCATAGTCCAGTAGTGCATATCAGATTTGGAGTCAAGAGGACTTTGCGACAAATGTTGACTTTGAAAGTCAGTAGCTATGCAACCTCTTGGTAAATCAGCTAGCATTTCTGGGTCTCACTTCCTAATTTGTAAAATGAGAGAACTGAATTAGATGGTCCCTTCTTAGGTACTTTCAGTTATACAAAGTCAGTCACAATTACATGATTAACTCTTATTTTTTATATGTTTTTGGTAATTTCAGGAGGATTACCTGATTCTAGGTGAATGTTAAATTCACAGTCCTTCTGTTGATGATTCCATACTGTATTTTTAGGACAAACCAGAGAATTGTTCACATAGACATCCAGACGCTGAAGAGTTGAAAAAAAAATTGCTACTCGAACAGCCTGTTAAAAATAAATGATATAAATATATAGCCCTTGTTTCCTTTAAAATATAGAATATAAAGTACAATGGTAGATTCCTAAAAGCCAAGGTTTGTGGGTTCGTTTCTTTGTATAATTATCTACCTAATACAGTGTGTGAGTGTTCATCCTTCATTGCCGAAGAAGACCATGCCATCAGAGAAATGATGACATGACTTGCACTTGACTTTGTTTTGAGTGAGGGAGGACTGTGCAGGTCACCAGCCTCACTTCTCCTCCTGAGTCATCTGAATCCAGTGACTAGATATATTTATCAGGATGACTGGAGATGACCCAGAATGAGGCAATTGGGGTTAAGTGACTTGCCCATGGTCACACAACTAGTGAGCGTCAAGTGTCTGAGGTGAGATTTGAATTCAGGTCCGCCTGACTCCTGCACTGGTGCTGTATCTACTGCACCTCAATGAATGCTTTAAAAATATTTAGTTCTGTAATGAATTTCATTTTTGAAAATAAGCACGTTTAATATTGCCTAATTAAAATGAAGTTAACTTATAGAAAATTTGGCAGAGTATGTATTGAAAGTCAGTCAGTAGACCTAAGAAAAATAATATGTTCTGCCTCTTCTTTCCACACATTTTTGTTTCAATGTCATACTTACATTCTCTTAATATAATATGAAGTGTAACTCTAAATTGAACTGCTTTCTAATTTTGAATCATCTTTAAAAAAATGACTAAAATGTCCATACCCTTTGACTCAAGGATTCTCTTCTGAGTCAAATACTCATAGAGATCAAAGACACAAAGGCCCTATATCCACAAAAGATACATATAGGAGTGCTTTGTGTGTGTGTGGGAGCAAAGAACTGGAAAGAAATCAGACGTCCACTGATAGTGAATAGTAAACATTGTCATACATGAATGTACTGGAATATCACTACAGTAGGAAATAACAAATACTGAGAATATCAGAGAAGCATGGGAAGATTTATAGGAACTGATGTGGGATGAAATAAATCGAGTCAGCAATACAATATTACTCTGACTACAACAATGGAAATGAGGAAAACATCTTTAGAAAGAAAACTGAATACTCTCAAAATTACAGTGATAAAACTTGACCTAAGAGGTGAGATTAGGAAGTCTTCCTTCTTGGAAGAAGTGAAGAACTATGGACATGGTATATGACATATATTACCTGACTTGGTTAATATATTGGTTCGTATGGAATTGATTTTTTTTCCCTTTTTATTTTCTATTTTTTGTTACAAGGGAGCAGCTCTCTGGGTAGGGAAGAGAGGAGGGACATATTCAGAAATGAAGGTAATAATCTAAAAAATATATCAACAAATATTTTAAAAATATATAGCTTCCCTTCTACTTTTAAGCAAGAAAAACAGAGCACATGCATTCAAATACTATTCACCATCCTTTTGCTCAAAACATTTTTGAAACTTCTATTTTGGAACTGTCTTTAGAGCTAATTTATTAAGTCAAATAATAAAATTAATTTCATTAAAAATTTATTTTAGCTAGTATTTGTATAGCACTTCAGCCTTTACAAAGTGCTTTACAAATATTCTCTCATTTGATCCTCACACAACTCCTGGGAGGTAAGTACTATTATTATCCCCATTTTACAGATGAAGAAACCAGGACAGAAATTAAGTGACATGCATAGGAGCACATGGCTAGGAAATGCCTGACATTAGCTCTTAACTGACGTCTCCTTGACTCCAGGTGTAGCACTTTATTCTCTGCATCAGCTACTTGCTACTACCTCATCTTTTTTCTTATGAAGAATGATAGTGAAGGCTGATCTTTCCAAGCTTGAGTTAATTCATTATATTTATCTCCTAAAAATTTTATCAAGCTTCCAAAAAGCAAAATCATTCAAGGATTTATATCTCTTATGGTATCATCAGAAGTGTTGGGAAGACTGCCATGATCATTAGAAATAATAAATGTACCCTAATAGATCCTATGGTCAGGGTCTATTTTAAAATAGATACCACTATTTGAGTTAATTTTGGTGTGATTCTTTAAAAATAATTCATCATGTAGTATAATGTGGTGTTAAGAATGGTGATCTGGAGACAAGACTTGGATTCAGTTCCAGCCTCTATTACTTACTAACAGTATGACTTTGGAGAAATAACTTAATTTCTTTGGATTTCAGTTTTCTGACTGTAAAATGGCAATAGTAATATTTGTACTACCCATAGTACTGAGTTGTGGCAAAAGTTCTTCCTAATCATAAACTGCTAAGGGAATATTAGCTTTTTATACTCCTGTTCCAGCTACGTGGGTAGAGAAAGAAGCATAAGAGGGTGATAATATTATGTACTGTTGGAATTCTATAGGATTTTATTAAAGTTAATGGATGAATTCTTAGTTAAGTATAATTTTAATAGCCTAATGTTGTATGAAGACTATCTGATTACTTGGGGAATCTGTGAAAGAGGCAATATCATGGTGATTAGACATTTTGACATACCCATGCCTGTTCATTTAGCCCATTAGTTTATTTTCTTTGATTCTTTTAATATCTTCTGAGCACCACTGTACTACTCGGGCAATTTGTTGTGTCTTATTATTATCACAGAGACAGACAGGTGGTACAGTATATACAGTACTGGGCCTGGAGTCAGGAAAACTCATCTAGAATTTAAATCTGGCCACACACACTTACTAACTGTGTGACACCCAGTAGTCACTTAATTCTGTTTACCTCAGTTTCCTCATCTGTAAAATGAGCTGGAGAAGGAAATGACAAGTCACTGCAGTATCTTTGCCAAGAAATGGAATCATGAAGAGTTGGACATGACAGAACAACGAGAAGTTCTTGTTACATTACTAATCCCTATCCTTTGCTGTCTCTCCAGAGCCTTGATAATGTCTTCTAGTTATTTCTAACAAGAAAATCATTATTTTCAAGTAATCATTATCAAATTATTAAAAATTCTTCTATTCTTACCATTTAACGTGTTTAAAATGAACATATTTTCTATTTCATCAAAAGCCTTTTCTGCGGTTATTGACATGGTCTTACTATTTTTATGGGTTTTCTTATCAATGTGATATATAATATTGGTTGGTTTCCTAAAATGAACCATACTTGAATACGTGATATAAGTCCCACTTGAATAAAATGAATCAATTTCTTAAACATTACATTATCATTTTCTTCCAGTATTTATTTGGTATTTTTGCACCAATATTTATTAATTATATTGGCCTGTCTTCCACAAATTTCTGCACTGTTGCTTCATCATGGTGTGGATGTGACCCTACATTTCAAAGTCTCTCCAATAGACTGAGTCTACTTTATGAGAACAAGTCTAGCAAAATATGCAAAAGCCAATCATCAGCATGTTGAGTTCTTAGTGATGAATTTTTTGTCCATGGCAATCCATGAGATAATGGGTTGGGCCCAGGATTAAACAGGAGGAAAGTAAACTGGATTGTCTTTGAGAAACTACAAAATTTCCTCCTTTAATAAACCCAAACTTCTTCTATGTATAAGGTGTATCTTTAAAATAGTAGTAATCTCTATTAGTGTTGCTGTATGATTTCAATTCATGGAACACTGTAGTCTCTGAAGACTTAAAAATTAGTAGCATACTTATGGATAGACTTTTAATGCATATGATCAAGCTACATGACAAATAAGGAACTATGAAGGAGAATCAGAATAAAGAATGACATTAAAGAAATTTATGATAGAAAAAATGATGGGCTGGTCTTTTGGTGAGAGAGGGATAATGAGTTAGGCACATGCTCCACCGGCATCCTTAATATGTCAGAAGAAACTGAGGAAGGTCCCTAAGCATGTTGAGGGGAGAGTCTGTGGTAGACTTATGGGAGAAAGGGGATGAGTAGCATAAGATGGTCATACATTGATTGATGGTGATTCATATAATAGGAGGAACATTCATATCAATGAGGTCACAGATATGTCATTGTGAGTCTCTATATCATATTCCAGCTCATTCTACTTAAAAATTTTTTAAACAAGTATTTATTAAGTGCCTATTCCAGGCACAAGGGGCAGCTCAGTGGTGCAGTGGATAGAGCACCACTGCAGGAGTCAGGAGGACCTGAGTTCAAATCTCAACTCAGACACTTGACACGCACTAGCTGTATGACCTTGGGCAAGTCATTTAACTCCAACTGCCTCATCCTGGGTCATCTCCAGTCATCCTGATGAACATCTGGTCACTGGATTCAGATGGTTTCTGGAGGAGAAGTGAGGCTGGTGACCTGCACAGCCCTCCCTCAGTCAAAACAAAGTCAAGTGCAAGTCATATCATTATTTCTCTGATGGCATGGTCTTCTTTGGCAACGAAGCACAAACACACACACACACACACACACACACACACATATTCCAGGCACAATGCTAAATGCTTTATAAAAATTATGTCATTTTATCATCGGTATAACCTTGGGAGGTAGGTGCTAGTATCACCTCCACTCTATTGATGAGAAAACTGAGGCAAACAGAAGTTAAATGACTTGCCCAAGTCACACAGCTACTAAGTGTCTGAAGTGTTTTTGAAGTAAGGGCTTTCTCATTCTAAGTTCAGGGTACTATTCATAGTATCAACTAAATGCCTCTGTTCTTGGTCACATGAAAACTGTAATTAATAATTTTTGATATACGATATTTTTCTTCTTAGATGCTTATACATTTTTCTGCAATTGTAGTTTTAGAATTTGAAACAATGTTAGTGTGAAGTGAATCTGGGATTTACCTCTATTGGTATCCTGTGGATTCTGTCAATTTGTAATCTATCCTTTAATTTTAATATATCCATGAAATTGGGGAGCATGATTTCTTGAAATATTATGGACAGATTCCATCTTTATTCATACTTTTGGGTAGTTTAATAACTTTTAGATTATCTCTGGCGATACTTTTTCTCATTAAGATGTCACTTTATTCCAGTTATGTTAATGCTTGAGTTTGTTTTTTTTTTTGTTTCTGCTATTTTGAAGTCTAGTGTAACAATTAATTTCTCAATAAATCTAGTTTTGCTTTTATCATCTATGGATCATTCCAAGTTGTTAGTTTCATTATGAGATTTTCATCTTTGTAGGCTTGCTTTTTTATTTAGTGTACTTATTATTCCTTATTTTCTTCATTTAAGATAGTCTCCAAGCCACTTTTCTATTCAGCCATGAATTCTTTATACCTTCTGACTTCATTTATAGCAAGCTCCTAGTATAAAGTAGAGATACAATTAATTTCCTCCAGTAGCCCACTCAATGAGGGGCAAAGGCAGACTTTGGGTATGCACAAATATAGTTCACTTAATTTTAGTAAGGAGCTGTTTCTGGCCATAATTAATCAAAGATGATACTATATGATGATAAGTCTTCTTCTTGGCTGCAGACTTAGAAAAATCAATGATTTAAGTTAGAACTGAATGTACATATAAGAGGCAAAGCTTCCATTGGCTAAAGGAACACTTAGTTCATTAGTTATTATAGCAATGATTGAAATAACATTCTAACCAAAAAACAAAAGACGCTCATTTTCAAATACTTCTTAATGGTTTTGATGATATATTCCAAGTTCATCTGACTACTTCATTTCACTTTATGTATCTTAACAAATTGTACTTAGCAATGAAGGCCATTTTCTGTTGCACCTTGTTCTCTTCCAAATCTCTCATCTTTGCTTCTCTAAGATTGGCATTATTAGTTTAAAATCCATCATCATACTACTAGTAGAAAGGCTAATCTCACTAATCTAAATCCTACCATTGCTGTCCTTATACAGAGAGTTGGGAGGGGTGCTGGGCTTTTGCTCATGCGCTGGTGAAAGTCAATCCAGCCTCCTAACGTTTTTAGCCATGTCCTTTTCTACTCCAGACATCTGCAGGGTTTTTTTAAGCAAGGTTTTAACTGGTTTCCCTGTGGGGCCACTGCACCCTTTCTTCTCTCTGCTGTTCTGTTCCCTAGACATCACCAGTGCTCTGGGAAAAGCCACCAGCACCTCCAGGTGGCATCATTTGAATGCAGGGTCCTCACATATTTGTATTGCTCCCTAAGTTAAGGCTTGCTTAGGAGTTGGGTAGTTTCTTTCCTTGGTAGCTTCCAGGAAACAGGACTCTGCACTGTCCAGAGGGTCAGGTATGTCCTTCTTCCCAACTGGCCAAGAGCATGTTTGTTTCTGTTTTGGTGTGTGTGTGTGTGTGTGTATGTGTTTATTTTTTTTTTTTACCTTAGGCAAACAAGTATCCTAAGCTGGATATGTCCAGTCAGTAACTATGTGAATTCAGGATGTGAGGGGAAAAAAAGAGGCAGTAGGAATGCCTTCTGAAGAAGAACCGTTAGACAGATATGGAAAAAAACAGAGGAAGGCAAAAGCTTCAGGGAGTGAGAGCCTCTAGTGAGGAAAGAGAAACGCTGGCTGTAAACTCCACAGAGGAACTCACTCTCAAGGCTGGTGCCCTGCAGGGAGCTACATGTAGGGGAAACTTGATGAGGACTTGGAGAAAAGGATTTAGATTGTACCACATAGCTGCCCCCACACATAGACTGCTGGGCCTGCAGTCAGAAGACTTGAGTCCGAATGTGGTAGATGATCAAAGTTCTGGACAGTTTAGGCCATATTGTCATACACTTGAGGAAAGACTGGGAGAAAGTCTCAAACTCTACCATGTAATCTTTTTGACACGCTGAATGATAGGGTCCAGTATGCCAGAAAGAGCAATTATCTGCTTACTTGAGTTTGGTAGCATGACTCTTGCAACCTACATCTGAGCCCAAGTACTTATTCAAAGCTCCTTGATTTTACATCATCCTTTCCCAAGAAGGGAGCCACACAGTAAAGTAGGGACCCCAAGGTTTAGAGTAATTGGGAAACCACTGGAGCCTGTTTTATGGGCAATAGATTTTCTGACATATTCTTCCAACTTGTCAGTGATCATCCTTAAAGATAGCATTGACAGCTTCAGTCTGAGCAGTTATTCTCTAGGGACAATTCCACTCTAAGATGTGTGTGTGTGTACATTTTACCTCTAGTTAAACTGGTGTTTTAGGGATTAGGACTCTATAGAGCAGTGAAATGTTGGGTAATACGTGGGGGTGGAAACCAAAACTGGCTTTCAATGGTAAGGGGAACCTACTTGTGGAAGGAAAAGGAAGGGATGGAGAGAGAGGACAGGGAAAGAAGGGGGTAGAGACGCTGCCTCTGCTAGTCAGGGGTCTAGTTTTTTCAAACTCCATCCCAGGCCATCACAGTTATCTTGATTTTGTCTTACCACTGGACTTCCATGAAAGTAAGGCTGATGACTTTGTCTCACTTAAATCTAATTCATGTGCAAGTCAAGACGTCATCTTGAGATGTCATTGGTGTTCTTCAAGGCTCTTTGTCACCCTATTTGCCTTCTTCTGATTTGCTTAGCTCGTCAATGTCCTTTCTTAAATATGGTACCCATGATTGGATTAAATAAGTAGCTCTGGGGGAAAAAGTAGCTGGGACAAAATTTTGTAGCTATATTTAGGAAAGGTTTAATAATATTCTGTCTTACCTTGTTTTGCTCAACATTAAGCAACATTAGTCGAAGATTCTGAGGACTGGTGCCAGTGAAATAAATTTCATAGGATTTATTTAGAGCAACAATGCTATGAAATAGTGACAACCTCCTCTGGCATGTGTATCCAGCACACCAGCCATGATCCTGTGGACCTAAAAAACAGTGAAAGGTCACCTTTCTCCAATCTTAAAAATATATTATAAACCTCTCTAAGAAAATTTAGGATAATTTGCCTGAATTATGCAATTAAGCCCTTGTTAGACATAATACTTGCAAAAAGTCCTGCATAGTAATTAATCTAAAAAAGAAAATAGCCATAATGAAGCTCAGCACTTGTATAAAATTATCAGAGTGAGATACTTAACAATGGAACTTATTATCCTTACCCCAAAGTGCACCCCTCTTCAGGTCACTATCATCTGTCTGCTTGTCAAAAGAATAGAAATTTCAGAGTCATCTTCAACTCTTCATTTTCCCATAGCCCACATTTCCAAATGACTAAAAGTTTTATTGATCCTACCTCCACATGATATCTCACTTTGATCCCCTTCTCTACTTACACTGCAACTTTTCAAGTTCAGGCCCTCATCACTTCTTGCAAGTAATATAGCAAAAGTTTCTTGATTGGTTCCTACTACATGCCCATGCCCTCTCCAATTCATCTTCCACATAGCTGTCAAAGCACAGGTCTGACCATGTCATGCCCCTGTTCAATAAACTCCAGTAACTTCCTATTATATCTGGGATTCAAAAGCTCCTCTTTTGCATTTAAATCCCTTTCCAACCTGGTTCTAACCTACCTATCCAGGCTTATTAAGTCACTATACTCTCAGTCTTCTTCCAGTCCAGCCAAACTGGACGTTTTGCTGTTCCTCACATATGATATCACATTCTAGTCTTCATGCCTTTGAATAGACTTGCCCCCAATGCTAGAATGCACTCTCTCCTCCCCCTCTGCTTCTTAGAATCCCTAATTTTCTTCAAAGCCCATTTCAAGTGCTACCTCTTTTGTCTTCCTACTCAAAATTACCTTTTATTTATTTATTTTATTTGCATTTTATGTGTAATTGCATGAATACATGTGATTTACTCCCATAGGATATAAGTTCCTTGAGGTCAGGAACTATTTCATTTTTGTCTTTATGTCTTCAGTCCCTAGCAAAATGCATAGTAGCACATGGTGGCTGCTTAATACACCGTTAAAGCGCTAAGTCCTACGTACTCGGGCAAATTTAGAGCTAACTTGTCAATTTTCCCTTTCTTAGACTATGTTTGTTAGATGCTACAACATAAATAATATTTGTGTGCAGCAAAACACCTCTTTAGAGAACTATTTAGGTTCTAAGTGGGGTAAACTTATTAATGTAGGGTTAAATGAAGCACCCTACATAAAAGATTCTAAGTGTGACTAGTTTAAAGTAAATTTTTGGGTATGTTTTTGAACTTGTGGTGAACAAGAGTGAAATAGGAAGTATTTTATATTTTTCAGTGCAAACTTCTATTATATGTTTAATAACACTGACATGCCCTCAATCAGTTTCACATTAATATTATGCCCTTGTCATAATTCCTAAACTTCTTATCTGTTCACTTACTTATTTTGATATAATTTGAATTACTTTAAAAATTTAAAACTTTGAAATAAACTCTTAATTTGGTCTTATTATGGAGGTAACGTTTTGATATTATTCTGTGCTATGGACAAGTTTTATGTGCCTTCTCTTGTTGAGTGATTAATTAATACCAATGAGGAAATGGACTTTGAGTATTCAGTAACTTGATCGTGACATAAAGCTTGTGAATGTTCCAAGAACAATTAAAACCCAGGTTTTGCTTGACTTCAGGTATTAAACCCCACTGCCTTGTCCCAAGATCCCTACACATATTTAGAAGATAGGATGTTTGGGAGCCTTATGAACACATCTCAAGAATGATTTCATGTTTTTTGACTTCATTCTAAAAAATCGAATCCTTATGAAACCTGTTGTCCTTTTCTGGAGTACTAGCTTACAGAAATTTGAAGCAAATAGAATAAGTTTCAGCAATCAATTGGCCTCAAGGAAATTCTATCGATTTGGCAAGAACATCCAATGGAGCAGCCCCTGTTTCTCAACCCCTGGACAGTCCACTCAGAGCACAATGGATGGCTTTCCATTCAGGCCCAGGTTTTTTGGGGGGATTTTTTTGGTTATAGGTGTGCCATATTAATGTTCATAGAAAAAAAATATTTCCCCATTACTTCAATTTTGAAATGTCTGGGATAATAAATGTATGAAACACTGAATGAAATACTGAATAATGGATCTTGATATATTTATTCATAAGCTTTTATTGAATTTCCTGCCTTCATGAAGAATTATCAATATTCAGAGCTGAACTTCAGTCAGAATTATAAATCAACCCAAATTTAGAATGCAAAAGTAATGAATTTCTCCAAGTAAGCCTTTTATTTATCAATTCATAGGAATATATCCTACTTTGGTAATACCCCTTTTGTGTCCTTAGTGTGTGTGTATTGAGGTGGGAGGAGGTGGAATAGGATTGAGCAAAACTACTAGGCATGTAGGTATGGGTTAAAAGTGGAAATACAAAAAATCATACCATAAAACATATGGAACCTGATTTTTATATAGGTGTTATAGTGGATAAAGAACTGGACTCAGAGTTAGGAAGAACCAAGTTTAAATCCTGCCTTTGTGACTAGCTTTGTGACTCTTGAAAGGTCACTTAATCTCTCTCAGCCTCAGTTTCCTCATCTATAAAATGGAAATAACAATATGACCTAACAGAGTTGCGAGGATCAAAGAGATAAAATATGTAAAGCTCTTTACAAACCTTGAAGTGCTATATAAATGATTATTTGATTATATTATTATTATTGATAAGTTCAAGACTTGAATGAACCTCATATATTTCTATATTGTATACTAGACTACCATCTAAGTGGATCCAAATCCATGTGAAGTGGAGGTGTGGGTGGTGAGTGGACCATGGCAGTTATACTCAGTACAGTCTCTTATATATAACAAACACTCTATAAATGTTTTCTGATCCAAATTACATTAAATGGACCTTATATGGGTTCAGCTAGCTGAGACTAACCTTGGACTAGCTGAGAATAACCTTGGTGGATATAAGTCATTAATTCCATATCTTTAGGGAGCTTACAAGACTAAATTGTACTCTAATTTCCAAGATGTACCTTAAAGTTTTTTTCCCCAGAATGAAAAATTTCCAAGTTGTAGATACCGCCCTTGGGGTTCTTTACATGTCCTTCATCAAATATTATTTACCTTTTAATTCATATAAGGCAAATTACAGTGTTTAAAAAGGCAGGAATATTTTCTTCTATTTATTTTTAGCCAATTTTTCCCCAATACAAATAGGAAGAGCATGATCACATGTGATTTTTTATTTTAATATGGTCAATTTGAAATAGTTGCTCTACTTAACTAATAAGTCTGGAAATCTAAATAGTCAAGTTTTTTTTCTTGAATATAGCTGGTTTTTTTTTTAACTTGCAAGTGGAAAACATGGAGAGACAAGATTTGGGTAAAGAATGTGCAGTGAATAATTACATAGTTAATCAGTTAAAATTACATAGTTATATATAATATAATAATATGGTTAATATATAATATGATAGAGAAATAGCTAATATGTAGTTATATAATATAGTTAATAATTATACTATATAATATACTATGTAATATAATTAATATAAATAATATAATATAACTATATAATATAGTTAATTAAAAATTATATAGTTAATCAGTTAAAAATTTATCAGATATTTGTTCAATGTCTCATATTAATACAGCCTATTTTGAGTGAATGCTTACCATTAATAAGATCAACATAACCATCAGCAAATATAGCCACTGGGGAAAGTCTTCGTATTTCTGTGTCCGAATCCAGGCTTTCAATTACCATCATGGCATATTCCATCCCAAAACACTGGTAGCTCTGCCACTCAGATATATATTTACAAGTAGAATCTCTAATGATTCCTAGAATCAGATGCGTATACAATTTTGTCAATGAAAACAAAATCTCTTCATATACGTGAATCACTTCTTACTATAACAATTATACAAGGTATATTAATAAGGAAAGATTATCTCCAGCTATTGGTCTAGTGTGTTTTCATTGCAAAGAATATGTTTTGCTTTAAAAACAAGAAAACCTCCTCAAACCTTTATATGGCGCTTTCTCTGAAACAGGTATTTTGCTGCCATTCAAGTATGTGAGCATCACTTTAGGAATTCTATAGTCTCCCACTCCAAACTGATTATTTCCATTCCATTCATATTCAGCTTGGGGTATCACTGAACCAGGTCTTCCCAGGAAAGAGCCATCAATGTCTTTAAGAAAAGCTTTCTTTTTGGCATCACAGACCATGTCTACACAATCTGATGGATTCACTTTACTGGGTAAAAAAAGGCAATATCAATCATTACTTAGTAACATCAGCACTCACTCACTTGCTCATCAACCCATTGAATATTTTAAAATATTAACTATAACTAAATAGAATATATAACTAACATTTTGCTGAAGTCTATATTTCAACTGTTGTGAATTTCTTTAAAATTTCAGTACGGCAAACCATTTTTTGGAATATAATAATAAAATGATTCTGGCCTGCCAAATATCATTGAGTTCAATGTTTGTGGAGTGTTTCTGTGTACTTACTTCTCAAGGACGTAAATGGTATTATATGCAGAACAGAATGGAATTGCCTTTCTTTGTATTCTTCATGCTTAGCACACTGTCTGGCATGTAGTAGGCATTTCATAAACGCCTGTTTACATAACTGATAGGATGTTAAAATGCCCCTTCCATTGGTAGTTTTCTTTTTTTTTTTTTATTAGGAACCAGAAGAATTGAAACAGGATTGACAGTCATTAATATTAGTAACCATTGCTTTAAAGCAGCAGTTCTCAAACTAACATATGAGAATCCCTGAGTGTCCCCAAGAACCTTTTGGGTGTGTGGGGGGTGAGCTTCATCAAGGGCCCTTGAGATCAAACCACAAGAGATCTTCATGTTCATACAAAGATTTTCCCCTCAGCTTTCTACATGGCTACAAACACAAGTGGTGCGGAAAAGTGTTAATTTTTTTACTCTTATGTTTCATCCTGAGCAACTATGTAACATTTGCATTGATGTTTCCTGTTTCAATCTTCTGGTTCCTAATAAAGCAAAAGCAAAAGTAAAACTGCTGGCACCATAGCAAGAAACAAGTTAGTGACAACAAGCTGTATTAGTAATCGCCGTATTTGTCACTGCCACACACTAGCAGTTTTAAAAAATGCAGTTTCACTTAAGAAGGTCTTTGATGAAGCAATAGAATTATCAATTTTAATAAATCTCAACTGTTGATTATATGTCTTTTTAATGGTGTGTGTTATGAAATAGGAAGTATACATTAAGTATTTCTGCTGCCTACCAAAAGTCCAATGGTTGCCTCAAGGAGAAGCACTTGCTTGATTGTTCGAATTTCAAGTTGAATTTGCTACCTTTTTTCCACCGAATACCATTTTTACCTGAAAGAACAACTAACAGACAGACTATAGCTATTCAGATGGGTATCTGGCAGACATTTTCTCAAAAAACAAATAAAATGAGCCTGTCACTTCAAGGAAGATAACCAAAAGCATTTGTTGCCAATGTTAAAATTCAAGCTTGTAAGTGAAATTACAAAATTTTGGAAAATGTGAATCTTCCACAATGAGTTTAGTGGCATCACAATACTTCAAACTTTTCCGATCTGATTGGTGGTAATATTTATGATTGTGATTTTTGATATGATATAATGAAATGTGCTAACATTTGGAAGATCTGCATAACTCACTGAACCAACATTTCCCACATGACCAATATGTGACCAGTCATATCTGAATAATAGATCCATTCAAGGTACAAGATTGACTAATGAATTTTAACATAACAGGATATGAAAAGTTCATTAATAGCCATATCAATTCATATCATTCATTGCAATTACCTTTTAAGAAGCTACTACTTGTTGAGTATTAGTATAGTATCAAAAGAATAATATCCCCAATTGAAGGGGAACCTAAACAACAATGGAAAAATATATGATGGGCCTAAGCAGATTGTAACATGCTACAGCATGTTACATGTTAGCATGCTACCAATGACAGTGGCTAGCATGCATGACATAACCCCCACACACATACAGAATCTTCAAGGAGATATAAGATTAGAAAAAAGAAGCATAACTGTGATGAAGCAAGAGCAAAGAATAGCCCAGAGACATATAATCCACTTGTGCTGATATCAACAAAATATCAAAAGAATAAAGAAAAAGAGAGCTTCTAGAAAGACATGAGAAAGAACAGCCCATGAAGAGAAGGCATAGACGAGTTGTGGTTTGCTAGGGGACGTATCCACTTGGATGAAATCAGGGATCTGTAGGGATTTTTAAAAGTGACTTTAAAGTAGGGTTAATAAGTCCCAAGGAAATGGGCTTTATATTGTATATGTTGTATTAAGTCAAATATATTAAGGGTACCTTCATTTCATTCAGTCACAGAAATGGTAATCATTAGTTACACTACTTAGGAAAAAATAGCATTTCTTAATATAGATCACAATTTTGTTAAATGACAGAAATCTTAGATTTCCCTCCATCAGAAGTTTATAAAGGGTAATTTGAATGGCATAATGCATTTACCCAGCATCCTCTGATCTATTATACTGTCTTGGTCTTTTATCCAGTTCTGAGATGCCACAGAATCAAATAGACAGAGAATTTTTAACAAAATGATAATATTTTTGTAGCTTTTCATATCTAGCATTATAAATTCTTCTAAGAAATCAACAGCTTCAAATACAACTTGTTCAACCCACTGTCCTTTGTGACTACAACAATTTTCATTAATCTGTCATTACATCTTTTTATTTGTAATAAGAGACAATAAAAAATTCCAAGCATATTGTTTTCACAGACAAAAAATGCTGAGGCAGGAAGGGTAAATGTGGTATAATAGGTAATAAATATTTGAGTAATAGGCAAGGAAGTTCACATGCCCAGTTTAACTCATCATATATCAATGAATCAACAAGTTTTTTTTTAATGTCTGCTGTGTGTCAGGATGGTGCTGGGTTCTGGGAATACATATAGAATGAAAGAAATAATCCTTACTTGTAAGGAGTTTATATTCTATAGTGGAGACTATATATATATATATACATATATATATATATACACACACACACACACGTGTGTGTGACATATACACACATACATATACATCCATTAAGGATATAAATACATCTAGAAGCAATAAAAAGAGAATGTAAATAAATACAAAGTAGTTAAATACATGGTAATTAGAGAGGGAGGGCACTAGCAGTTGGGGCAATCAGGAAAGGTTTCAGGCAGAAGATGTTGCTTGAGCTATGTCTTTAAGAAAGAGAGAAAGAAGTAAGAAGGGCATGAATTTCAGGCACAGGGGACAGCCAGTACAATGGCACAGAGATGGGAGATGGAGCACTGTGTATGAAGAACAGAGAGAAGGCCAGTTTTGCTAGATTCCAGAGTGCAGGAGTAGAAGTAGCGTTTAGTGAGGCTGAAAAGATAAATTTGGACCAGGCCCTAAAGCTAAACAAATAAGTTTAAATATAATTATATAAACAATTAGAAGTCATTGAAGTTGATTGAATAGGAGAATGCCATGGTTCATCTACGTTTAAGAAAAATTACATTGGGAGCAGTGTTTAGGATAGGCTAGAATGGGAAAAGACTTGAGATAAGGAGACTGGTTGAGAGGCTATTACACAACAGGTGAGTAAAGCCTGAACTAAGGTGATAGCTGTATGAGTAGAGAGAAGGGGTTGCATGTGAAAGATGACCAAGGATAAAAATGGCAGATTTGGCCATTCCTTAGACATGTATGGTGAGTCAGAATAAATAGAGGATAATGCTGAAGTTAGAAACCAGGATACTGGAAGAATGGTGGTGCCTTGGACAGAAATAGGAGAATCAGACAGAAATGGTTGGATTGTTTTGGAGGAATTGAGAATGAGTTCTGTTCTTGATATGTTGAGTTTGAGGTGCGTCCAGAACTCCGGTTGGAGATGTCCAACAAGGGGTTAATAGTGGGTGATTGAAGCCCAGAGGAGAAACTGAGCTTGGGAGTCATCAGCTATAAGATGATAAATAAACTTATGGGAACTGATAAGTCACCAGGAAAGAGCATATAGAGGGAAAAGAGTAGGGTGCCTAAGAAAGGGACTTTCTTTATGTTTCTCTACTCCAAGCTGGGTACAAGGCAGTAATGGTAGAAACAGAACAGATACTTCTTACCTCACAGTGTCTGTGATTGGAGATGCATAGCCACATATGCATAATCCAAGTCTGTCTTTCAAATTTAAAAGATGGTTCTTAACAAACATAAGCTTGAAGTGCTCTACTTAATAATAAATAAATTTCAAAACCTAATTGTGCAGTTATATTGGGGTTGCATGTAATTCAGTTGGTTTTATGTGAGTAATATTTTGAGTTTCAGTCACTTACTTGTAATTTTGGTATATTAACATCTTTAGATATATGGGAAAATGAACAACAGGACACAAATGGTAAAAGTTTGACTACATTTACCAGTACAAATGAGTATTACCTTAAATCAGGCCTATGTATAAATACTTTTGACTGTTCAATTGTGTTAACTGTCTGAATGTTTTTCACATGGATTGGATGTTGTAAGTCTTCATTTAAAGGGTTTGTCATGAACATCACAGCAGTTTCATCTGAACAAACATTATTAAATCCAACAAATGTGGAATCTAAAACAAAAACAATATAAAATTATCTACCATACTTATTATTTAAAAGTAATAATGACATATAAACATTTTGTATAGCATTCTAATCTCACAAATTTATCTACCAATCTCACTTTGTACAATGGGACCTTTCTCTTTGGGGAGGATGTTATTCTTTTGTTGGCCCTACTATTCACAGATCCTAAAATATTGCGTTTACTCAGAAATAGGAACTCAAAAAGAAATGATAATACTGGCAGATATATACTTAACTATGTCCATTTTGCAAGTGCTTGCTATTTTTATTCCAAAAATAGATAGTCCAATTGGAGAATAAGTTTTAATGGGATACCTCCATCTTTATCATATTCTCTTTACAGTTCTGTGTTCTGAATTTTAAAAGAAATGTAGTTATCTGTGCTCCTTAATGAAATATGGCTTTTTTTTTTTTGCAAAGGCCATTTTTATGCCAATATATTGTCTTTAATTCTTTGGGATACATTTGTCATAGGATTTAGGACTGGAGGGAACCTTGGAGATCATCTGGCCTAACCCTTTTTACAGATAAGGAACTTCATTAAAATCAATATGAAATGTTCCATTCAAACTCCATATAAGATTTTAAATTGGTTCCCTGCCATCAAAGGAATACTGATATTCTGAGACAGTAGCCTTAAGTCAATAACTGTAAAATGAGGGAAAAAAATGTAGTTAAGGGAGTTTGAGTCCAAATTTCTCTCATGACATCTCCTTTGTAGAAATAACTCCCTAAAATGAAATCCTAAAGAAATTTACTACAGAAAATTGGATTGAAGTAAGCAAAATCTTTCATTGCATGCATAATGAAAATCAGTAATCTCTGCTTGTCTGTGTGAGCTGCTATTATGATCATAACCATTTTAATTTCCTTTCTCAAAAGTCAAGCAATTGTTCAGCCCTTCAGTTCTCCAGGTAATTTAATAGAGAATCATTTTTGAAATTTACCCTTCTGGCTTTTTTTCTTATCTTGATTCATACAAATATTAATTTTAAGCTTTGTTTTTCTTTTAGATATAACTATGAAATATTTACACAGTGATTTTCTCTTTCACTTTCAAATTCCATCAATTTGCTAATTAAAAATTTTAAACCTACCAGAAACTTCCAACAATCCACTAATAGCATTGTAACTCATGAGCCCTGCATGGGGTTTCCTTGGTGCCATGTTGTGTGCAGAGGCAAAGGTAGGCCAACAGATTCCACTTCTCCCTCCTTTTCAAACCAAAAGGAAAAAAATAGTAAAGTTTAGGTAAATGTTTATTTGTACAGGCAAATATCAATTTCATAAAATACTTTACCTGAGGGAGGTCTGGCGCTCCGATGGGCAGCAGTAAGTTCAATATTGGGATCATCATTGGTGAGGACATCAGAACAGTTAAATTGGGGGCTGCTTCCTACAACTAATAAACTCTAGAAAACAATCATTTATTACATCTGTGATAATATTAAATATTCCTAGGAATAATAATAATATTTTATCTGAATATAATCAAGAATTTTAAAGCACTACGTTAGAAGCTAAGGTGAACCCTCCAAAAAGGTTCATTATTCTTTGGAACTTTTTTTTTTTTTTTTTTGCTGACCTAGCAGTACTTTGTAAGAGAGTTTTCTTTCTTACCTTAATCTGCACTGTTTTTTTTGAAATTTTGTGAGATGTTGCAGCTGGAAGATATATAATGGGAAGAATTCCCATTCCATTGTCAACCAGGGTCACATTAGAGACTTGCACACTCTCTGTGGTCTGCAAAACATTTGTTTTTTGTACCATAGTCCTATGGACAACTAATAACAAAAATTAATAAATCACAGGAATAAAGCACAATTACCTGAAAATAGATGCCATAATCCCAGCATTTCCAAACTGTAAACCCCTGTATATGAGAGCACCCAAGGAAGCCATCTTGGTTCATATAAACACCATATAAGCCTCCATGGGCTTCATTGTTATGCCATTTTCCTGCAGAATAAGCTTGATCTGGAAAGAATATACAAAATTGAATTATTAAATGAGGAAAGGATGATATCTGTCTTTATTAAGCTCTTCATTTTTTACTTTAACAAAACTATAACAATTGACCTATTTCTGGCTTAATTTTACATAGTGACTAAATAACGTTATATTTGTCATTTGCAGGTTGTCTGACTGCTCATATTTGAGATGATATATTAATGCTTGATTTTTTTGCTATATTGTTCTCCTTTTATTTTAAAAATCCACTTAAAAGAAAGTTTCCTAAAATATACCACATGATTAAAATAAAATTCTCTGAAATATTTTTTATGTAAGACTTGTGGGAGATTGGTTCTTGTTCCTTCTGTAATGAAGGGTTCTTGACCCTTCACCCATTTAAAGAGATGTAAAGAACAAAGGAGGCAGGGTGGCATGGTAGATTGAGCCAGAAAAACCAGAGTTCAAGTTTCACCTCTGACATATCCTGGCTGTGCAATCCTGGACAAATCACTTAATCTCTTAGAACTCTAGTCAGCTTCCTAAGACTGTTAATTGAAGAGCAGATACTGACCTACTTGGGTAGAGGGAGTTTCCTCACCTCCAAGTTTCCTATGCCAATCAATCACAAGTCCTAAAGCAGAGAATTCCTTAAGTGCAATATGAGATATTTAAAAGATATTGCTGTTTGTGAGTAATATTTATTATTATTATTATTATTATGCATATAGTGAGAGAAAATATGGCACAGTATGTAGAAGAAATTATCTGAATTCAGGAAGGCCAGGGTTCAAGTTTTGAATCTGGTACCTTTCTAGCTCCTGCCCTAGGCAATCTCCTGTCTTTGAGTTATAGAGGAGTTTCAGCAAAAGGAGTTCTTTCTTTATGCTGATCAATCACAGCTTTGGCTCAATATATTTAAGCAAACACCTATGGTTAGGAATCATATTTTGACATTCAATAATTTGGGAAAACAAAATCATTTTATAAAAAGGTTGTAGAAAATTTACAGACTTTAAAATATTAAATCAAAGAAATATTAACTTGATTACTTAAGTTATTAAGACAATTTAAAACTATAGAGTATATATCATGACATTGGTCCTTTCTAATGTCAAAAATGCTTAATTTTTTTTAAAGAATATGCTTTAAAAAGGGAATATAAAAATAATGATTATCTCTTTTGAACCCAAGAACTTAAGAATTGTCTAGAGAAATGTTGGTTCAAATCTTCAGTATACCCCTACAGAAAGAAACTGTTTTTAAAAAGAATAGTACAACTTTGGAATTAATGTTATTTTTTTCCCATTGATTAGTTCTGTTGCCTTTTAATTTGATTCTTCCAAGAATCTCTTAAACTTAGAATTAGTAAACATCTCTCTCTCTCTCTCTCTCTCAAATGAAGAGAGTGAATTCACCATAGCTCCAAGTAAACAATAGTTTTTTTGTGTGTTTAAGCCAGAGACATTGATTGTGTGAGGTGTTTAGAACATACATTTTAATAAAACTCCCCTTAAAAGTCCCCAGTTGTCTTTAGGATTCCATACTATCTTAGAGCAGTTTCACTTACTCAGCTTACTCTATAATAGGAAGAAATGATGTCACTTAATGCATTATACTGACTTTTCTTTCAATCAAATGGCAGATGATCTATGCTATAGATATGCTGCATAGCAAAAAAACTTACCTGTACATGGTTCACCATCAATATGATAACCAATTCTTTCAAATCCTGCAACAACATTATCCTGTAATATTGTATTGGTACCCATATTAATCTAGTACAAAAATAAAGGAAATACTTTGGGTTAGGTAATCATATAACAGAAATTATACAATATGTAGATTCCTCTGTAATGTTCCATGTGTACATTACAAAACCTACCATCTTTGTCTCCATTGTAAAAGATAAAACAATTAAAATTAATTACACTTCCAATTTGAGCTTAAGTTATGCTATTAAATTACACTGGAAACCTGATATAATGCAATTCTTGAGGGTCCTAGGATTGACTCATAGATTGAAACGACTTTATAAAAGACTTTTGATATTTTAGTGAACTCCTTTTGATAGATTTCATGATTAACCTGCCTTATGTCCAATTCCACTCTATTAAAAGTAGTGTTATATTCCCGACTAATTCTTTTACTTGCGTGGGCTTCTATTTTTGGTATCTATTTGATTTATTTACTAAAGAAGAATACAGACATAATTATAAAAGATCATTAAGCCTCAGTAAGCCATTAGAGATCAATTATTTTAAATTAAATAGATTAGAATAAAAAAATCTAGTTCTTGTTGAACATATTTACTGAAATGAATATTTTCATCAGTCAAGTAGAACAAGAGGATAAAATAAAAATACATAATCATTCTTATTTTTTAAACATGATCAAATGATCAATCAAAGGAGGATATACTAAGACCAAGGAATATTAAATCACATTATTTCAAAAACAAGAGTTTCAAGAAAACAAACTAAAGCTAAATGAGACAAGTACAATTAAGTTATATCAATTAGCTAGAGATCTGGAGGTAATATTTAGGTATTTCCTCTTACAAAAGATTTTAGATAATTAACTGAGACTAGAATAAAACATTTTTTACTTCTCAGACCCTTATAACAAAATAGCAACTGAGATAAAGACTGGACCTGCAAAGGGAAATTACAGGGGAGCAAATTCCCTTTATCAACGTAGCTTGATACCTACTTTCTCTGCAATTTATAGTTTTAGAAAGCTGTCTAGAGGTTTGAGAGGCTAAGTAATTTGTTTAGGGTCATGCATACAGTGTGCATCAGAGGTGAAATTTAAACCTAGGTTTTCCTTTTAGAACATCTTTATCCACTATGCAGTGTTGCCTCACTATAACATATCACATTTAATATGAATACTATGCTATATTAAAAATAACTGAGCAAATATGAAACTTGTACTTTCTTCTTATACTTTCAAAGGGTACTACTATGGGCTTCCTAAGATCTTTTTCACTTACTTTCTTAATGGTGGAGTAAGGATAGGCACTCGACCTGTGATTTCATTAATACAGGGAACTCCCAGAAAAGGAAGATCCCCCTATCAATGCAGGCCACCACTTTCTTTCCAACTTAGAATCTCAGAAAATTGACTACAGCAATGAAAGATTAAGTTTCTTGCTCAGGCTGATACAGATACTATGTATCAGAGGTAGGACTTGAATACAGGTATTCCTAGTTTAAAGGCTCTCTTTCTCTCTGGTCTCTCTCTTTGTCTCTCTCCACCATCTCTCTCTCTCTACCTTCTATCTTTATCTTTATCTTCTATTTCTAAGTATTTCTATCCACTATCTCTGCCTACTATCTCTAACTCTATCACACTGCCCCTACATTGGTAGAATAAATGAAATATAAGGGAGAGGAAATTGTAGCATCCCTCCCCCAAATCCTGTTGTTCTCCATATTATACTTTACTCCTCCTAATTCCATCCTCTTTTAGCCAAAGAATTTTGACAACACATTCTATAAGCTTCAAGATATCCAAGAAAGGTAAAATGTAATAACAGCAGGAAAATATTAGTAAATTCACTTATAAAATCACGTAGTATTTATACCCAGAAGGCATCTTAGAGATTTTAGGGACCATCCTTTTGCTAAGACAACCATGAGAGAGGTGTGAAGAGATTTAGGACTTTACCAGTTTACCAATTAGCACTAATCCTGGGATCATAATCCAAATATTTAGAATTTGAAAGCAATGAAAAATTTTAGAGGGGGAAGTGGTGAAGTGAGGAAAAAATTATGTGAATTAATATTAAGAAAAAAGAGTCTCAGAACATGTAGTGCTCTCCTCTCCCTCCTTATATTCCTCCTCATCATCATTGACATTTATTTAGAGCTCTATAATTCAATTTCCAATGAGGTTTTGGTTGTAAATACTGTCTTCATAATCCCATAGTTCATAAGTGTCAGATGAGGGTTTTGAATCCTGTTCTACTCTCACTGCAAATTCAGGACTCAGTTTACTATGTCTATGTCAACAAGAGAAACATAATTTAATTTGACCTATCATAGCGCTGCATTAATTACCATCTAGGCAGGTTTTCCCTAGGATACTGAACAGACTGCTTTGTGTGATAAATTTTCTGTAAGAGAAGATATTTAACAGACTCATACGTTACATAAAGAGTTGAATTAGATAACCTCTAAGATCCCTCCTAACTTTATTGAGTTATAAATTCCTTCTTAGTACCTCAATTGCTGCATGCCACAGTGTTGAAGTTAGCTCTTTCCTGTTTTGGTATGTTCCTGGCCAAACCGAAAAACTAACCAAATTCCCTCGTACTCGGTTTCCATTTCCCCATATCTTTACACCTGCAAATTAAAAGAAAATGCAAAAAGTAGAGAAATAAAATTACCAATAAAGTTATTTTGCCAGTTTGGAGTCTTTAGTACTTTATAGTTCATTGTATCTTATACAGAAGCAGCGTTGTTTACCTTCACTGAGGATGGGAGGAAAAATTGATGACTAGTGAATAAAGAATAGTAATATTGTTTTGAGGAAAGAATGACAACTGTTACGTGAGCTGGGGTTGTTTTTAAGTAGGCAGAGAGGCTGTTGGGCTTCCTTGCCTCCTGAAGCATAAAGGGGCCAGTCTACAAGGTGCTGATGTCAATCATTCCTCGAAACATGTAAAGAATGGTATTTCTGACCTATATGGCAAGTTGACAATATGATTGCAGAGATGGAGGGGATTAACGATTTTATCTAAGTTACTGTGTTTTAAATTTTAGTATTATGTCCTTTTTATTCTTTAGTATGGGTAAAGTTGTTGCAATTTTATAAGCCACAAATACCTCACAGAATTCTAACCATTGGGTGTAACCAATGAAGTGATCTGAGTCAGGTTGGGCATAGAATATGTCTCATTAGTAAGTCATTTTATATTTTCAAACTAAAATCTGTTAATTATTGTAATGAGAGTTAAAGATCTTCCCTGCCTGTTAATAGGCTCAGGTAGAACCCATTAAGGGAAACGATGAGGGGAAGCTTGTTTGTAGGAAGACTTAGACCTTTTGTTCATTTCTAATGAGGCACTGGGTCACAAGGGATGCCCTCTGGCTCTGAAAAATGTATATATACTCTGAGGTAAGGTTTTGCTTTGGGGTTTACTCTTTGGAAGAAGGTTTATGTGCCAGATGAGACTCTGGGTAGCTGTTAAGGAGGGCCTCAGCTTCTCTCTCTGGTAAGTAGGTATGAATGTAATGGTCAGACAGTTGATATGTCTGTTGATCTGTGATGTATGTATTGCTTATAGTTAGACACTTAGAAGTCCTGTCTGTTGGTCTTTATTTCTCTGCATGTATTTTCTCTGTTGTTTAATATGTGATTAAAGAAGATTGCTGACTCCTCAAAAGTTGCTTTCCTTTTAGAAAAACAGATGTAAAAACCTATACTAGCAGGCCATCCTGGATGTGTCAGGGTGCTTGCTGCTACAATTATTTATACTTATGACTCATTGTTAAAATACTTTGTATTTAAACTAAATTGATGCCAAATCATTGGTTACGACCAGTAACAATTTTTTCCCTTTTCTATTAAGTTTAATGAAACATGAAACCTAAATGTAAGATTTAGGCCAAAACATTTATTTTACCTTCTCCCACAGTTAAATGAATGATGTTATCCTCAATGTCCAATCCACCAGTACCAAACACACCAATTGCTGGAGAAAAACCGTTGTGAAAAGCACAACCACGTACATAAGATGAGCCATACTCTTGAACCTATGAAGAAGAAAAAAAAACACCAGGACTCAGTTTATGCATTTGAAGTGAAGATAAAATGCATTTCAAGAAAAAAAGCAATATATTTGTGGTAAATATTTTCAGAAGAAACCTCTTGGGGAAAAAAACACAAAAAAACTGTTTCCCTTTCTATGAGGAGATTGTCTAGTTTTTACCTAAATATATATATATATATATATATATATATATATATGTTCTACATATATACATATATTCCTATACATATATATGGATGTATATAGTCTACATATGTCTGCAAAATCTGTTTAGCTTAGACATTTAGAGCTAAAAGGCAGTTCAGTATCTTCTAGTCCAACATCATTATTTCACAGATGAAGAAAGAAAGGCCCAGAGAAGTAAGATGTTTGCTGAATATTATATAATTTGTGAGTGACAGAACCAGGACTAGAACCCAGGTATTCTGGCTCAGTATAGAGTGCTTGTATATGTGTTTTTTAAAACTATTTCACTATCTCTCTCTTTAGGCTGCTTTTATGAAATTCTCATAATAATAATAAACTATTACCTCTGTATTTTGAAGACTGGAGACACTATTTCAGTAACAAGTCCCTCTTTATTTGGTAAACGGAAACTCCTTTTCATTCCAAAAGATGATGATTTAGACAAAGTAAACTTCATTTAACATATTCTCATTTGGAAAAATATTTTGTGGCAATATGAAGTAAATAAATAACTATGCAATATAAAACAAAGTCTTAACCTCTTTACTTTTAAAAATCTGTTTCTCCTACTGACCTAAAGCAAATTACACAAATGAAATGGACTTCTAATTGTTTTTTTAAAAAAATAATGTGAAATTTATTATGGCATCTGAGGACTTATTAAACTATTAACTTAAAGGTTGGTTATTTAAATTAATTAGGATAAATTATAAATATTTCTGTATCTGTATAAATACATATGCGTGTATTTATATACATATAAAAATACAAACCTGTCCAAGGTTAAGAAAAGCCAGAGAATATCTTGGATCCATATTATCTCTGTAGCCTTCCTGTCCACTGTGATAAAATTCAACATTACTGATTCTTGCATTTCCTAAGGGAAACATATATTGAGTTATATGGTTTTCCTGTGAAATAGCTACATTAAAATAGTGTAGAAAGACTGAATAAAATTCTTTAAAGTTTCCATGGAAACTTAAATTGACCAATTTTTACTTTGCTCCTTTGTGCCCAAGCAAATCAGAAGATGTTATTTTATCTCAAATTTAAATTCTGATGTTCTGGATTGCTTTTAGTATTTTTGATCACTGTTTGTATATTACGTATATCAGAAGTGGCAGGAACATAACAAAAGGCAGCTTCTCAGTGACTGACACATAGTTGACACTTAATAAATGCTTACTAATTAACTGAATGATTTTCTAGAAGTCAAATAAGAAGAAGGGAAGGAAAAAGAAAATATGCATGTTCTAGAGAGATTGAGGAAGGGATGACACTTTTGGATTTGGCCAAAAGAGGTGACAATATACTCTGGTCAAGAAGGATACCAGAGAAAGATGAAATTAAAAGCTAGATCTTAGGGGATCAGGAAGGAACTAAAAGTCGGGGGGGGGGGGAGGCAAGGAATTAGACTAATGCTGCCTTTGAGAGAAGAGGCTATCCTGGTAAAGAATTCATTTTAAAGTTTTTTCTTGTCATCTTTCTCTAAGTAGATTTGTCTCTAGTAGGTAGACAAGGTAGCATATGTGACAAATTTCCAAATGAATGATCGATGAGGGGAAAGAAAGTATTTAGAGGGAAGGTAAGTGGTAAGATTCTAGGACATTTCATATTCTCTGTTTCTCTTTGCTCATCCATCATTCTATCTATAATTTATCCATCTCAAAGACTTTCAAAGTATAAAGAGAAAAAAAGACAGATCCTTGGAAAATACCACACTAAAAATTGTAATTTGGTCTATTATTCTAGCCTATCAAAGTCTTTTTAGATTTTTAGTTCTGAGACCAAATTTATAGATTCCCCTCAGCTTGATGTCATCCGTAAATGTGATAAGCATGCCATTCACTGAAAATTTTGTATAGAACATGGCCAAGGATAGAGTGGCATTCTGCTAGAGACATACCTAGTTTGATAATATGGTTCCAATTACAATGACACTTTGTAATCCACCTGATTGTATCATCATTTAGTTACCATTTTTCTAGAAAGGCAATTATGGTACAAAGGTAAACAGTGATAGATTTGGAATCAGAGAATCTGGGTTCAAATTCCAGCTCTTCTAATTACTATCTGTGTAATCTTGGGGAGTCATTTCACCTTTCAGAGCCTCATTAGAATAATGGAGGAGTTGAACTGAATGAATTCAGAGTTCCTATCACCTTTAAACATATCCTATTACCTCCATCTTATCCAGAATACTTGTGAAAGACTCATCAAATGACTTCCTTAAATCTAGGGGTTAACATTCTCTGCTCCTTCCCAAATAGTATAGCTTGGCCTATTCTTGAATAACCCTGATGATTTATCCTAATTTCTGCTTCCCTTTAGAGTTAATACTGGCTGAGAGCAGAGTAGGGAGCTATACTTGGTAGGAATGGGATTTGCAACAGTTTTTTAGTCCCAATTGCTTCTGTTCCCTCAGAGTCTAATTTTTAGTTGCTGTTCCTTTTCTAACTTGGGGTGGAATAGTCAACTTTTTTTGCATGTGCTCTGAATAAGAAATGAAGTCCTTTTTTAGAGCAACTGAAGTTTCATTTCTTGTGCCTTAATAATTGAATGCAAAAGATTTAAAAAAAAAAACACCACCACAATTCTAAGCTAATAGCATTTAAAGATGATGCTTTCTGAATACCAATTTTAAAATGGCCACAGAGGCAAGATAATGATGGGGTACTTCAACTATATGTGTATCTACCATGCCCTGTGTTGTATACCTTCTTCCCTGCCCCCAGCTTCCTTTTATGTACTATGTTCCCTCATTAGAACAGAAGTTCCTTGAGGGCAGGAGTCCTTTCCCCTTATATTTGTATTCCCAGCACTTACCACAATACCTGTCATATGACAAGCAGTTAATAAGTGCTTTTTGACTTGACTAGACTAGAAGTACAGGTATGCATAGAGACTGACCTAGGTGCATCTGTACACTCAACACACACACTTGCCACACCTAAAGCTGAAAGTTGTATTCTGGCTTAAAAAAAGGAGCACCTGAAAATTATGACTTGCTTACAATTTCATCTCCCATAAGGGTAGAGGAAAAAATGAGGGCAACTGCTACTCTAGTATTAATTCTGATTGATAATAAAGAATTGGTTGATGAAGTGGTAGTGATAGAAACCTTGGTAGAAATCAGTGATGCAACATTAAAGTTGTAGTAACTCAGTATAATTAGGAAGGTTTGGCATAGTCAGACATGTCATCTAAACTTTGGGAAAGAAGATTTAAATTTTTTTTTGAGGAAAATAATACCAAGGCCCAAACCTCTGAAAGTGTGATACTGTAGAACAGATGTTAGACTTAGAATTGGGAAAGGCTTGATTTTGTCCTTTCAATAACCCTGGGAGGTAAGTGCTATTATATCCATTTTATGGATTAGGAAATTAAGCAGGCATAGATGAAATAACTTTTTCAGTAACTTGACAAATATTTAGTGTGTGAGGCTGGAGTTGAACTTCAGATCCTGTATTCCATCCACTATACCACTTAGCTGCTTCTGAACAAATGCTAGATTTGGAGTTGGGAAGACCCAGGTTCAAATCCTGGTCCTGACAATGTGACCACAAACATATCACTTAGCCTGTATAAGCCTCAGTTTCCTCATCTGTATAAAGGAGATAATTATACAAATAATTGCTACAGCACAATTTTGTTTTAAGGATCAGATGAAATCATATATGTAAAGTGCTTTTCAAACCTTAGAGTATTATATAAACATTATCAATTAATATGATTGTCAATAAAATAATAATAGCTAGCATTATATAGTTCTTTGAGATAGGAAAAGAGGAATTGAAATCTCTCAAAAATGAAATTGTGATAACCAAATCACAAAGTATCCCTGGGAAGATGAAAGGATAGCTAAATAAATCAATATCACTGCTGAACTAAGGTTTAAAAAAAGATGAAAGAAGAGTACACAAAATGCCAGATAACTACACTAATAGTTTTTTAAAAAAGGGTTTGGTCTAAGAACAGCAAAGTGATAGACCATTCCTTGGTAATGATGGTGTGATCTTAAGATATGACACTGAGAAAGAAATATTCAATTCTTATTTTTCTTCTACTTTGTAGTTTGATAGGGCAAAAGAAACATGGTATTAAAGGAAATGAAGAACACGAAAAGTGAGGAGATTGTATCTAGCCATTTTGTACATGTCCAAGTTATCAGACTCATAAAAACATATCCTAATATATTGAAAAAAACTGACATATATGATTGTTGAATAATTGTCAGTATTCTTTGGGAAGCCATGGAGAACAACAAGAAGGCAGAAGATTAAAGGAAGACATGCATTTTTAAAGGGAGTCTGTAGTTTCACAACATCTTTTTCTGTTTTTTGACTGAGTATTCACCAATCTCAGTAAAGCTTTTGGTAGTTTTCCCTAATATTTATTTGAACAAGATGGAAAAATGTGGGCTGCATATTGGTATAGCTATATGGCCTCATATCTACTGTACTCTCAAAAGTATTAATTGAGTGCAAATGAAGTGCAAATTACATTACCTTGGAAGAGAATATACTACAGGATTAGGCTATGCATTGTTCAAAATCTCTTATCAATTATTGAAGGGAAAACATGCTTATGAAGTTTTCATGTGACACAAAAGCAGATATTATTGCTAATGGGGAGATAGCAAGACACAAATAACCATAGACCTGTTGATTCTTCCTTCCTGGAATGTCTACAATCCCTTGTCCACAAGCCTATTTTGGACTGTCAGTACTTCTTTATATTGGCCTCCTAACTGATCTTACCTTGAGGCTCTTCCCTCTCTTCCACTGTGTTCAGATCTTAGAACCTCATGAGATCTCAAATTTAAAGACCTCTAGTGTTGCCAGATTAATCTCCCTAAAGCCAGAAATATCACCTGGCATTTAAAGCCCTCTTTGATTAGATGGGAAACAGTCTCATTTCCTGCTATTCATCTGCATATATACCCTGAGCTTCAATCAAACTCAACTTCTCTCTATTCACATACTCTGCATTTTCCTAACTGTGCTTTTTTGAAAGCTATCCTTTTATATTTGGAATGTTCTTCCCCATCAACTCTGCTCACCTGCCTCTTTCCCACCCTTTTAAGGTCCAACCTATATATTATCTCTTCCATCAAGTTTTCCCTGATCCCACCACTGGAAGGAACCTCTCCATCCTCTCAGGAGTCATAGCAGTTGGAATCTCCTTATTATATTTTTGTTCTATCTTTAATTTGAGTTATCTGTTATGTTTTATATCACCTTACTAGGATTTAGTTAGTCTATAGCTGTTCTTGTTTGTATCCCTTCATAGTATTTACCATAATGTTTTGTGCTTAGTAAGAGCTCAATAAATGTCTGCCCAATGTATATTTGAAAGATAATAAATTTTACTAGATTTCTATTGCCCTTACGATGAGATATATGAAGTGGGAATTGGTCAATGAGAACCCAGTCTTCAGGAGCATACACAGTACAATTCTCCAGGTGGAAGTAGAGCGAGCTTGCTTTGGGGCATATACAGTAGAGCGCCCATGCTCTACCCATGAGGGATTGTAAGTGGCAATACACATGCTCTCAGGGACTGGACTCACATTGGCCAGTCCTCTATTACACAGAAACTTTTCCATTCAGTTTTTAAAGCTCTTCACAGTCTGGCCCCAACCTACCTTTCTAGCTTCACTGGACATTACTCCCTAACCCTCACTCTGCCATCCTGTCAAATTGGCCTTCTCTTTTTTCCTTATCCATGACTTTCTCTGTCTCTGTCTCTCCCTCCCTTCCTCTCTCTCTCTCTCCCTTCCTCTCTCTCTCTCTCCCTCTCCCTCTCTCTCTCTCTCTCTCACACACACACACATACCTGAAATATACATCATCCTCACCTCTGCCTCTTTTCCTTTAAAACGCAACAAAAGGGTCACTTTTCTGCAAGAATGAAGCTTTCCCAATTGCTACGGCCCTTTCTCTTATGCCACCTTGTGTTTAACTCCTTTACACATATTTGTTTATTAAATTATATTTATACTGCATATAGTTTTATATATACTTTCTGTCTCCCCAATTAAAATGCAAGCTTATTGTGCATAGGGCTTATTTCCTTCTTTGCATTTATATCCCCCAGTACCTAGCACAGTACATGAGACATAGCACATAGTAATAAGCATTTGTGGAATGACTGTATCAATTAAGAAACCACCTTTATCCCCTTTATGTAGAAAATAAACAAAATTTACATTAAGTAAACAATACCTTTGTAAGTCACCATGTTTTCAGTGAATGAGCTGACCAACACTCTTGCTCCAAAGGATTCTTTGAACAGACCTGGATAATCTTCACCAATTATTTTAATATTCCTGCTCAGTATACCAACATCAGCCGCCAGTGTATAGTTCTGGCCTGTGTCTTGTATTTGATATCTTTCAGCTGCAACAAAAATTTAAGTTATACAATTATCGATTCTAAGAAACAGCTATTTTATGAGTCAATTTTCTTTCCAAAGTAAAGTGATTAAGACCTTTCTATTTGTAAAATGTCAGCATAAATGTACAGTAAATTAAAACTTAACCATATTGATTTACATATTCAAATGTGCCTATATTGCATGTTGAAACTGTCACATTTTTTGTTTACAGATTGAAAGATAACTAAAAATATTTCTTCAAAATTATTTCAATACTATGAATATAATCAAGGATTTCAGAGTTATTATGTATTAGTTCCTGGAGGTAGCTTGTAATCATCTTAAATCATTCACTAAAATATGGCTGTGTGGTAAATTATGAAGCTTATTATCATTTTGATAGATGAGGAAATTAAATAGGATGGTTAAATGATTTGCCAAAATGACAAACTGCTTCAACTTGCCTAAGGTCAATGCCTAAGTTTGCCTTATGTACCTTATAGCATTATATATTATCCACAGAATCGTGAAATTACAGAATTTGAGAGTTGGAAATGATTTCACGAGCCACATAATTGAAAAAAATTACATTGATAATTAAACAAGTCTGGCTTTTTTCCCCTCTGACTATTAATCTCATTAGGTTATATTAATAATAGATGTTATTAAATCCTAGAATTTTGCAACTTGAAACAATAATAGAGACCATCCAGTCCAACTTCTTAAGTTTACCAATGAGTTCAAGGTCAAAGAGCCATTTACTAGTAGCAGAGCCATAACTTGAACCCAGAACCTCATACTCTATGTCCAATGCTCTTTCCATGTAAAAGTTCACTCATTTTTTTGCTCTTTACTGAAAATCCAATTTAATGTCTGATATTCAGTGCAAGAAATGGTTGAGTTTATTTAAAGTTATATGTTTGCTAGCAAAACTTATTTTTGAAAATTGCTTATATCCTATTTGACATTGATGGGAACTCTGACTTTAGCTGTTTTGTATTTGCTCTTTTCCTCTTGGTCAGGAGTGAATATGGAGAAGGTCTATAAAGAAAAATCAGATAGTTAAGGATTCAGTAGGAATGAGGGCATATCCACAAATCTTCCATACAATCAGCAAACTTCCTGATTGGCTGAGAGTGAGTCCAAGACCACTGAGTTCAATGTATTCAGATAAGCCTATTTCAAATTGGAGAGAGGTTCCAGGGTAGGAGACACCATTTTCTTTTCGGGCCATGAAAAAACTAGATGAGGTGGTGTAGAGCCCGCTAGAGAGGATTATGTACCAAGCCTAGCATGAAGAATTATATAGACTAAGTTAGAATATATTTTAATTTTCTTACTAGTGTATTATTTATGAATTTGTATCAATTAGTATCATACCAGGTGGTGGGGGAATCCTGGGGGAACTCAACACATTGGCATATACTAAGTACTTAATAAATGCTTGTCAAATGATAGAATTCTGGAAGAACTATCCTTATAATCTATAATATGTGATAGGGATAAGAGAAAAATGAAACAGTTACTGGATTAGGGTATCCAGGTACATTGGCTATGACAAAAGATAGAAAGCTGGATGGGACATTTATTAGATACTTGCTATGTGACATGTATTAAACCAAGCACTGGGCATGCATTTATAACTGCCCTTGCCATCAAGAACCATTCATTCTAATGGGGAAAGAAAACAGGTAAAAGGAGGCTGATAGGTAAATGGGGATATATATAATTGAATACAGGGGCATGGCAGGAAGAGTGCAGGAATTGGTATGGAGGTCTAGTTTCCAAATAAATTGGGCAAAAAGCTCACCTATTGGAGCCAGAAGAGAAGTTCCAGCTTCCAGTGAGGTAGAGATGATCAGAAAGTATAGAATAAGGGGGAAGGTAATGAAGTTTCAATTCAGGGAACTCAGGTTCTGGGACCTGAGATGGGAGAAAGCATGGTGCATTAAGATGAGAGTTCAAAAATTAGGGAAGTAGTCAAAGGTGAAAAGTGGAGCATCCTAGATCAACTTTAAGGAGGAGTAGGAATCTTTGGCAAATTGATTTGATTATGACTTAAGAAAAGGACAGTCATTCTAGAATTTCAAGGACCTAGGTACAAATCCCACCTCTAATATTTACTGCTTGTGTGACCTTGGCAAATCATATCACTTCCTTGAGCTAGATGGTCTGTGATATCCCTTCTGCCTCTCTTCATCTATGATATTATGATCCTGTGGGTTTTTTGTTAAGAAACTCACATTTTTTAAAGATTTGCCTCAGTTCCATCATCAAAAAAATGGTCCAAGACAATTTCTATGCAAAGTTCTTTCTAATTAAAATGCAAATGATAAAATCTGCTGAATTTTTTTTGGCCTTGAAATTACCATCTTGAGAGATAAAAAGCCAGGCTAAGCACAGCCTGCACATAAAAATCAAAATATATAACAAAAAAAATGAAGGAAATACTTCTCTAATGTACTTTGTTGGAACTGTTACTTATATTAATTCCTCTGTTCCTATTCCTTACATATAATTTCAAGTGATTTAAATATCATAACATTAAGACTGTTTTATTTGGGTCAGAAGATCCAAGTTCAAATCTTGTCTCATCTATTTACTATTATGTAATTTCAGATTAAAACACCTAACCTCTTTGTGCCTCACTTTCCTCATTTCTAAGACTAGGAATTTGAATTAGACAACCTCTAAAGTTTGTTATGGGCAGCTAGGTGGCGCAATGGATAGAGTGATGGGTTCTGGAGTCAGGAAGACTCATCTTTCTGAGTTCAAATCTGGTCTCAGACACTTACCCTGGCTAAGTCCACTTAACCCTATCCATCTCAGTTTCTTGTAAAAATGAGCTGGAGAAGGAAATAGCAAACTACTCTAGTATCTTCGCCAAGAAAACCCCAAATGAGGTTATGGAAAGTCAGACATGACTGAACAACTCTTTTATAACTGTAGATCTTATGACCCTATGAACTTTTCATCCTCTTCTCTATCCCTTTTCTCTTGTACATACGAATATTCAATAACATTTTAATCATAGCTTTTTTGCGCTGTAAAACAACCTACCGATGTGAGTATAGGAAAGAGAATCATTCAGGATAAACCTTCTTTGATCAGCCAGGATCTGGGTAATCCTTCTGGTTTCTGTTTGTCTGGGATCATAGCTTGTGGTTGTTATCAGAATATCTTCTCCCACCTTATGAAAATTCAAGGCAAAAATTCAAGAGTCACTTTCAAGTGGTAGGTTTAGAATTTAATTTGTATAGTGAATTATTATAATTACATAATTATAAAAGAAACCATAGCATTTTAGCTAGTTATTGAGGTGATTAGTACAGCTTAGTACTAGAAAAAAAAGAGGAAATTCAGTTCTCTAATTGAAACAAGGCCTGGTTTGGGTTCTTTTGAATCCTCTCTGACTTTCTCCTATGTCTCATTTCTTCATTTTGAGAGATCATAGTACCATAACATTGTGCAATAAAACAGATAAAAAACATATTTGTCAATATTTATATTAAAAACGTGCCAGGGTATATTCATGTTGCGATTCAGTAAGAACTATTACTTCAAATTGATTACTCCATCCCGTTGAAAGTTCTTAGATGCAAAGGAAATTTGAAGTTGGCAAGGACCATAATCTTAGTCTCACAAAGATTTAGAAGGTGATCTAATTCATCCCTCTTTGGGGGCAGGGTTTTTCAGGACTGTGATGGAGCTAGCTCTCACCCACTTGGGAAGGTCTCTTGTTGAATTCCTAGTTTGAGCATTTACATTTCAAAATCAGCAAACTTTATAAATTAGGGCTTGATTTATTGATTGACTAGTAATAGAGAAAATGTTAATAATATTAAATTTAAAAGTGTGGCATACATGTTATTTTTTGGAAAGTTAGTTGGTCAACATTTGTCAGCATGTCACTGATTGTACCTAAAGTGTTACCAAGAGAAATCAACTATAAAGAGGTCCTGTAAATTTTTGCTGAAAAGGCATTTTTTTTCCCACTTTTCAGTTACAGAAAATAGCAAAATAATAATAATAGTTGATTTTATTGTATTCTATTTGTCTCCCCAGTGATTAACACAGTGCTTGACATATGCTAAGTTTTTAATCAGGGTTTTTTCATTCATTCATTTATGGTAACTGACCCTTGTTATGAAACTCTGATACAGTTTTTCCCCTTTTTTTCCCTTCTTCTACTAAGCCAGAATACTGATGAATCAAATGGACTGTATTTTATGATCTCAGGTGTTAAGTTTGCAAGTACTATACAGACGAGTATTTGATGTAGGGATTTTTTCTTCATTATGCTTAACTTAAAACCCTCATGTGATATGAGTATTAAAAAAAATTGAACTTGGTCTGTCTTTTCCCCAAAGCTTTGAAATGTTAAATGACAAAAGGCTGAAGGAATAACCAAGCTAGGAGAAAACTGCATTTAAGTGTTTGGGCTTTTTGGTTTTACATTGAATCATAAACATCATAGTTTACATTATTATATATATAAACTATATAATGCATATAATATAAAATATAGAATGTTTATACAACATATTTCTATAATATATCATATATTACATATAAATATATTATATTTAATAATATTTGTATAATGGAATAATTAATATGTAATATGTTGTAATGTGTGTAATATAATATTTATATATTTAATAATAAAAGTGTAATATGTAAACTCCAATATATACATATATGAGCATTTTAAATGTAACAATTCAATAAGCAAGTCTTTGTTCATCCTAGAAAATCTGCATGCTTTAATTTAAGGCAAAATGTAGAAGAAATTACTTTGGCAGGCATCCTTTCATTCTCTAATGTGACTTGGGACTCAAAGAACAGTTCTATAAAGATCAGTCTGTCTTAGCATAACAATAGCATATGCAAATAAATGTTTTTCCTACTGTAAAGAGAACTGTCTATGGAAGAAGAGGCAACTTTTACAAATATGCTTCTTTGTTTCTACGACCAAGTATTTTCTCTACCTTCCAATCAACATCATCTGTCAGTGATATGACTTTGGAACCTGCCAGGGCTGTTTCTGAGAGCTTCGTTTTATATACTGCACGCGTGATTCCATGAAGATCCAATTCACCAAATATTCCTGGGAGAAGGAAGCACATATGTGGAATAAAAGATTATGTGATCGCTTTCAATAAGATATTGAAATTTTAGAATAGAAAGAGAGCATTGGAGTTAACTGCTTGTAGGCTACATAAGAAGAAAACTTGATCATCCCTACTACTTCCCCACTTGTACAGCTATCACAGTGCCTGGCTCTTAAATAAATGCTTATTGACTTGTTCTGATCCTGGCACCTCCTGGTGGAGCTTCCATGAATGCTGTCATAGTGGCAGAACTACAAATTTATTTACACTGGGGACACCTGTATCTGACCTAGCTGCCAGCTCTCTCTATCTTCTTGCTTAAAGGTTGTTACAGAGAATTTAGAATCCTTTCTCTCACAAGGCAATCATTTGCTAGAATCAAGATTCACCCTTAGAAAAAATGTTTAATTAACAATTAAATTAATTAACATTCACTATATAGCAAAGTGTACCATAACAGACATCATGCCCATCTCCCACCCCTCATTGCACTGTGCATATGTGCATGTGTGAACATATTGAGAAAAGCAGCTACTTGAGCTCATCATAGTCTTGTCCTCCTCCTTTGCTCCTACCAATTCTGATACTATAGATACAAACCAAGGCCAAGGTGAAGAATGGGAACAGGGTGAAGGTAGGGGAAACGATCATCTTAGCACCGAAGGGGAAAGAGTAAAAAAAGGGACAGCGATCCAAAGCAGTGGCAGAGGAAAGAGGACAGAAGGAGAGAGGGGGCTGGGGTGAACTTCCCCCAGGGACCAGTCATTTATAAAGGATACACAAAGGTTGGACATACTTAATTCTGTGACTTCCTTCATTAGACAATAGCGGAAAATCACAGTCAGGTGAAGGAAGAATATACCAGTCTGCTTTTATAAATGGGAAGAATTTTTGATGGCTAATGGATCTTAGACAGATAGGGACTGAGACTGAGATTTCATTGGTATAGGGAATTCCCAGGTGAGGGAACTCCTTCTACAAATGCAGTTTAGTATCTTCTCTACAGTTTATAGTCTTACCTAGCACACTGAGAAATTTAGAGATTTGCCCAGTGCCATATAGTCACTGAGTCAAAGACAAGACTCTAATCAAAAGTAGGACAGTTCTAATTAGTTCTCATAAGCTGATCATTAAATTTTCATGGTGAACACTTACACCTCAAAAATTAGCAATTGCTACAAATTAAGGTTTGATTTATTTTTCCTTTGATAATCTAGACTTAAGAAAGTGTTAGTAATGCAGATAAATTTGCATATGTATATATGTATATGCACACATTATATATATATATATATATATATACATATACACACATTCCCCCCCACCCCAGAGAGCCTAAACACTTACTAGTATATCCCTATATTGTTCTATAAACATTGCTTGAGTTCAGCAAGAGTGTAATAGGAGGCTGAGGGAATGAAGTCATTACCACATTGAAGGCTTGGTTACTGAAGTTTCAATGATGATGATAATGATGATGATAATTGGCACTTATATAGTGTTTTAAGGTTTACAAAGTGCTTTATATACAGTATTTCATTTGCTCCTCCCAAATACCTTTGGTCTGTTTATAGTCAGTGTAAGACCTTAGGTAAGTGAACACTTGTCCAGTATATCATAACAGGGATTCCCTTCATACCTTGGTTTTACTAGGGGGCTGTTGAGCTCCCTTACAACTTCAAAATTCTGTGATTCTATAAAACTATATTTGTTAGGTCTATTAATGTCCTGGTAACTTCTCTAGTTTACCCAGTCAATAGAAACAAGCATTAATATAATATTTGCAATAATACAGAACCAGAAACCTTTGAAATAAAATGTCTATTTTGCATGCTTAAAAAATATTTATTTTTAGTTGTCAACATCACCTTCATAAGATTTTGAATTCCAGATTTTCTCGTCATCTCTCCTGTCCTCCCATCCCAAGATGGCATGCAATTTGCTATAGGCTCTCTATATAATTCATATTAAATCTATTTTCATATTAGTCATGTTGTAAAGAAGCATTAGAACCAATAGGAGAAGCCACAAGAAAGAAGAAAAAAAAAAGAGAGAAAACTAATCTGCTTCAATCTGCACTCAGGCTCCATAGTTCTTTTTTCTGGAATTGGACAGCATTTTCCATCATGAGTCCTTTGGAGCTATCTTAAATCCTTTGCATACATTTTTAAGCACCATATTAAAACTCAAAATCTTTTAGTATTTAGAGATACATACCTAATACCTTTGACCCTTGATTTGGTCCATTTGGAAGAGACCACTCTGGAGTAGAATGACTACCTCTCAATATAATCTGTAATTCTCCTTTAAAGGGATTATCTTCCCAGCCCCCAATTAATCGACCGCCCTGTCATGAATCAGAAAATTATTGAAAATTAACAATTCACAGGAATTTTTTGGGGGGGAAGAAATCTGGCCCTATGATTTTTATTAATATAGGGAATTTTCAGTGAGGACACTCCTCCTACCAATGTAGATCATTACATGTTGCAATGTATAGTCCTAGAAAATTGCCAGAGTTCACTGAGAAGTTGAGTGGCTTGTGTAGTATGATCATACAGCCAGGATGTGTCTGAGGTAGGCCTTAGAGGCTGTTATCCCCTACACTAGGAAAAAAAAAATCCTTTTTAAAAAAATAACCCAACAACAGATTAAGAAATAATTAGCATTTATATCTCTACTAAAAATTAGTGAATTATTTTATATGGTTGGTATACATCCCAGAGACATCTGGTAGACTCAGTAAACTTATTTTACTAACTAAATGAAGATCTGACCAGACTGGCTTACGTACAAGGGAAAAGAAGAGGCTGCTATGGGAGACAAAGGATGGAGAATTGGAAGGAGCCTCAGAGGCCACCACATCCAACTGCCTCATTCTAGATGTGAGGAAACTGAGACCCAGAGAAGTTAAATAACTTGTCCAAGATCACACAGGTAGTAAGTGTAAATGGCAGGATTTGAACACAAACCCTCTGACTCCAGACGCAGTGCTGAAGTTGGTAGACTATTTCTTTGAACTGTAGAGAGTCCTTCATTGAGAACAAGACTCCTCTAGTTGTTCTCTCTCTCTCTCTCTCTCTCTCTCTCTCTCTCTCTCTCTCTCTCTCTCTCTCTCTCCCCCCCCCTCCCTCCCTCCCCCCCTCTCCCTTGACAACATGAAGTAGGGGTCAATCAAGGATTCGTTCCTTCATCCATGAAACAATACTTGTTATGCTCACTGTGATAAGACTACTGTATTACCTATAGTGGGTAAACATAACACAAAGGATTATTTCTGAAGTTTGTGGAGTTGCGTATCATCCTTGCATATTGTCTTTTAAGTGAATGACCTATTTTCAAGAAACTCTTCACTCATATAGCGTAATGGAATCTTAGATGTGGAAGAGACTTCACAGATTAAATAGTCCCTCTGTAACAGCAAGCAAGATGGGATTTGTCTGTTTGGAGTTTTTTTTTCCAGGTTCAGGATGCTAGATTGTGAGCACCTGAAGGTTCAGTCCTCTTTGAGCCTCGATGGTTCTGAGCTGTGCTGAGTTATGTGGGCTTCATGCCTGCTGACTCTGAGCTAATCAGGAGCTAAGTCTTCATGATATATACTGGGAGGTTAATATTTTACTTTGGGGGTTCACTTATGAGAAGGATCTTGTGATTAACTGGTCGAGACTCTGAGTGGCCATATGTTCAGACCCCCGACTGCTCAGATGTAAAGGCTCTCCCCATCCAGGGATGTATGTAAATTGTATGGCAATATTGCTTTGATTCAGGCAGTAAGAGCCCTGTCTGTTGGTCTTTATTTCTTTGCCTATATTTTTCTGTGTGGTGAATGTAATTAAAGTGATTGTTGACCCCTCAAAAGTCGTCTTTCCTTTTATAAATGCAGATTTAAGAACCTGTGATAGTAAGTACCCCTGTGTATGATGTGGTGTTTACTGATACAGCCTCGCATACCTGAAGTTAGCCTCTTTCATCCAAATGAACCTTTTGGTCCTAAATTCCAGCTTGCATACTTTTCCTATAGCATTAACAATTTCATCCAATAATATTTTCTCAATTCTAGATTCTATCATGGAGGGGGTCAAGATATAATTTTATTGTGCAATGCTCAAAGTTCTATATGTTGAATTCCTTTTCATAGGAAATAATTGGTGATTGACAGAACAATAGAAATGCTACAAGTTCAAGACAGGATTGAATGGGGGTGATTTGGTACAGATCACTGAAGCATTTTAAACAAACTTTCACCTTTAATCCCATGGTTTTATGGTTTTAAGGAATGACACTTAAAGGCTGTCCTCGACTCCTTTAAGTGTTCAGAATCTCCCAGAGAATCTTGCCAAGCCTGTTTCAGGGTTTACTCTTATCTTACCTGACCATTCATGTGACTAATCTACAAAAAAAATCTGAATTCGGACCAAAAAGTTCCAGATAATGGAGCAATCACAAGTCACACTTAACAGTAACATGGCAGCCACTTTCTAAGGAAATCAAGCCTAAGGATCAGGGTAATGGTGAAGTAGAACAGCAGGAAGTACTCCTCTAACCGAAACCAATTTGAGTTTTTGAGTCTTAAAAAAAGGACCTGCTTCTTTATCATTATCATCTTAGCCTCATTAAACACTGCCCTCCCTCCCTCATTCTGTGCTTCAGTCCAACTGGCCGTTTCTTTGTTCTCTACTCACAGAATTCTATTTCCCGTTCCTGTCTTTGCGCTGCTTGTCCTTCATGCCTGGAACATACTTCCTCCTCACCTCCACCTTGTAGAGGCTCCTTCCTATAATTTGTAGTTCAGGCATCATCTTCTTCATGAAGCCTTTCCTAATTCCTTTAACTGCCAGTGCCCTCCTTCCCAAACTATCTTGTGTATGTATGTATGTATATATGCACACATGTGTAGATATGGATGTATATGATATACGGTATGTGTATGTATGTATGTATACACATGCAATACCTATCCATAAAAGTATGCATATATACATATATATTTACAACAGCCACTATTCTAGCTTATACTCCCATCACTTGTCATCTGGAGTTGATATTGCAATAGCTTTATTGCTGCAAGGCTGCTTCCAGACTTTCTTCTCTTCACATAGCTATATACATAATTTTCCTATGGTACTAACTTGCTAATACACACACACACACACACACACATATATATATATATGTATGTATACATACGTATATACACATATTTGTGGTTGCTCACTTTATTTAATGCTATGTGTATTTTTATGCAAACTTGTCCACTCCATTAGAATTCAAGTTCATTGAAAATATGGATTATTTTAGTCTTTGTATCTTTGTATCTCTATCCTCAGCACTTAGATGTCACATTAATTGGCACTTAATTACCTATTAATTGACTGGGTATTTATGAGGTAGTACTTAAAGTCTTTGAGAGCAGTGAATATTCTTTATCTTATTTTGTAAATCAAGTAGCTAATATGGTACCTTGTATGTACTAGGAACTTGATAAGTATTGTTGAACTGAATATCTCATGATTATATTAGTATAGCATATAATGCAATCTGCCACTTTATGATAAGAAATCTATTTCTAAAATGCCCTCCTCATTCTTACCTGCACTGATATGTAGGTAGCATTCAACACAACTTTTCTGTAAATGGGTTTTCCAGTGCTTACGTTATTTTTACCATCTTCTAGTTCTAGGACTCCCAAAATAATAAGTCTTTCCAGGGATGGAATATCTACATCCATTACTATCCATGTGTCTAGAAAAGAATACTTTCATTACAGTACGCAAGTAGCATAATAATTTGCAGACTATGTCCCATATAAAGTATATATTCATGATATGAACCCTACTGATTAGCCTTGGCTTCCAAATTTATTCCCAGTCAAATTCCAGCAGCAGACCATCCACTTTCCCTGAGTCCCAAATAGAGCCATTATCTTCTTCCAAATTCCCTGTTTCTATTGAAGGTACTATGAGATTTTGAATCACCCAAGTTTATAGCTTCTTCACTTCCCATATCCAATCAATTCCCAGATCTCTTCAGTTCTATCTCTACAGGTTCTCTCACAATCTGTTCCTTTCTTGTCAATTGCAACAATTGCTATTCTGCTTATACTCCCATCACTTGTCATCTGGACTAGTTATTGCAATAGCTTTATTGCTGTAAAGCTTCTCTTCACATAGCTAGATACATAATTTTCCTATGGTATTAACTTGCTAAAAAAAATCTCTAATGGTTTCCTGTTGCTTCTGTTACAAAATACAAAATCAGCCTCATCCCAGCAATTAAAGTCCTCTATAATATTGTTCCAACTTACTTTTTTAGAATTAGGTAATAATTCTCTTTTCATATACTACATGTTCCTGCAAAACTAGACTCTAGGTTGCTGGACTTCAGCATTCCATCTTGTCTACGTGCCTTCAAACAGTCTGTCTCTCATATCTGGAAAGTTTTCCATCCTTCAGGTTCTGCCTCCTAAATGAAGCCTTCCCTGATTTTCCCAATTTAATTTTTTTTTCTATTCCCTCAAGTGGTTTTGTATTTATTATATGTACATGTTTATTCTTCCCAATAGAAAATAAGCTTCTTGAGGGCAGGAATTTCTTTCTATTCTCAATGTGTTATATAGTGACTTACATATAATTTGGTACTTAATAAAAATTGTTAAGCTAAATTGAAACTCTTCATTCTAAATACTAAGGTTTATCTCCATACTAGCTCCAAGAGGTTGAGATTTATGATAACAGGATCCTCAGGAAGGAAGGAGCTGGTTCTCTTAGTCATGAAAGGGGAGGGGGAAGAAGTACTTACAGAGAACCTCCTTTGTGCCAGGCATTGCGCTAAATGCTTTTAACACATATTATCTCATTTGATCCTTAAATCAACCCTGGGAAGTAGGTGCTATTATTATCCTCATTCTACAGTTGAGGAAACCAAGGCAGATAGAAGTTAAGTGACTTGCTTAGGATAGCACAGCTAGTTAGTGTCTGAGGTCAGATTTGAACTTGGGTCTTCTTAAGTCCAGTGCTCTATCCACTGTATAATCAACTGCTTTCCCCGGTTATTTTTTTTCTTAATTTTTTGTTTTTACCTTCTATCAGCCAGCAAGCAAAAGGTGTTAGGTAGTATATTCCTTTTTATCTCTCTACTACTACAAGAAGACCCTACGTAATATCATCACAAATGCCTCTTTCCTTCCACTTTGTGTTTCCAAAACACACTGGATTTTTCAAGCACTTAAGGGAAAAAGGGTAAAACAAATATTGAACAAAATAAAAAACAAGCCATTTACAAATATTCCTAGACTGGCCATAAATGGCCAGCACCATTTCCTGGGTTTTTCTCATCCATCTAATATCTGATGACAAAATCAGAGGGAAAAGAGGAAGGACCAGCCATTCTCCTTGAGCAGACAAAAATCACACCGAAAATCACTAAAATGAACTGGTAATGAAGAAATGGCAAGGCATGAGTGTGGCAGACCTAGATAGATATTTTCCTCTATTTGCTTTCTGATCCCAGCTAGTACCCCTTAATTCTACTTCTTATCAACAAAAATTAGGGCTTTGGGGTCTCATTAGTCAAATATCCTGTCAAAGCTCCAACTTCTCACAACAAAAAGAGGCTTATTCTTGCATATTCTTTAAGTCCTCTGACCTTGAACCATGATCTAACTGTTAATCATGGCCACCTCTGTCCTGAGTCTTCCTAATGTAGCATAAGCATAGGGATATTCAGTTTATGTATTTACCTTCAGGAATCACCACATTTGCTCCTTCTTGAGGAATACTATAATTATTTTCTGGTGATGATTGCCAAAAAGAATCATTAGACCATAAGCTGGAAGAAGAAAAAAATTCAGTTCATTCCCACTGTCACCGTCACCATCAACAATGCCAATAATATTTGTAAGAATAAACGTGTCTAAGTTGTAGGGCACTCATACAAAATGTTTGGGCCCCTTGGAGCTAAGAGATTGCTTATTTGTTTACATTTGAGCTTACAATATCATGAGGAAGACCAGATGTACAGCAAATAAAATAATGAACATTCCCCGCCCCCTCCCCCCATCCCACAAATTATACAACTTACTCTTCTCACCTTAGGACAGGGATAAAGGGATTTGTGTTCAGAGGTAAAGGGAAGTATTTGCTAAATATATTATCCTGCTGTAATATTCCCAAAGTAGTGTTTTAGTGAGGGAAAATACAAATTGAATACATACAGAAATATTTAATGACTTTATGATACTATAGATGATAAATATGGAATAAAATTTTCTCTATAAAAATGTGTATTTTGTTTTATTTTTCATGTGCATATAAATGGTAAACTTTATAATTTATTTCCTCTCCTCTTGGAACCTCCATTTTGTGAGGTAGCCCAAGCTGACCTGCCTTCATTCCCTCCCAGACCTATACCTGACTATCTGGATTATAAAACCATACATCTTCTGGGGTCTCATCCTGGAACTTCTCTCAGTGCTTGGTGCTGCCTTATTCTAGACAATCTACCCCCTGTAAGGTCTGATTACCTTAGTATATCTCTTTGCTAGTATACTTCCCCTTCCCCCATCATTGAGTTCCTCCTATAGTCTCCATATTGTAAAGTGGTCCAAGCTGGTCTGCTTCTATTCCCCCTCCCAGCCCTGTTCCTGACTTTCTAGACTTCAAAATTATGCCCCTACACCTCCCCACTAGCTGTCCCTGCTTTTAAGGTCCTTTTTGTATGTTATCTTCCCTTCTTAGAATGTAAGCTCCTTGAGGACAGGGGTTATCCTTTTTTTTTTGCTTATATATGTATCCCCAGTATTTAGTGCATGTTACACATATTAGACATATACAGTGCAGGCATTGGCAGATAGTAAGGGTTTTATAAATGCTTCCTTCCTTTCTTCCTTCCTTCCTTCCTTTCTCCTTTCCTCTAATACTGAATGGGGAGAACAGGAAAGTGCTAATGAAAGCCAAGGGGTACCAGGGCTGAAAAATATTTGGAACCCCTATACTACATCATCCTCACCATATCTACTATCATATTTGCAATGAAAATATCACATGGTAAGAAATGATTTTGTCTAAATTTAAAAAGGTGTTACATGTTGCTGTCTTTCATGATGCAAAATACGCTTGCTGCCATTTTGTGGGAGATAGACCTGGTACATTCTGTCAAGAATTGAATTATTAATAAGAGAGGGATGGGAAGGTTTAATCAGAAAGGATATATTTCTGTGCTGTACTTGAAGCAAAAAACATAGATCAGTGATACAGCAGCACATTCATACCTCAAGGGCCTGTTATCCCAACCCATCTATGACTTAAGATCTTTGAGAGAAGTTTGTAACTCAGAGAGGCTAAGTAACTTCTTATGGTCATGGAACTAATAAATGCACAAGGGATCGACTTGAAACAGGCCTTCCCCACTTCAAGCTTGGCACTCTATCCACTGTCAGAGGTAATTAATAAATCAATAAAAATTCATCAAATGTTTAACATAACAAGCATTCTGACAGATGCTGCAATACAAAGACGAAAATGACACAGTACTTGTCCTCAAAGAATTTGTATTTTGACAGGGGAGACAACATATATAATACATAAGTATATACAACCTAAGTAGATGAGAAATAAATATGAGGTAGTTTTGGTGTGGAAGCATGAACATTGGGGGAGATCAGAAAACTTCTCATGGCATTTGAACTGAGTTTTGAAGAGAGCTCTGGATTCTAAGAGCCTGAAGTAGGGAGAGAGTTCATTCTAGGCATAAATATATAACAAAAATACCTAGTATTTATATAACACTTTAATGTTTTTAAGTCATTTTACAAATATCTCATGTTATCCTCACAGCAACCCTGGGAGGTAGGTGCTGTTATAAGCCTTCATTTCACAGATAAGGAAATTGAGGCAAACAGATGTTGAGTGACTTTTTTCAAGGTCACACAACCAGTAATTGTCAGAAACTGTATTTGTTTCAAATCTTCCTTTCTCCAGGTCTAGTGCTCAATCTACTGTTATTCCCTAGACACCTCTAAAACCTATGTTAAATAAATACAGACAGAAATAGTGCAAGGCAGGCAAAATACAAAGTGAAATGAAATATAGACATTTCCTTACTTTTTACATGATGAATTCCTAGAAACTACATCTTTCTCTACTCAGTGAACTCTAAAGACTCTATTAGACTCTAGGATAAAATCTAAACTCTATTTGGCATTTAGACATCTTCGCAATTTCACCGTGTCTTAATGGAGGCAAGATGGTACAGTAGAAACACATGGTCTTTGGATTGTGAGAACCTGAAGTAAAATACTTCTGCTTACCTGTGTAACCTTGGAAAAGTCTTGGACCACAGTCTCCTCATCTATAAAATGGGAGGTTGAACTAGATGGCCATTGTGGCCCTGTAGAGATCACTCACCCCACTTTATTGCTTTCTTATACATTACTCCAAGCATTCTATGGTCTGGATACTCTACTTCCCACCTCCATGCCTTTGTACTGTCTCCCTTGCCTGAAACATCCTCTCTTCTACTCTACTTGATGGAATAAATTAGCTTTCTTCAAAATTCAGATCAAGTGCAACCTTCCATATGAGGATCTTTCCAGTGTGCTCAGCCTTCCACTCCAAGGTTACCTTGCATCTACCTTATATATGTTGTGTGTGTATATTCATATGTATAGATATATTTATATATATATCACATATATATACGATACCCCCACATATACATAGACATGTATACACATTCATATACACACATATGTATGCATGCACATATGCATATACATATATGCATACAAACATACATAGTATCTTCCCCATGAGGATGTAAGCTTCTGAGGGCAGAGTCTATTTTGATTTTGCCTTTGTATTTCTAGCCCCTAATATAGTGCCTAGCACATGATAGGAACTTACTCAATGTTTGCTTGCTTGCATTATAAAGCAGATCACTACAAAGCAAACATCACAAAGATGATTGTATTTTCCTATAGGAACAGTATGAAATTTAGAGGTTGCTTCTGTGATAAAGAACTCAGTAGTCATTATTATGTTAGAAAAAAAACAACACTAAGATAATTTTTAAGATAAAATTTTACAACATCATACAAATATGCATGAATTTAATGGGAATAAAGAGACCACTATGGGATATATGAAAGAACACCATCATGAATGGCATAGATAAGGAAAGTGTTATTTAAAGAAAGGTAATGGAAGACTATTAAAGAGAAATGACATACTTGTACGTTTCTGGACGTTTTCTAGGAAGAGGAATTTGTGTTGAAGAATTTATGGGAAAACAATCCTGAAAGAAGCAACAGTAAGCTTGGAAATTCACAATAACATCTTTCACATCAGGGTCCAATGTCCTTGAAATAGCTTGGTTTGAAGGTAGGTAATTTCTTCCTGACACTGAAAGCAAGAGCAGAAATAGTTTTAATATATTCAATTATCAAAGACTACTTATATCTAAAAAAATATAATTTAGAAAAATGTTGCATTTTTTGAAAATTATTTTTAGATTACAACCTTGACATATCCTAAAGTTGATATAATATGATCTTGGATATTTTGAGGAAAATAAAGTGAATGTAAATCATAAAAGTATTTCTAGAGATTCATTTTGGGTGAGTTTTAACATAGATTATCTAGCACAGTCAAAAATTATTGACAAAAACAGAGAAATTTTAGAAACTTGAAGAGGCTTTTTTCATAAACATTTTCAATTTCCCCAAAATAATGAAACACAAAGGTTGTATAATAATGTGAAAAATTATAAAGTCTGGTGCCTCTTTTGAATATATCTGGCTTCTTTGTGAAAGAAAAAAAAGCTAGGACTTTGTGTAGGAGTACTTAAGTTGATCTCAGGAAGTTAAACCTATGCCTTTAATTAAGATATGTTGAAGTGTAAGTTATGCAATGCATTAATTAACACTATAACCCTTTCCTGATGAATGCAGACTTCAATATATCAGGGACCTGTGATTTCCTCGATGTGCAGACATACTTCACCTCTGCAGAATGAGACTCCCCCTTTTGCCTCATTAGACTGTTTGATTTATTGCCCTGTTGGTAAAAACATTAAGTGATTGCAGTCTCCTGATGATGAGGCTTGCCCAACTTCGCTAGGTTGGTTTTCAGAGGACAGACAATCCACAGTCAATTTCATGATGAAACTTTTCCTCTTTGGGTAGGGATGTTTAGAAATCCTGCTTGATTCACCTAGACTTTGTGAACTCTGTATTACTTCCATGGCACAACGAGACATTGGAATAGAACACTGTAATAGGTGAATGAATACCCACCTAAATAGTATAAAGTACTAGTATTCTTCTCAAGGTGCCAATCTCCATTCCTGCTGGTGTTCAAGTCAAGTGGATTTGAGGATCCATTCCTTATATCAACAATATTGAACATATCAGCCTTTTGAGTGAAATTATGAGATATTATGACATAGTCTTCATCCTGTGTTTAAAAAGACCAACATTGTGATTTTCTTTATATTTTAGTGTGAATATTAAAAAATATAGTGAACTTTTACAACTGTATAACAGATTAGTTGCTACATGAATGTTAGGGCTTTGAAAGTTTGAAAGTTTTGGATTGCTTTCTTTTCCCTTTGATTGCCTATATATTTTAACTGTTCACTCTTGTATCTTTTTCAAAGTGAAAATACTATGAAAATGAACAAATTGGCAAATTATAAGATCTTATAAAGAGGATGTGTCCTTTGAATACTCCAGTGATCTATAATAATTCCATTCCTAAAGTATTTCACTTAGATTTCAGGGATAACTTATGTAAGTATAAGCGTATGACCAAGATTTGTTAAAGGTTTCAGTATTTACTTAAAGGATATGCAAAAGCATTCAACTAACAATTGTAAAAGATCATAGAAACAGCCAGTGGAAGGAGGGCTATACCTGGAATCAGAGGACCCAAGTTCAAATCCCAGCTCTGACATGACGGTCAGTGTAAACACTGGCAATTCATCTCATGTCTCTGAGCCTCAGCCTTCTCCCTTGTCAAATGGGAGCAGTAAGTAGCATTAGCTACTTCTCAGGGAAGTTGTGAAGGAAAATACACTTAAACTTAAACCTTAATGACTACAGAAATGATTTTTCCTTACCCTAAATCCATAGAATGTGGAAGCATAGGAGATGTTAGTAATGTGTTCTACGCCTTTAAAATACCAGTTAATATGATTTGCATTTGGGATCAATGCCATCCATCCAGACATATGAGTCAGTCGTTTCTTTTGAAATGGAATAATGCTTGTGCCTATATAAAAGCATCAAAAAAAAATCAATTAATATCTATTACTATGTTCAAAAGTCTCCTACTTTCAAAAATCAAGTGTAAATGGGAAATACCTGCCTACTTTTTAGCATTATCCAGAAAATTTAGAAAGGCATTTTATTACATATACTCTACAAAGGTTCTTAACCTTTTGGTATGTGTTATGAATACCTTTGGCAATCTGGTGAGGCCTGTTGACTCCCATCACAGAAAAATATTTTTAAATGCATTAAATAAAATGAATAGGATTACAAAGGAAACCTATTATATTGAACTAGTTATCAAAACATTTTTTACACCCAAGTATATAGGCCACAGGTAAAGAAGAACCCCTGCTCTAGAATTCCTTTGTTGTACTTAAAGTTCTAAATGTTTCCTATTTTGAAATGCCAAAAGCTTGTATTCTCTGTTCAAAATATAATTGTAAATCTATTAATATTTTGGTAATAAGAATTTTTTTAAGTATCTGACAGTTTTGACTTAAAGCATAAGTTAATGATCCATCTTCCCATCTGTATTTAAGTTAAACTACCCTGCCCAGGGATGGGAGAAAGAAAATAAGAACAAGGCCCTGCTATCACATGCCAGTCATATTCTATATAGGGCTGAAACATTAAGGGATCAAAGGGAGGAGTAAGTTTTGGGGGTTAATAAGAGTTCGAAGAGGTAGCATGCAGAAACCAAAGACAGTCTGCTAAGTTTAAATCCTAAAATGAATGGGAGTAGCTCCTTGTAGATACCTAAACACTTAATTAAGAACTTGACTCTCATGAAGGAGCAGGTTATGACTCAGACTTTTCTCTAGTGAAGCAGTAAGCTTGTAAATCCTGAAGAGGACCAAAGCATCCTGAAGCCATTTATTACCAAAGTTTTTAGAGAAAGTTTAAACTCAGGTGCTGGGGGAGGAAGCAACAGGAAAATGAATACAAATGAAGACAAGATTCCACATGGGCAAGGGGGAGAGAATGAATTATACTGGCATGAGGCAGGGAGTACAGCTAAAGTAGGAATAATGTGTTTGATACAGAAGATACTTGGATTTTTGTGTCATTTCACAAAATCGTAGAATTTTAGATTCAAAAGGGACTTCAGCTGGCCATTCATACTAGTCAATAACTAGGTAAGAATTCCCACTAGAAACTGCCTAGCAAGGAATCATCAGTCATTCTCTGAAGGGCTCTATTAGTGGTTGTGGAGAGATGGGAGGACAATCTTCCAAGGCATCTCATTCCATTATTATATATTTCTGTTAGGAAGTTTTCCTATTTCAAGTCTTAATTTGTCTTTTTGCAACTTCTATCCATTGTACTTAATTTAGCCCCTGGGGCTAGAGAGAAGTCTGACCCTTCCACTTAAAAATCCTTCTTCTCCTAATATTCAAGTTGCACTTGGAAACAACTCTCTACAGTCATGTTCCCCTGGAGACTTCTTTTTGCAAAGCTAAACACTTCCCACTCCTACCTGTGAGTAGTCCAAGCTGATCCACTGAGGACCCAACTGACCGGTTCCAACTGGGCAACTCTTCTTCCTCTTTTCTCCTCTCCTCCCTTCCCCTCCCTCTCCTATCCCTTTCCTCTTACTTTCCTCTTCACATGAGGTATCATGCCCTTACCTGAGGGTTTCTGCCCAAAGGAAGGTAAATTTTGAAGACTGAAACCTACCTAGATACCTTGTGGTTTATTGTCTAGATTTCTTTCTTAAAGATCATGCCCTAAACCCAAATAACTGTGACTCTCATTCATTTTCTGACAATAGGTCCCTACCCAAGTACCACTTAATGGTTATTGTTTGGGTCTTGTGGGCTCATGGTGAATGTAATTTTTCTCTTTTGGTCAGAAACCCTGAGGATCTTCCCCTCCTAGTTTGATTTTTTTTTTTTTTAATAAAAGGGACCATCCCTTTGGCTCACTTCTTAAACAGTCCTAATTATTGAACGGGCATTGCCTCCGTCAAAGTGAGAACTTGGAAAGACCTTAGCTTCAAAAGGTCATCCTGAGCCATCTCCGGTTGTCCTGGTCTATATTGGGTCACTGGACCCAAATGGATCTGGAGGAGAAAGTGAGGCTGGTGACTTTGCACAGCCCTCCCTCACTTAAATCCAATTGACTTACAGGTCATGGCATCATCCTGCTGTCATGGCCCTTTTCAAGAACAAAGGACAAACCACACACATATGGCATGGACTTCCAATCCCTTACCTAACTGCCCTTCCCCTGCCCCTAAACTAACCAATAACATTAGCTTAGGGTTCTGAAAAATTCAGTTTGCTCATATACTTTTCCACTCTTACCTTATCAAAGGAAATCTTCAAGGGTTTAAATGACAGGAAAAGAAAATAGGCTGATCACGTGTAAGAAAAAAACTAGGTAACTAGAAAGCCTGAAAGCTTCACCGGTACCCTCTCAATGTAAAAGAAGGCCTCTAGGATTTTGGATAGACAATCTGCAATTACACTATTGGAGGACATGGTTAAGTGGTAAGCATCACACAGGATGGGCAGGTTAAGGATGGGTCAATAAGTTCATAGATCCATTAGAGTATTTGATTATTATATCAAAAAATCAAAAAAGCTGACAACTCTGCTAGAAAATAAGAATTGTCCCTCTTACTTTAGATGTGTTTGACCAGGGCACTGAACACTGAGATTGTCGCCTCCTTATTCCTGAAAATTATGTCTATTTGACAGAAGAATCTTTTAGTTTTTTTGCCTATAGCATCACATGCTTGTTTTTATATATTTCCATCAAATTGGGTCTTCTTATTATTGTTAATTTTGCATATGCCAGAAAATCTCATTTTCCCAATAATTTAATGTAATTTATTGAAATTGTACTCTTCTCTAGGACTCCAGTCAGTGCTGTTTCCTTACAAAGGACACAACTGTGCCATCTACTGGTAACTCAAGTAAATAGCAAGCACAGGATTCTCAAAACTAAGATGAGAAACTAGTAGAGTCATGTAATCCAATCCTCTTATTTTATAGTGGAGGAAACTGAAGCTGATAGAAGTTAAGTGAAATGTTCTATCCAGTTCATTTACAGGTAGTGGCAGAGGAGGGATTTATACCCAATTCTTCCAAATCCAATATTCTTTCCACTGCATGATAAAAGCAAAGAAATGAATAGCTTATTACCTACCACTGCTTAGACATCATCCATTGTTGCCATGACAACAGTGAAGGCAGCAGCAGTGATTGTTATCCAGATAAAGCTAATTCAGAGGAAACTAGACGGCTCAGCCAGTCAGGAACGCATATGCACAAAAACACCTGGCCAGTAAATACGCTCACAGAATTTTGAGTGCACCTAATTGAAACATGGTCTTACTAAACTTGGGTTGCCGTCATCTACTTCAGGGTCAAACTCCTCCTTTCCCCTGCCCACGCCCTCTTTCGCCTCCCCTGCCCCCCACCTCTGTGTTAGGCTCCTTGGACTTCAGTGTTCTTGGTTTTTCACTGCTTCCGTTCTACATACTTTTCCCCACCTTTGGTTCTCCAGAGAAGTGAGGCTGGTGACCTGCATAGCCCTCCCTCACTCAAAGTCAAATGCAGGTTATGTCATCATTTCTCTGACGGCCTGTTCTTCTTTGGCAACAAAGGACAAACACAGCAACAACAACAGCATTTAATCTGCAACTGTATCATTTTTAAAAGTAATTATTTTAGATCTCTGCACTTTCTTAATGCTCATATCCTAGAACAAAGTCCCAGCGCTTAAAGTCAGTTATAATTCTGACCAAGGTTATAAATTTAAAACCAGTGATATTACAAGAGTTAATCCTCTTGCATAAAATTAAAAAAAAAAACATGCAAATGTATAAATGCTTAAAGTAAGCATTTTTAAAAAGAAAGTCTTCTAAAATAATTTGCTGTGTTTTCAGTACAGTATACCACAAAGAACAACAATCTAATTTTTTCCATTTCACTTTATATTCTAACTATTCTTATTACGACAAGCCCAGATGCAACTAAAGAGCCATTTTCTTGTGACATCTTTATAACTTCAGTTCTTTATCTGTAAAATGGAGATAATAATAGCACCTAGCTCACAGAGGACTGTTGGGAGGACAAAATGAGATAAAATATGTAAAGTACTTTGCAAATCTTAAAAATGCTATTTGTGTTTAACTGTTATTATTATGACTAATAATAGCTGATGTTTATGTCATTTAATAATTTAATAACAATAACTTAATGACACATCCATCATTAGTAGCAATAACCATAACTAATATATATCTATATAGTGTTTTCAGGTTTGCAATATGCTCTAAATGCTTTATCCCACTTTTTCCTCACAGCAATCCTGCCATGAGAAAGGTATTATTACTATGTCTATTTTTGTAGGTAAGGATAATAATAGCACCTATAATCATAACATAATAAAATAATGATCTAAACTATTGTTGACAATAATAATAGTTTAAGTCAATCTAGTCCTCTCGAACACATTTGCATAAAATCTATGAGGAGTCAGACAATTAAACTTGCCAAAAGAGTCTGAAAGAATCACATCTTTTTCCAACAGAGAGACTGGGGATGGCTTGTTGAATGCTAAGCGATGAAAACTGACAGAGGAGTCGCAGACTGATCCAGGGAAACCAATGCTCCATTCGGTTTCTTGCTTGCAATGTGCAAGGTCTAACAAGGAGCTGTGTGGAACAACTGAGTGTCCTTTGTGCTCTGTGGAATAAACACACATTTTATTGCAGAAAATTAAGAAATGATGAATTGCTTACTATACACAGTAGAGCCATAATTTTCTCATCCTTGACAAGTGACATGATACAATACCTCAGCTGAGTAAGAGGGGACAGAGACCCTAAGAGACCAGCAAAAGGGAGCTGGCAGAGAGACTGCTGAATGGGGGAAAAAGAGGTGCAAGGAGGAGGAATTCATCTCAAGCTAACCTCTGTTCACACCCTCTTATTAAACTAATTATCTTTTTCTAACTAAATGCTAAGCCCTGTTAATTCTAGCTGCTAAAAGACTACAAGTGCTCTCAGATCCTTTTAAATTTTGCCTCCTCTAAGGTCAGCACCTTTTGGGAAAATCCTGAAGACCTTATCCTAGTTATAGCTCTGACATACAGGATCTGTGACCCATTTAATTAAATATTTTGTTATTTTCTTTCTGAATTCATTGCCTTAAAGTATCTGGATTTTATAAGTAATATTTTCTTTTCCTCCAATTACATACTGAAATGATTTTTAACATTTTAAAAAAGTTTTATTCCAAATTCTATCCCTCCTACTCTTCCCCCTCCCTGAGATGGTAAGTAGTCCAGTTATAGCTTACACATGTGCAATCATGTAAAATATAAGTACCTGGATTTTTAAAATGATTTAAAAAAGAATAATAGCTGACATTTTATATAATGACTTTAGAGTTGCAAAGCATTTAAATATACATTTTTCATTTGATCCTCACAACAGACTTATGAAATAGATATTTTACCTCTTAACTCTATTTCAGATAAGGAAACTGACGCTAAGTGAGCCAGTTTTAAATAATTTGTCCATGATCATATATTCAGTCAGAAACAAAACTGGAAACTAGGCTTCTCCTGCCTTGAGGTCTAGAACTCTAAAAACTATAGCATGCTGCTTTTCAAAAAATAAACAAATACAACAGATCAGTAACTTAGAATTCTACCCAAACTCAGAGAAACATTGGTGAGAATAAAATAAACTATATATAATAAAGCCCTTTGAAATAAAATGTGCTACACAGGTATAGTGTCATTATTGTAATGAAACAAATTTAATTAAAGTGCTAAAAAAAATCTATAAATTCTTCCCAGCCGATATAAAATTTGAGTGGATATTTGCAAAAAAAAAAAAGCCAATACTTTTAAGATTCACAAAATTTAAAATGACTTTTTAGAATTCAAAGGAACCTTATATTTTTCAAAAATGCTGTTATCGATCTAAGAATCATGTATGTCGAAGAGAGTTTGTCATAATTTGTCATTAGCATAGCAGGCTGTATACTTTCAGTTTCTGAAGATGTTTAAGGAAGATGGGTTCTGGTTAATTGAATATCCTAGTTTTTAAAGAATCAGAAAACAACAAAATTCTCAACACTAAAACTCTGCTTAATATAATGCTATCTTTGATGACTCACCGGGCACATCAGGATCCTGCTGTAGTATCTGGGGGCTTGTGCCATGAACATTAGGCATCATTGTACGCTCTAGTGGGTTTAGGATAAGCTAAATCTATACTAGTCCTATATTGTATGTACATTTTAAAATAAATGCTTGTTGTCGACTTGCTTATTTGCCACTGGTCTTTTTTCTGATCAATGAAGAGTGTCCAATTTGTAAACGAAAATACTCTGACTCTTTGTAGTTTCCTTAATTTCAGAGAAGTGACTGAACAGTTGGTCTTGTTTCAATTTTCTAAGGCAATGAACTGTGAATATTTGCTTAGAAGATATACCTCTTCCTTTAAGAGGCTACATAGCACAGTGGCTAAAGTGTTGGATTTACAGCAAAAAAGACCTGGTGTACAGTGGGAGTCAGAGCTTGGGAATGTGATCTATATCTCCATAGGGAATATCAACAGCAAAAGAAGCTCCAACCATCCCATGGGAGAACTTGCATGTGTCCATGGGCCATCCCTGGCACTATGCCATCTTTGTTCAGTTTCTATATAATACCTGACTTGACCTCGGGAGGGGAAGGGAGGGGATCCATTTTACTTTGTTCTGCTACCATGCAGGACTGGCTTCTTTAATTAATCCTAACAAAACCTACCATAAACAAGTAGGCATGGACCCTTCTTTCCTCAGTACCTTATTATTCTCTAGGAAAATATGCCACCCTAAGGATCTGCCCCCTTGCCTCTGAAATTTATTAGCTGTGGGACCTTGGGCAAGTTCCTTAACTTTACTGTGCCCCAGTTGTCTTGTCTATAGAAAGAAACAGTCTACCTTGCAAGAGTATCATGAAGACTGAATAAGATGATATACACAGAGAAACTTTGCAAATTTTAATGCACTGTTATTATAATTCTTATAACTTAATTTAAAAAGATAATTTTAGAATTCAAAAAAATTGATTTGGTTGTAATATAAGAAATATAATATGCCTAGTGCCTGAAAAATCTCTGAAAAGGTTAAAAAAGTCCTTTATGTACTAAATTAAATATAATTCAGATATATGTAGATACTTATATGTTATATGTGGAACTATCATATATGCTAGAACAGCTGCGTGGTGCAGAGAGGAGAGCAACAGGCCTGGTTTCAGGAAGATCTGAACTTAAATCCTATATCAGGTACATGCTAACTGTGTGAACCTGGGAAAGTCACTGAACCCCAGTTTGTCTCAGTTTCCTCATCTGTAAAATGAAGATGATAATAATAGCAAATGAGATAATAATAATAATTATTATTATCATATTCCATTATGTGTGGAATGTTACATTACATTGTTGCTTGTTACATTTATCCTTTGTTGCCAAAGAAGACCATAGGTTATGTTATGATATAGAAGGAGCTAGGTAGGTCAGTGGATAGATTACTTGTCCTAGAGTCATTTAGATCTGATTTCAAACCCAGCCACAGACACTTTTAATTATCTTTGTGACTCTGAGCAAGGCACGTAACCTCTTTATGATTCAGTTTATTCATCTGTAAAATGGGTGTAATAATAGTATCTGTCTCCCAGGACTGTTGTGAGGATGAAATGAATTAGTGTCCATAAAGTGCTCTGCCAACCTTAAAGCACGATATAAATGTTACTATTATTTTTATATTAGAAACAGTAATACCTGTAAGCGAGCCATCTACATCAATCAGTACAACTTCATGTTCCCATCGAAATCCAGCTTTGTTTGGTGCATGAAAGTAATGAATGTCCGTAAATTTGGCACTCCAGCCTCCACACGCATCACTGCAAACTCCAAGAATGGATGTCACTCCCAAGGCAACACAGTTTGTACGGTCAAAATTCATGAAATGTACAGAAGATACTGTTAATCCTTCATTAAATGGAAGAAGTAGACCCTTTGAAGTACAGTATGAAGGGCCCAGTCCCAGTTCATCAAGGTGACCAACTATCTTGGCATTTTTTATCAATGCTCCATTGATTTCACCCCACCCTCCCACATATGCAGCCAGAATTCTCTTGGTTTCTATCCCAACATCATCATTATTGACCATCACAAAGTTATGGAACTGAAGGGCTCCCCCATTGACCCATTCTGCTCCTTTTTGGCAATTCCAAGTAGTTAATGAATTAAACACTGCAGGCAAAGGAATGGTGGATGTACAAGATCCTGTTTTCATGGGGAAATATTCTTCAAAAATCCACAAACCAAACCAACCTTGTGAATGAACAGTATTATTAAAAAATTCTCCTAGGGGAACTCTTTTTTGGCAAATATTTGGGTCATAGGATGGTCCATCAGGGTGGTTGTTCATTCGGTACCAGAAACCAAAGTGAGTGCCACCAGCAGCAACATTGTGCCTTATGGTATTATTTGGGTTGGTCACCCAAAATGCAGCTGGAGTGACATCATCATTTAACAGACTAGTGCTTTGCTGTACAAATACTGCCAGGTTATATTGAAGGATATTTCCATGTTCAATTCCATCTTCTATGAAAAATGCTCCTCCTTTGATGTCATAAATGATGTTTCTCTCAACAAGAAGGTGGTGTGTGTTGTGAATGGTAACTGCTCTATTATAGGTCTGGTGAATGGCACAGCCCTTTACATAAGATCTGAACTTCAAATCTCCCAGAAGATGCCAGTGTATGGGATATCGCCCCAACCGGAAAGCCTGGCCAGCATGGAATACCTAATAGATACAAAAAAAAAACAAAACAGCTATGTGAGTCAGTATGGTATAGTAGTGGATAGTGCTAGCTTACCACCTATAGTTGTGAAGACAAAATGACATTTTATAAAAAAGTTTAATTTAATTTTTATTTTCAGTTCCAAATTCTCTACTTCTTTCCTCTCCTACCTTCATTTATTGAGAAGGGAGGAAATATGAATTCCGTTAAATGAATAAAATCATGCAAAATATATTGCTGCATGAGTCATGTTTCCCCTTCAAAAAAAAGAGAAAAATAAAGAAAAGAAAAAAAATCTCCTTAATCTGCATTTTGAGTCCATCAGTTCTCTATCTTCAGGTGGATAGCATTTTTCATCACAAGTCTTTTGGAATTGTGATGTATTATTGTCATGATCAAAATTACTCTGATCTTTTGATTCTGCTTTACTTCACTATGCATCAGTTCATTTAAGTTTTCCTATGTTTTTTTCTGAAACCATTCCACTTCATTGTATTTTATAGAACAACAGTATTCCATCATAATTTTGTGCTACAACTTGTTCAACCATTCCCCACTTGATGGCCATTCCCTCAGTTTCTAATTTACTTCCACAAAAAGAGCTGCTATAAATATGGAACCTTTTACTCTTTCTTTGATTTACTTGGGATATAGACCTAATAGTGGTATTGCTGGGTCACAGTTTTATAACCCTTTGGACATAGTTCCAAACTGTTCTCCAATATGATGGAACTAGTTCACAGCTCCAGTGAGTGCATTAGCATACCTATTTTCTCACATCATCTCCAATGTTTGCTGCTTTCCTTTTCTGTCATCTTAGCCAATCTGATAGGTGTGAAGTGGTGCCCCAGAGTTGCTTTAATTTGCATTTCTCTAATTATTAATGATTTACAGCATTTTTTCCATATTACTGCTGAAAGTTTTGATTTCTTCCTGTGAAAACTCCTTGTGTGTCTCCTTTGACCATTATCAGTTAGGGAATAACTGTTCTTTTTAAAAATTTGGCTCAGTTCTTATATATATGTGTGTGTGTGTGTGTTTTTATATATATATATATACACATATATATGTATATATGAAAAATAAGATCTTTATCAGAGAAAAGGATCTAAAATCCCTCCCCCCCATTTCTCTGTTTTCCTTCTAGTCTTGGCTTCATTGGTGTGTTTGTACAAAAAATATTTCTGTAATTAATTATCCCTTTTATCTCCCACAAACCTCTCTATCTTGTTTGATCATGAATTCTTCCCTTATCTATAAATTTGACAATTTCCTCCAAACCCTCTCAACTAAAAAACAAAATAGAAATTCTGAAAGTCAAAGGAGCTACTTTGTCCTCTGATTCTAAGGTATCTTGGAAGTTTTTCTTTTTAATTTCTTGAAATGTGAAGTCTAGACCTTTTTTATTATGACTTTCAGGAAGTCCAATAATTCCTAAATTACTTCTCATCAATTTCTTTTTCAATGAGATATTTTTCTTATGAGATATTTCAACATATTTTCTACATAAATAGAAGATAATCTTCCATTTTTTAAAAAAACTTTTTTGACTTAGTTTTTATTATTTCTTGATGTCTCATGAAGTCCCTAGCTTCCACTGTCTAATTCTAATTTTTAAGGAATTATTTTCTTCAGTATTTTTCCATCTTTTACCATGCTGTTAGCATTAAAAGAAAATTATAAAAACAGAACTATCATTTATTTCCCCAAATTTTCCTTACTATTATGATTTTTAAAATAATTTTTGCTCTTTTTAAAAATCTATTTCTTTAGCTCTTTCCAGAAATTCTCTTTAGGCTTGCTTCCAATCTACATTTTTTTATGAGGTTTTGCTTGTAGATTGTTTTAAGTCATTGTCTTTTGAGTATATATCTTGCATTTCCATCATCATAGTAGCATTTTATGGTCAGGTATTTTTTGTTGTTTACTCATTTTTATAGTCTATTTCTTGACTTTGGACTCTATGTTCGAGTTTGGTTTTGCTCACCTCTAGGAGTGTATGTATGTGGGGTATGTCTGGCTTTATTTTATACTTTTATGTCCTGTTACTTTCACACCTAGTTCTGATGGTCTTTAAGCTTCCAAGACAGTGTGATCTCTGGAGAGATCTGGTCACTGCCCTCCTGATTATTATTTTATCCATACCTAGGTAAAGACCTTGCACCCTTACGACTGCAAGAGTGGCTCTCCTGTGCACTGGAAATGGGTGCAACTTTGGCAAAGTAGGTGCCAAATGGTGCCTGGTCCTGCTCCCAGTGTTAAAATTGAGGTCTTTCCAGAGTCATTTTCTAACCAGATGTTCAATCTCTTTGCCGTCTCTGTGTAGGGGCTTTCCTGGTACTGATGCTGCTACTACTGTTACCTTGAAGTCCCATAGCTGGTGCTACTTCTACCTAGTCAGCCCCCATTCCATTCTCTGTAGACCATTCTTTTTTTCTATGCTTTCTAGGGTTGGAAAAAAGTGACTCACTGTTACTTATTTTTGACCATCGCACTCAGAATTCAGTTTAACATACTTGAAAAAGTTCTTTAGAGGAACGTGTTGAGGACACTAGGAAAAAAATAACCATTTCATTCTGCAATCTTGGCTCTGCCCCAAGATAATATTTATAAAGCATTTTACCAACCTTCAAGCACTATATAAATCCTAGCTATTAATTATTATTAAACTAGCTGTACATTCATTTGCAACATGAGATGAATGTGAACCAATTTAAAATGCACTACTTACCTCCACATACTCCATCCTTCCTGTAATTAGATCTGCACTAGGTCCAGGAGCATGAAACATAATACAGGCTCCAAACTGATCACTTCCTATTTCTTCACCAAACTTCCCTTGTAAACATGTCTGAGTGGCAAATTCCCCTTTGAAAAGATGTTAATGCATAATTTCAGCAATGATTACATCGTAAGCATATCAATAGAAGGATTTTGATTCATTTCATCAGGGCTTTTCCATGAGAAATCTAAGTGAATGAACCTAGTATAGCACTTTTCAAAGCACTCATATCCATCAACTTTCATTCTTGCTTCCTTTGAAGTAAATAGGGCAGTCATTATTATATGCATTTTACAAAAAAAAAAAAAAAGGAAGTTATGGCTAAGAATTGTGAGGTGGTTTGTCCAAGCCATACAACTGAGCAAATCAGAACTCTGGGTGAATTTCTATTATTCCACCTTGGCTCCAGACAGAGAAAGGGACTTTGCACAGACTAAGAAGGGTAGAGGCTTTGTTTTGTCTTTGTATCCACATTGCAGACATTTACTAAATGCTGTAATAAAAAGTGAATTTAATTTAATTTATTTAAACCCTTTTTCTATATAGTGCAAAGAATTTTGTTATTTGTTGTTCAGTGGAATTCACTGTAGTAACAATCAGGCTTGAGTCAAACATTCAGGAGAAAAGTAAAATATATTACACTGCATTCTGTAACTGTATATATAGCAGTCCTCTAACAGATCTATTTTTATAGATGACATTCTAGAAGGCAGGAATTGCATAGCCTTTTGAGAATAAAAAAATAAAAAAATAGGATAAATGAATGAAAGATGGATAGCCAGTCTTTTGTCAGCTTTCCAGATACTAAACTGATTATAGTCTCATAAATTTGTAAATTGAAAATAAACTATATAGAACATTGCATCAAAATAAAAGCAAATTCAAACACTGTGGAATAAACTAGGATACAAATGTAATAAAAGTAAAGAACCATATGATTTTCTATCAAAAGGGTAAATAGTTTCTGTTGCTACAGAAACTACTGATTTTCTTAAGGCTTTGTCTCAAGGGCATTTAATTTTTTGTGTAGTCTTCAAATTAACGTATTTTTCCATATTTCATCATTAAAAATTGTAATGTTAATGGAATAGGAAGATCTTCTCCATCCATTAACAGGCCTGTGTGACCTGCTTTGAGCTGTGGCCCAGCTCACAGTTGTGATATATCCTGAGTTATATGGAGCCTGAGTCACATGGAGCCCATTGTGGGAGGAGAATGAGCCAGTGGAGGGAGGAATTCTGCCTAAGGAAACTTGTTTTGTGAGGAGGCCTAACAGAAGGAATGTTTAAGATGTTGGCACTCTCTGGAGGGACTATAAATACCTTGGTAAATCTTACCTCTTGGTATCCTAATAGTGATGTTCTAAATAAATATTTTGATTTTGCCTTTTAGGAAGAAAGTTTATTATATATTTTGCAAATCTACCTTGGAAATACATATACATATTCATAGCAGCTGCTATGGGTATCGCATTGGCATTACAACAATGTACTACTGAAATGCCTTACTTTTAAGAACCTTCTAAATTTCAGCATACAATAATATGATCAACAAGGACTTTGACTTGCATTTTGAAATTAAACTAATGTATCTTCAACAATCCAAGAAAATTCTCAGCAAGAGTAGCATGATTAAACTAGTTATGCTAATATTGTGAAAATACCTGTATCAAATCCATCAGGACATGCTGGTATTTTATCATTCCACACTACATTATTGGAGCCTCTCACTAGGATATTTCTTGTAAGAACACCAACTTCTGCTCTTGCTTCAAACAGTGCTCCATCAGGAAGTGTGATGGTCTTTCCTAAATGTGTATATTTCAAGGGATTGGTGAGCTTTACAGACATGCCATCCTCAGAAATGGATGCAATTGTCTTCTTTTCATTCTCTCTTTGACTGTGTCTGTGAAACAAACATAAAATAAAAGCATAAGATTCATATGAAAAGGGTATTATGGGTTTGTTAATTTTATGTTCAATTTAGTATCTGTTAGGAGATTGTGGGTGAGGAAATGAGAAAGAATATATGCCCAAAGGATCATGGGACAGGCTTTTTATTACTTTCACCATTCAAGAGTATGCTTCTCCAACACTACAGTTTTATGGGTGCACAAATGAACAGTGATTTAGGCATTTAGTGGTATTGTGTCCTTATTAAGAGCTCAGATCTCCGGGTCTCTGCCTTTCTATCTGATCATTGTTTTGGGGCTGATTCACAAGAAACCAATTATACTGAAATACAGTTCTCAAAATATTCCAAGTTCACAGACTCCCTGAAATCTATTGTTGGACTCCATGGGGTCCAGGATTAAGAGATTCTGGGTCTCCCAGCTTGAGACCTTACATTAAAGCCTACTCGAAGAAGCTTTTCATTATTTTTCCCCACCCCCAAATATCCTGTCCTCCCTTTCTCTCCCCAAGTATTTGACTTTTACTTCTTTTGGGAACTTGTATATTATTTTGAAATATAGTTATTTGTGTACATCACATACCACTACAAGCACATTTTGTTTAAATTTCTCATCTCCCTAAGCACCTAACATGGTGTTTTGACTCTGAGGGCTCTTAATAAGTATTTGTTGAATTGAATATAAAGTTCTAGGATATAGGAACTGTATTTTTTTCTATGCTTTATATAAAAACTAAGCATGCTCTCTTAGTGTTTGCTACATAGAAACTGAGAAGAAAATGTCTGAAGATGAAATGGAGACTACTCTATGCTTAGAACAGAGTCGAAACCACACAATTCTCAGTGATTTCTCATTGAAAGACATTTCTCTAAAATAGACTTTAAAATATTCTACTGAGACATTGTTGCTAATGTAATGCTTTTGCTAATACACTATTAAAGGTTTTTTTTTCAGATGTCAGAACATAAGCACTTGGAAGTTAAGTATATACTTAACTCTCTTTAGCATCTGCATGTCTATTTTTAACTTGTAATATGGCAAAGTGACAAAAAATGCCAGCCTGTGTCTTAATTTCCTTTTAAAAAAACTCTGAAATTAAATGTGTGTCACAGCTTTACCATTATTGAGTGGTTTTCTGTCTTGAATTACCATTTATTCCTTGATAAATATAGGCATTTCTAATCTTACTGTTGCCTGTGATTTGAGCAATAAAATGAAATTAATTCTTTTCTTTCAAAAATGAGTGTAGCGATATTGTTAGGCTCATGGTCTTCTTTATTTTATTTTCTGTCTGATAAACAATAGAATTAATCAGAAGGAAGAACTGGAGGTAATTTAGTAAAAAATATTTCATGTGTTTAAAAGGTCCTACGGATATCAATTCCTATTCTTGGGGCTTCTCTCCCCATCCTGCCCCCCAGTTGTTACAAACAACTGAAATCAGGAGGAACCAGTTCCAGAAACAGCAAGATACAGTAACTAAGCAGATGGCCTCTGTTTCCTTAGTGATCTCTAATTAAGAAACTTGGTTAGAGTTTGGTATTTTAGCAAGTGCCACTTGATTCACTTGAAGTACTACATTTAGTGAAAATCACCCACTATGTTCCATCTTGGTTTATAGCCCCTTCTTTTTGTGTACCTGTGTCCAGTAGTTGCAATCACAATTTCATCCCCCACGTTCCACGTTACAGCTTCTTGTAAAACCAGAGTGCTCTCCCCTGCTTCTGCAGTCTGAGCCAACCGAGTCCAGGTCACAGGAATAGGCATTCCTACAGTAATATAAATTCCAAACAAACATATGAATCCCAAGTATGTATATATATTTTTTGGGCATTCATATTTTTATAAGCAAAGTACTAAGGTTGGATTTTATATTGATTCATATATATGTACCTATAAATATACATATATAGGTACATATATATATTTATATATATGAATATATAGCACTTTCCCCTTGATTATGGGCAGATTTGAAGTTTTTACCTTAGCATTTTGTCCTTCATATTAAAAAAATATATATTATATATATACATACCTATATATGTAAATATATATATATATGTATTACCTTCTGTACTGCTATACAACTACTATCATAGAGAAGGGCCCTTTGAGACCATCTTATCCAATTCCTTCCCTGTGTAGATAAGGAAAACTGAGGCCTAGAGAGGTTAAGTGATTTTTTAAGATCACATAGATTAAGAAAAAAAAAAAGAGCCAAGATTTAAACCTAGGAAGCAAACACTAAATCAAATAACTCATTCAGTGTTTGTCGGTGGAAAGTGTATTGGATTTCAGGCCAGAAGGCTCATAACCTTTGCCTGTCATTTACTATTGGTGTGACACTGGACAAATTGCTTGACCTCTCTGGGCCTCAGCTTACTTACCTTTAAAAAGAGATTAGATAGACTACATGACTACTAAAGTATTTTTGAACTTAAATGTATAATCATAGACCTATAATTATTGGCAGCTAGATGGCATAGTGAATAGAGTGCTGGACCTACAGTCAGGAACACTTGAGTTAAAAATCCTCACATTTACTAGCTGTGTAACCCTGGGCAAGTCATTTAACTGCTGTCTGTCTCAGTTTTCTCATCTGTAAAATGGGGATAATAGTTCCTACTTCTCAAGGCTGTTAAGAAACTCAAATGAGATAATATTTATAAAGCATTTTGCTAACCTTAAAGTGCTATGTAAATGCTAGACACTATTATAATAAAGGAACCTTTTGATAAACTTTATTACAGTTTCATTGTGGTTTTCATAAATGCCCAATACAGTCATCTCCTTATGGAATATCACTTATATTTCTTTTATAGAGTAACAATCCAAGTATGGCATGATCTTACAGATAGAATGTTGATTACTTTTTAAACCGAGAGCAATTAAATTGATAATAATTAATTGTAGATGGAAAAATGGAATGTATGTTTCTCTTGTAAGAGACTGCATTCATACAAATGAATCTAGTGTCATGTCTGATGTTTAGAAGAACAATATGCAAACCAATGTATAAAAATTCAGGCCTATAAAAGAGAGAAATGAATAGATGCTTATTGGCATTATAGAGTTATTCATTTTATAATACACCTTGGAGTTCATTTAAATACTGGGTCCTTTGGGGGCTTTTAAAAATGACTATGTTTGCAAAAATTCTACCTACATACAACTTTTAAAAATATTTTTGGACTCTGATTAAAAAGGCCTGTCCTCTGGCTGCAGTTTACAATGTGCTACAAATGTAAAAATACTTTCCTTTCTCTAGGTTTCATCTATAAACTGAAAAATTTGGAGTAGATAATCTACCTCCCGACATGAAAATCCTACAATTACCTACATATAGTATGCAGGAAGCCATGCCAGAATATTTAAAACCACAGCTCAAGAAAAATCTATTTTCAGATGAATGACCATTTTCTACTTCCAGATTTTATAAAATCCTTAAATGCCATTTTATATAAACACCTAAAGAATTCCATTCATTAAATAGTTCTACTTATAGTTGATGGGTGGAGAATTGACTTATAAAATGACCAAACCAGCAGTAGAGTGTAAAGTCTTGCCTCTAACTTCTAGTGCTATATTTCTATAATCAAATCCCTTAAATATTGGCTGAAATACCATGCAGATCAAGTATTCCCTCTCGTACAGCCAAAGTTTTTGCTCCATAGACTGGGAGCTCAGGAGAACGTAGGTGTCCATGCAGTGTAATAATTGCTTTGTGTTGGAAAGGAGAAGCTTCAGTTCCAATCTAAATGAGATAAAATCATATAATAAAAATGAAATATTTTTCATTTCTGTCACATGAAGCTATGCATTTCTTTTTTTTTTAAATTTTGTGTGAACCAAGGGGAAGGATGGGTTCAGTCTCGTATTGTCCTCTGATATATTCCACCCTGTGGAATGGCCTGTATTTCTCAGGAGAATCTATATTCTTAATTCTAGAGCTTAATTTTAGACCTAGCAGAATCTGTGGTTTTAATCCTAGAGCTTAATTTCTAGAATTTTTAATTCTAGAGCTTAATTCTAGAACTTCTAGAAGAAACTGTGTGATCTCTTGCTGACAATGTCATAGAAGGTGGTTCAGATTGTTGGACAATATAACTTTTGAAGTACCTTTGAACTCTGTTATTCTTTGATTTTGTAATCAACTCAGTTTCATTTCCCAAAATCTTTAGTTTTAGCTTTTAGCCATCTATTGCATGCCGCCCCACCTCCATTTTTTGGAGGAGTACATAATTTGAATAATTATTACAATTGAATTTTACTACTGCTCGGTGTTCAATTTGACATCGCTTTGCTATTTTTTCTATCAAAAGACAATATACCCATAGAGAATATTCCCAATTTCTCATCCCCTTCCCATTCCACAAATGAGGATGATATTACAGATCATACTAACTTTGAGGAACTAGGGCTCTTTCTAAGAATACCATATTTAAAGAAAGAGTAGAAAGGCAAAGGTAAATGAACAAACATATGAAGTCCTTATACATACCTGGAGGATGCCTCCATCTGTAATCAAAATGTTTTCTGCCTGAAGTTCGATGTCTGCCTCATCAAATATTAGACATCCCCCTATGAAATAAGCCATTTTGAAATTCATTATAATCAAAAGTACAATTCAAAGTTAGAAATGAAAATGAGCAGTTCATAGCATTTAAAGAATGTGTAAATTAACTCAGAGTTTTTAGTACAGTAAACTTAAATTTTCCTTCTCACCTCATGCATTGCTGGGGCTACGAATGTAATTTTAGCTTAACTTTTTAAAGTTGTTAGCAGAAAAATATTATTGGTTAGAAAGCTATCAGGCCCACACATGAAAGCTTAGGGTAGAATTCTCCTGTATTGCCTTTTATTTTACAAATGATAATATAAAAGTTTTACAAATTATTATAATACTATAAACTCAGGGCTTTAAAAATATCCATATGGGCCTAAAAACTGACAGTAGGAAAAAAAACCTTCCACCAGGAGTGAAACTCTGATCTACAGTTTCAGTATTATCCTTCAGTCTGCTAATTTTCACTTACATCTACTAAATATATATTACCATTGTAAGTAAATATTTTGTGGAGTAACACTTTTTTCCACCTATTGGCCAGATTAAAATAAAGGTACCATTTTCTGAATGAAAAAATGATATTAATGTTCTTTTTACCCTAAAGTCAGATTTTGGGAAATCACTCCCCAAAAAGAACACAGCTATGGCCCCCAAAAGGTATTTATTAAAAAAAAAAATATCTGAGTAGTGGAAATAGCACCTACAAAGTTCATATACTAAAGCACAAGCAGTTTACTTTAGAAGATGAGTTCACTGATCTTCAACATGGAAGGAAAGAAATAAAGTTTTATTAAGTGCCAAGTACTGTGCTAAGTGCTTCACATATATTATCTCATTTGATCCTTACAACAACCTTGAGAAGTAGGTACTATTATCATCTCCATTTTACAGATAAGAAAACTGAGGTGGTCAGCAGTTAAATGACTTGCCCAAGGTCACACTACTAGTAAGTGACTGAGCCTGGATTTGAATTGGGTCTTCCAGACACCAGGCCCAGCATTCTCTATTCTGTACCAGCTAGATGGCTGTAATACCTACAAGTTTTACATGCAATACCCACAAGCTTGATTATCAAAAGATTCAAAGGAACAAATTTTAAGAGGTCGAAGTGGAAATAAAGGAGCATGGTTAGAAGCAGGTACAATGATAGCAGCAATAAGGCAAAGCCTGACACGGAAAGAAATGATAGGTGGTCATTTGGTTTATGAACAAACAGTTCTCTAAGGATTCTCTGCAATGTTCATAATGCCCCTAAGTCATCAAAAAGAGGCTAAACTATTTTCACAGATACAGAAACAACTACATGCATAGCTGAGGAGAGAGAGAGAGACAGAGAGAGACAGAGAGACAGAGAGAGAGACAGAGAGAGAGAGAGAATTTTAGAAGTTTACCTTGAATAAGCAGCATTTTAAGAACAGGGGTACTTTGATCCAACAAAATTACTTGTCCTTTTGTAATTACAACAAGTGACCCTTCCTCTGGGGGGGACTGGCCTCCCCATGAAAAACTGGAGGACCAAACATCAACATAAAGGAAATCAGCATTATCCTGTAATAGAAAATAGTTGGGTTAAAATTAGAAGATCTTAAACATTATTGAAATTCATAGAATGTCTTGATATTATTACTTTGTTTTAGATAAACTAACAAAAAAATTTAACAACTTCCAATTTTACAACATTTCATAGTTAAAAGTACTGTCATGTTTGATCTCATTATGACTTTGTGAAGTATGTGTAGTAAGTACTAATATCCTTATAGTATAGATGAGAAAAGGGAGATTTAAAGGGTTCAAGTGACCTGCCTATGATGATACATCTAATAAGGAAGGAGCCAGCATTCAAACCTAGATCTTCTGTCTACATATAGGGCATGCTTTCTACTATATCATGTTTCCTCTAAAAATGTAACATGCTTACATATACCTATATATATTATATATACCTATATACAGTTACTTCTCAATTATCTATATTGGGAGTCATTGAGTACATACATTTGCCCCTCCTCCCCTAATACTAAAGAGTTATTTAGTTACTGTGATCATTATGCCTGATAGCACTTTTACCAGTTTGGCAATGCCATTGCTTCCAATGCTGACATAAATTTTAACCCACTGGGAAGGAGAATGGGCATTCGTAATACAGATAATGTGTGTCTCATTGGTAGATTCCACATCGCATACAGCTTGTCCAATTGTGACACGGACATCTTCCATATTTGAACTACAAAGAAGAAAAACAGACATACCAAGACATTTGTGTTTGCTCACCCCCTGACTTCCTTGCCACAGTTTCAAATTCCTTTGTTTTTATGTTTAAGATACTAATCTAATTTCTTACCTTTTGATCCATATGGATTCAATTTTTCTCAAGAGTTACTTTGAAACCTTAGAAATATCAGCTGCCACATCATATTTTTTATGTAAATGCATTAAATAAATGTCCAGAAGAAGGTAATTAACATGATGAAAAGGCCAAGAAATAAGACTATCTACTCTCATTACTGTTCCTTCTTTTCCCCTGACAGCTTGCCTCATTACTCATTAGCATAGAAGGACAAAACAGAAAATAAATGGACCAAAACCACAAATTAGTAAAGTGAACTACTTTCATTTTTTAGCAGTTTGGTTAAAAGATTAATTGGAGAAACATCTGAAACTATTTGCTAAAGTGAATTTTATGGATTATTTGTGGATTTCAGTTATCCTTGTTATTTATGCTCTCTTTGAGCATGAATAAATAAATATGAGTTTGGCATATGAAGAAAGGATGATTTTTATTTGATCTATAGAAGGAAGTTAAGGGTGAGATCAATAGTCATTTTCCAGTGTTTTGAGGGATTTTGAGTTGACTGGTGACCTATTCTGATTCAGATATAAGACAGCAAGGGAAAGTCAGTTTAAATTCATGATGTTTTAGGAAGAATTTCCTAACTATAAAAGGTCCCTAAGGGATATGACTTAATGCCTTTTTCTAGAGATTTGTAACAAGTGAAATCTTGTTTGAGGTTAGGCTAATGATTTTTTCAAGTTTTCTTTTTGCTATATCATTCTAAAAGATAACATTTAGGGATAGTCTCATTAGGAAATAAGTGTGGAATTCTTGTTTTCATCAGTATATTCAAGCTAGTACTATCTGAAATGAGAAATTTTTGAGAAGGAGGGAGGAGGGAAAGGTTTCCATCGGTGGCAGAAGTTATAAAAAGTAGTACCTGAATCCTGATCCTTTGATTGCAAGTCTTGTACCTCCTTCTGTGCCTCCTCTTCTTGGTGATATTTCAGTAATGACTGGAGTTAAAGCGGCCATATATGTAAAAGTCATGTTTGACCGAAAAGAATATTCCCCGTTAGCAACCCTTACTTCACAGTCTTTCTGAGCTCCACTGCCTATGGGAATAAGATCACAATGAAAAAGGTTTACTGTTTCACTTTTTTTACACCAATCCCATATATTTCTACAGTTAAAGAACACATGTTATTAATAATAATCCTTGACTATATTACTTAGCTTCATGAGTCACTGATACTGAAGGAAGAGGATACCGATAGATCATTTTGTCTACTGTTGGTGGTATATATCTTTGCAAGGATACATTGCTTTTCCTATTGAGGAAGAATCAAATCCATAATAACATTTCAAGAAGTCCTAATGTCTACCAAATCAGAAACTGAAAATATTCAGAGGTTGAAATATTCAGACCCAGTGATCAAGAACAGATGAGGTATTGGGTATATATATATGAGGGAGGTGGGGAGAGGGATGGTGGTAGAAGTAGGGCTATGAAATTCAATAGGTATGACAACTTAGGGAAGATATGGTCTTCAAGAATACTAGTCTTCTCACTAATGATGTCAGATAAATGATGTGTTACTGTAGATTGAGTGAAAATAGTATGGAAATAGTAACGAAGAGTTCTCCATTCTGAGTGCTAGGATATGGATAATTTATGGGTTAAATAAAACTAATAATAATTTATTATAACTAATCATAACTAAGTCACAGAATATGGTTCTTAAAAGATACATGAATTATATAAAAAATGTCTGGGGAGAAAACTGAAGAAAGAGGGAGAGGGAAAAAGGAAGAAAGAAGGAAAGAGTATTATATAAATTCTTCAAATAAATTATTACCAAGCTAAATGATTCCAAAATAGAATCTCATAATGGAATGAATTGTGTCTCTCATTTTTCATGGCACCAGTATCTTAAGTCATCACTTACCATTATTAAATGGAACTTTACAATATAAGGTGTCATAATCAGATTGAAGTCTATCTACTTCACATTCAGTGTTGCATACTGATACCATTGAGCTTTGCGGATTAAATCCAGAACCAATTACTGTCATTGTTAGCCCACCACAAAAGCTCCCTGGGTATGGAGATAAAGAGGAAAGGAGAAAAAAAATCTAGTTAGGAGAAATCCACCAACAAGAGTATTCTTAATTAATATGACTTGTAGCCTTAAAATCTCATTTGATCATGATAAACAAGTTTAATCATCTGAAACCTTATAAACAGTATAGTTGCCTAATAGAATTTATTTATGTAACAGTAATTAAATATTCCCACTATTTATCTAAAAAAGAGCAAAGAGAAAAAAATTTAAATGATTTTATCTTTTTAAAAAAAGCCTTTGATAATTTGATTATATAAAATGTCAAACACTATGCTAAATTACTCTTCTAATTTAAGTGCCTGCTGCTTGTAATTAAATATTATAAAATTTGTCTAACAAAAATTTTCAATAGAAAAAAATTAACTTAAACAGAAGAGTATCACATTCATGGAACTTGATTACCTCCCACTTGGTAGTTCTCACGCACCCTGTGTGTATATTTTTTATAAAGGGTCTGAACACTTTGAGGATAGCATTTTAGTTCATATGGTATGTGATATGGTAAGTATTGTCATCATCCAATTCGTCCTTTTTGGTTATTTGAGAGGATTCTGATATATTCATTATTTGTAGCATGTGCACAAATATTCTTTAGCATTTTACAGAAACTAAAAAATGAATGCAAGTGATAAAGTTTGCAAAATATGTATGCTATAATCACATTTTTATTGAATAGATATGCAAAAATGGAGTTTTTTATTTCTATACCATTAGCTACCTTGTCTTGGAAAAAAATTCTGAATCGTGAGTGAATACTCAAAAGCAATCCTGGAAACTGCGTAGCCTTTTGTCAGATGTCGCAGCATAACAGGGAAAATGCCACCAGCATGGTTCCCAACTCTGCATCGTAATACATTGTCATTGATCGTTGTGATGTTACATTGAGCATCATCAATTGTTACTACAACCTCTGAGACATCAAAACCAAAAGAAGATCCAGTGATTTCAATTTCAGTGCCGGGTGATCCTTGAAAAAAATCCATAAAACAGTGTCTATATTTACTTATGTGCACTTATTCACTTACATAACCAAAATATTAAAAAAATAGCATTAACTTCAGCAAAATATAATATATGCCAATGCATGCTATGCAGATTCCAAATGCTGTGTGATTAACTATGAATTTCAAACCTAGGAGCAAATTATCTGCAGTTCATTTAACAATTAGGGCTCCTCCTCTAACTGTTCCACTAGGTTCTGGGTTACTGACTTGGATTTATTGGGATGGTAGAAAGTAATGGGGAGGTTCAAGATTAGGTTCAAAGAGAGCATAAATATTTGGGATTATAAGCATGCAAATGTCCATTTTAAAATTAAATATAAATGATCTGAAATTATATATAATTTTCTTCTTTATCATTAATAACTCAGAGTGATTATATTTAAGTGAATGAATCTTTAATTATATCAAAAATGTAGTTCAAATATGTATTATAAATACACAAATTCACTTGCTATTTGAAACCCTCCATGACTGTGGCACAGTGGAAAGAACTTCTGGCTCTGGAGTGAGAGAATATGGGTTCAAATCCTACCACTAGTGCCTACCACCTCTGTGAACTTGGGCTATTCACTTAACCTCCTGAGACTTTGTTTTCTCATTTGGAAACTGAGGTGCTTGGGTATGTATGCATTTATATACTCATGGAAGATACATACATATATGTACATACAAGTACATATACAGATAAGAATATGTGCAAATATAATTCATACATATCTGAAGTTATAAGGGATTTTTAGGGAGAAAAAAATCAGATATTTACTTGCTGCAGAGATAGTAAGGTAGTAGTAGATAAGGTATTTCACTCTAAACATAAAAGTAGTAAAAAGTAAAAAAAAAATGACTACGTTATTCCGCTGAATTGTTAGAACTATTCTTATCATAAGAAATTATTTCATCAATTTTTATGATTTTTAGACTAATGATGTACAGTTATAAAGGAATCCCAGAGTAGTGAATAGAGAGCAGGTCTTAGAGTAAAGAAGACCTGGGTTCCAGTGCTACCTCTAACACATTACAGCCTTATGACTGTGGGCAAGTCATTGAACTTCAGTGCTCCAGAAACACATACACACACACACACACGAATGCACACACATATATAACATGTATGTTTATATAGTAATATATATAAACACACAAACACATACACATACCTAAAATGATATCAAAAGAAAGAGATTTATATAGAGATGGCATGGGGAATAAGAGTGATACACTGATGAATAGCCCTTCCTTTGTAAGTATATGCAGTCACAAAATATGAATTAAAAAAATCCCTCTAATTCTTAGAAAGTTTTTCCTCACATGAGCTGCCTTTTGAGGTAGTGGATTTCTCCTCACTGGAAGGGGTCAAACAAAATTAGGCGACCACTTGTTGAGTATGTTATAGTAAGTATTCCAAGGATTGGTCTAGCTAGAGGCTTAAATCCATTCTAATTCTCAGTTTCTATGATTCTATAAATTATATCAAAAAATATTTCTTTAAAAAATGCCATGAAACACAAAGAAGCCATTCAGAAATTCCAGCTTGGGCATTCCAGCAATCACTGTTCAGAACTACATGTAAGAAAGTACTCACATCACCTTTTGCACAAAATAACTATATTCTAGTTCATTATCATTGAAAGCATTGATTGGATAATCAACACAGCAAACCTGCAAATAAGCAAGTACCTCTGTTTGGGACAATGTCTTCAAGAAACGGAGTTTCATCCAATGAGTATGTAAACAACAATGGTGGGGAGACAAATGAGTTTATGAGGATCCTCATGTGGACAGTAGCAGCTGATCTGGCTGGAGTGTCACAGTGTATTTTCCTTGGGGTAACATATACAATCTTACATTGATCATCTCCAATTGTAACTGTTGTGTTGCCTGGAGAGAATCCATTTCCTGTAATAACCAAAGCAGTGCCACCCTCAATGCTTCCGGAAGTTGGCAATAAAGATGCTACTAAGGGGCTAGTCACAGTGAAATTTCCAGCCGCCAGACCTTTAGTCATCACTATAACTCTAAGGGGATAATAACCAGCTGGGATTGCATTCACAACCACAGTAATGCTTGTGTCGTTAACATATACTGCTCTGAATTGTCTGTCTCCAATATAAATAAGAACATCCTCCAAACATTCTCCAAATCCTTGTCCTTCTATCAGAAACTTTGTAGAAACATTTTGTAATGTGTTTGGAAAGACTCCTGTTACAATGGGTGTGATACTGTCCAAGTAAGAAAAGTTACAGTTTTCTTGGCACTGAGCAGGGATATCATGTATTTGAAGATCTATGTTCATACACTGTTCAGGAGCAGGGGATGTCTCACACACAATCATGGTGTAATTTACTGACAAAATGGTGCATGGAAAACCTCCAATGACAGCTTTAATATAAGCAGAAGAAGCAGCAAATCCTGACCCTTTAATGGTCACTCTTGTCATCCCATTGGTAGATCCAACATTTGGAGTCACTGTGTCAATATGGGGCAAAAGAACAAACCGTCTCTCCAATTCTTTTGTCAAGGTGTTTATAGCTGTACCCAAGTTGTATACAATTAATGTGACAAGTTCCCCAATCCCAACAGCCATCGTGTTTTGAGGATCAATACGACACATGATGATATTTTCAGAACTTTCTTCTATTACACAGGGGTAGCCACCAATGGTAACCTGAAAGCATATTAATTGTGAAATGGATAGACAATTAAGTCTCTTGATGAATGGTAAATTAAATTAGAAAAAATTTTCTATTTATTTTCAAACACTGTATATTCATGAAATATAATTATTATACAATAGTAAAAATAATATTGTTATTTTTATTCATAGCAGCACTTTTAAAGTTGTGACACAAAGCTACAAGGCTTAGACCTAAAAACTATCACATTATTACACTGAAGACTTTACATTGTAGATGCAGAAAGTAGTTCCCACCTTATTAGCATATCCAAGATTGCTAAAGTGATGTCCAGTTATCGTTAACACTTCATTTACTGTGCCATAGGATGGGCTAATGTTATTAATGGATGGTGAGTAACAGTTTGAAAGCTCAAAGAAAATTCCATTAGGATTTTTAACTGCAGTATTATTCTGGACAGATGACGGCTCCTCTGCTGTACAATTTGCTACTGGTAGTCTCATGCTTGATTCATTAGGTATTTCTTGGCATCAAAAAAAAAAAAGAATTACATGTATGTAACAGATAATTATTCTAAAGTAAGAACTGTTGTTAGCCTGCATTAAATTGGGGATGGTAACAACATTCTGGCAAATATGCATAATCTACATAAATAAGGGGCACTTAATACATCAATATCAGTGGCATTTACACAACATTTTGTAGTTTGCGAAGCACTTGGCATATATTATCATTTTCAGTTCTCACAACAGCCCTGTGATGTAGGTATTATTTTGATCTCCACTTTATATATGAAGAAATTGAAGATGAAAGAAGTTAAAAAGTACCTGAGGTAGGATTTGAACACAGGTCTTTCTGAATTCAAGTTCATGACTCTATCTACTATGTCATCTCAGAAAATATTATCCCAGTTTTACAGATAAAAAAACTGAAGCTAAGAGAAGTTGGGTCACATAGCTAATAAGTGGGTAAGGTGAGATTTGAACTCAACTCCAACTGATCTCAAAGTCTGGCACTTTATCCATATACTACCTAGTTGCTTTAGTTATCATTGGATAAGTTATTTATATAAAATTAACTGAAAAATTGGGGAAAACTTTTGTTTGAATCAAAATTTTTCACTAATGCATGTGCACACTATAGAATTCTTGTTTATAGCCTACTATTTATGGTAAAAATTGGTCATACCCTCAAAAATATTATTGTGACTATGATATTCCAAGTAATCAAGAAAGGCTTTGAAAAATTAAGAAAAAAGTTGCTTGTACTAGACTCAGTACTAGGCAGAGGAAGGAACATGATTAATTAGATTTTTTTTTTAAATCCAAAAGCTATAATAAGGAGCATTTAAAACATAGGGTGTCCCAAAAATCTTAGTGCAGTTTTAAGTTGTTAACATTTAAAGTGCCTGAATTCAAAATCCACCTTATGCACTAATTAGTTGTATGACATAATCTCTTAGCTTCAGTATTTTGATCTATAAAAACTAAAAGCAGTTAAAGCTTAAAACTACACTAAGATTATTGACATACTCTGTATGTCAATAGTAAGGTAATTATCCTCTCCACTAATTTAAGGGGAAATCTTAAGATATATGACACAAATTATTCATTATACAGTCGTAGCTTTGGTTGGCTAATTTACATTCTACTTGAGTTCTTTCTCATTAGTATTTTAAATGAGTCCCCATTGGAGAGGAAAAGCAATAGGAGATATAGACATTGAAGGAAAATTTGCCTAATTTAAAATTTCATAGTTCCACTCAGTCAATCCTACTCATGGGAAAAACCTTAACAGTAGTAAAAACAATAATAACAGTAACTTAGATGTGTGTAGGGTTTTACAGAATTTTGAAATGCTTTCACATTATACCTCCTATTCCTCTTGCATAACTAGATTCAAAGCTGTCAATCCATAAGCATTTATTCAACATCTACTACACGCTGGGTACAGTGTTAAGCATTAGGGCCACAACGAAAGGCAAAACATAGCCTCTACGCTCAAGAAACTCATAGTTCAATGGAAGAAATGGGTTGGAGGGCAGATTATCATCCCCATTTGGTACGTAAGAAAATGGATATTGAGAGAATAAAGTGACTTGCTCAAGACATGGCTATTAAATGACAGAGCCATAACTAGAATCCAAGTCTTCTAACTCCTAATCCAAAGAATTCCCAAGTGATTTATCAGTACTGGAATTTTTATCAAACATCAGAATAAACTATTTTATCTTTTCTTACCTTGAGCATATGTTGCCTCAATTCCACCAAGGAAAAGATGTAATGGAATGTATTTATTTTCAGCTGGCAAAACACTAATTACTCCTTGCAGAAATATAGATTGTGCTTCATTGATGAAGCCACTGCTATAATAGTATATACCAGGTGAAGTAAATTGGTAAGAAAAAGAACCTGCCACATATATAAGAAGATATATAAACAAAATTATCAAAAAAATATTTGGATGTACCAGGGAAACTATACTGTAATACATATTCAAATGCTCAGATAATAGGTCTCTTAATTTTTCATCAATATTTGCATAGTTTAAATAAGGCATAGAAAACAAATGACCCACTTCCTGCTTTAAAAAAGTTTATGATAAAATTATGTCCCTATATGAACAAATTCAATATTTTAAAACCGATAACTAGTATTTGTATACCACTTCATTTTATGAAGCATTTTAACAATATCTTATTTTATCCTCACAACATCCTCTTCATCCTGAGATTATTATTTATCTTCATTTTACAGATGAAGAAACTATGGTAGACAGAGGTTAAGTGACTTGCCCAGGCTTACAATTTAAATTTAAAATGATTTTTGATGAATGAAAAACAAACTGCTAAATCCAAAGCTAAACTGGAAAAAAAAATCTTTGGTTTCCAGCATTACAAAGCTGGAAGAATTTTTGAGATAAGAAAATGTATTTACTATTTCTAATTTTTAATCAAGACCATATCTCAATTATCTCTATATTACTGGGGAAATAAAAATGATGATAAATTTACTACAATTTATTAGATTAAAATAATGTTCTCCTAATTAAGGACTCACACCAGACCTCTCCCTTCCCATCTCATTTAACCATCTTTGAATAACAGGATTATCAATTTAGCATTCCTTATAATTATTTCCCCTCACAAATTTTCTACTTTAATTTTCTCTATTGTTTATACTTTCCCTATCCAGAAATGCTGATGTCCATGTCTAGACATTTTCTATTTCTGCAATCTTGTATTTTATTATTTTTTGAGCATGTCTTGGTTGACTTCCATGATTTATCACATTTCTGTTCATGTTTCTAGACAGCACATCTTTACTTTGCACAACATTGATGCAGCTCTATAAAGAAATAATTTATTTATACATGAGTATCTTGTCTCTCCAAATCTATTTTAAGCTTTATGGGTAGTGACCATCAACAACTTGTAATTTTTTTAAAGTCATCTTTGCATTCAATATAGTACTCTGCAAATAGTAGGGGCTTAATTAATATTGGTGACTGGGAAAGATAATTTGGCAACCGAAATTTTATTTATTTATTTATTTTAAATTATTTTATTTGTTTTCAGTTTTTCTACAATCTATATATCTTAGATTTTCCCCCCTCCCTCCCGCATGCAATCTCATATAGCTTCTACACACACAGTCCTATTAAATACATTTTCACCTTACTCATGTTGCATAGAAGAATTAAAATGAATGGGAGAAACCATAAAACAAAATAAAACATAACACAAGAGAAAATGGTCTACTTCATTCTACAATCCAATTCTATGGTTCTCTCTCTGGATGTGGAAGGCATTTTGTCTCAAGAGTCCACTGGGGATCTTTTAGGTCCTTGCACTGCTGTGAAGGATGAAGTCTACCAGAAAAATTCTTCACACCCTGTGGCTGGGCAACTGAAATTTTAGCTAAATGGGCAAAGTCTTGCAAAGTCAGCTAAGCAATTTCTCTCAAGCTATTTTGTATTTAACTACTTTATATTTCTTTGTCTTTATTCTTTTTATATGAATTATTCTGCATATATTTATATATGTATCTATTGTCTTATTAAAACCTAAGAACACTTCGAGTACAGATTTTATTGTCTACATTTGTCTCATTAGCCCTTAGCAGAGCGCCTGACACAAAGTAAGTGCTAAATAAATGATTTTTGATTGATTAGTTATCAGTTCACATCTGAACTATTGCAATAGCCTTCTGGTTAGTCTCCCTATCTCAAGTTTCCCAGTTCCATTCCATTCTCTATTACATTGAGCTTCCTAAAACGCAAGACATTCTCATCATCACTCTTCCTCCCCTCTACCTCCCTCCCTACTCAACAAACTTCAGTAGCTCCCTTTTGTCTTCAGTACCAAATATAAATAAAATCTTCTGTTTGGCTTTTAGAGGCTTCACAGTCTTGGCCCTTCCTACTTTTCTAATCGTCTTCTTAACACTTTACTTCTTACTGTATTTGCAGTGCAGTGGCCTTGCTGTTCCTTACAAACTACACTGTCTCTGCCCATGCCATGACTTTTCAATGACTGTCCCTCGTACCTGGAATGCTCTCCATCTTCCTCTCCACTTTCTGGCTTTCCTGGCTTCTTTCTGAACCCACACTGAGTCTCACCTTCTTCTCTAAGAGGCTTTTCTCAGTCTGCTCCCACCTCACCCCACCCAGATTGCTAATGCCTTTATTCTGAGGTTATCTACTATATTGTATCTACACATTTATATTTTGTCTTTCCCCTAATAATATCAACTCCTGAGCAGCAGGGTCTGTTTTTGCCATTCTTTGTATCTCTGTCATTTAGCTCAGTTCCTGTTAAATAGTAGGTACTTAATAAACGCTCCATGGTGATGATGGCTGCATGTCAGACACGAGGAGGGGAATTAACTCTTTTTTGAACACTAAAGTTTCTTTTATTAAAAGTTACTTTTTCATTTCCCTTTAAAGTATACCCTTCATACTTAGGAGTTTTAGTGAAAGGGGGGAGAGAACATGGTTTCCCTGTGCTTGTCTTACTCTCCCAGCCATGGAAAGTACAGCATGAGTTGGATTAGAGGTGGGGAACCTGTGGCCTTGAGGTCACAAGTGGCCCTCGTGGTCCTTAGGTGTGGCCTTTTGACTGACTCCAAGTTTTATAGAATGAATTATATTATTAAGGGGATTTTTTCTGTGAAGTCTGGATTCAGTCAAAGGGCTGCACTTGAGGACCTAGAGGGCCACATCCTGACCTTAAGATTGCAGGTTCCCTATCCCTGAGTTAGATACTGAGGATGTTAGGAGAATGAATATTTACTGTGCCTATTTAAGACCATGACAGTAATTTCAGGGCTGAAACTTGGTTGTTGGAAGGTTAGCTGCTAGTCTGGAGGAAGAAGGTGCATTGACTTTGAAATATGGAGATAGGGATTTATATTGAGAAAGTAGTTCACTTAGATATGGAAAAAAGGAGAGAGATTTAACTGGCAAATTGAGAAAGAGTGAACAGAGGATTCAGAGAGTGTGTATGAGAGAATAACTGAATGAGTCAGTAAAGACCAGGGCTTGACAGAGGCATCAAACCCCATTTGGACCCAGAAACCTGGTCTCCATATAGAGGAAACATAATAACTTGAGTCTGTTATCAGCCCTCCATCCTTGATTTATAAACATAGAGGTGATACCAGAACGTGGTGATGATGCAGTGAGATCAGATTTGGTCTCTTACAACACATCTGAATCACATTTTATTAGTTCCCCAAATTATTTTTGGGAAGAGAATGGGGTAAGGAGAAGGAAAAAGTAACATAAGATGCACGGCATGGGTAACAGAATGGTGTGTGTGTGTGTGTGTGTGTGTGTGCGCGTGTGTGACCACAATACCAGCCTTACTGTGAACGTGGCTCCCCACTTCTCCCGCCTTGTCCTTTCCGAATGAATTATAGAATTATGGATTTAGAACTAGAAGAGAACTCAAGGATCAAGAAATCTAACAGATGAGGAAAGAGAGGTCTAAAGAAATTAAATGTCTTGTCCAAGGTCATAAGGTAAGTAAATGGCAGAGCCAGGATTTTAACCCAAGCTTTCTCTCTTCAGTTCCAATCCTCTTTCCATCACACTGTGCTGTCTTTCAGGTACTGCCTGGGAGGAACACTGGAAATTTGTATTGTTAAGTTTATGGAGCAACAAAATCACCCAATGTGGGTCCTCACTGTAAGAGTCTATCATCATTTCTTTGCTTGTTTTCCTGGGAAAACTATCTTTGAGGGTTAGTGGACCCTGGTCATTTGGACACAGTCCTACACATCTGCTTTCACCAGGCCTGGCTAAACTATGTGATAGGCAAACTTTGGGTGATTGCTTGGGATTGAGTGATGTTCTAAATGCAGAAGATTATATTCAATTTGAAAAAATATTTATTAAGTTCCTACTATGTGCTAGGCACTGTGCTAAGAGCTGGGAATAGAAAAAAGAGTCAGACAGTCTCTGCCCTCAAGGAGTTTACAATCTAATGAGAGACCATATGCAATCAAAAATATACAAAGCAAGTTACATACAGGATAAATAGGAAATAATCAACATAGAGAAGGCATTGGAATTAAGAGGGGTTAGGGAAGGCTTCTTGTACAAGAGGGGATTTTATTTGGGACTTAAAAGAAGCCAGACAGGTTATAGTAGGAACAGAAAAGAGAGAGCATTCCAAGCATGAGAAACAACAGAGAAAATTCCCAGTACTGAGAAATGGAATGTCTTGTTTGTGGAATATCCAGGAGGCTAGCATCACTGGATGGAAGACTACACATCAAGGAATAAAGTATAAGAAAACTGGAAAGGCAGGAGGGTTAGATCATGAAAGCTTTGAATGTCAAACAGAGCTCCTAGAGGCAATAGGGAGCCACTGGAGTTTATTGACTAGGGGAGTGACGTAAACAGACCCCAGTTTAAGGAAAGTTATTTTAGTGGCTGAACGGAGAATGGGGAGAATCTTGAGGTAGGCAAACCCACCAGCAGACCATTGCAATAATCCAGGTGTGAGGTGATGAAGGCTTGTACCAGAGTGGTGGCAGTGTCAGGGGAGAGAAGGGAGCTTATCAGAGATATGTTACAAAGGTTAAATCAACAAGCCTTGACAGCAGCTTGCATATAGGGGCTGAGAGATAGTGAGGAATCCAGGATGATTCCTAGGTTGTGAACCTGAGAGACTGGGAGGATGGTGTGCCCTCTCTGGCAATGGGAATATAGGAGGTAGGTGAGGATGTTTAGGGTTTGGGGGAAAAGATAATGAGTTCTGTTTTAGACATATTGAGTTTAAGATGTCTGTTGGACTTCTAGTTCAAAATATTTGAAAGGCAGTTGGAGATATGAGATTGGAGGTTGGAAGAAATGTGGGGCCAGGAAAGGTAGATTTGAGAATCATCAGCATAGAGATGATAATTAAATCCATGGGAACTGATGAGATTATCAAGTAAAATAGCATCGTGGGAGAAGAGAAGAGAATCCAGGACAGAACCCTAAAGGACACATAGATAGAGGCTATGATCTAAAAGAGGATCCAGCAAAGAAGACAATAAAGTAGTCAGATAGGTAGGTACAAGAAAAACCATGAGAGAGTGACATACCAAAAACCTAAAGAGAAGACCATCTAAGGGGAAGCAATGATTAACAACATCCAAGGCTGCAGAGAGGTCGAGGAGAATGAGGACTAAGAAAAGTCATTGGATTTGTTTGGATTCTGCATGGGTAAATTTTGACTTGATATAAGGAAAAACTTCCCTACTGACAGTGCTATCTAAATGCAGAACAGGATGGTTGTCTTAGGTAGTAATGAGTTCCCCCTCACTGGAAGTCTTGAAAGTAGTCAGTAAGCAACCATTTAGTAAGCACTTATTTTGTGTCAGGTACTAAACACTAGGGATACAAACAAAGGCAAAAAATGTGGTTCCTACCCTCAAGGAATCAAAGCGTGAATGTTTTCAGGTAGAGGGAAGTCTTTGTTATGTACAACAGAGGTGTTAAACATGCATCCTGCGACCTCATATAGCCCCCTGACACTACTGAGTAGGGCTGAACCCAGATTAAAATATAATAGGGAGACAGCTAACAAAATAAATAAAAAACATAAAATAACATTAACTTGTGATATTCTAAGTCAATATGCGGCCAGGAGTTTGACAGCAGTGATGTACAGGTTGAACTAGTCAGCCTATAAAGATCCTCCCAACTCAGAGAATCAGTGAGGAGAAGCTGCTAGCTTTCTTCTCCATACTCCAGAATGAAGCATGGAGAAATTAAAAAGTGGATCAACATTCTTCCAGAAGTATTAAGCACAGGTAACCAGACACAAAACATGAATGATTGAGTTTCCTGACATGGGGTTGAACTCTGTAGCTTCCTGGAGATGGAGGCAGGAATTCACTGGAACAGCAAGTGCGTGATTATACAATACTTCACACATAGCATAGATTGTCTGTGTAGGAAATCCTTTCAAAACTGCCCTGTCCTCATCGGGAAATGTTTGAGAGACCCAGACGTAATAGCAGAAACATAAAATACTTGTTTTCAAATATTTAAAGGGTTTTCATGTGGAAAAAGCAGTAAGACTAATTTTGTATCATCTTAAAAGACATAACTAGGACCAACGAGTAGTAATTTGTTTTAGCTATGCAGACTTCAGTTCCATATAATGAAGACATTTTAAACAATGAAAGCCATCTAAAAATGAAATAGGCAGATTTATGAGGGTATAGGTTCACCTCAGCCCTGGAAGCCTTCTAGTAGTTGTGGTGGATACACTGAACAGTGATCCCCTATCAGGGATGTTTTGTCAAAGGTAGTTCCTGTTCCAATTTAGAGGACATCGTCTTAAGACTCTTCTAAGGCTGTAGGACTTATGAAAATGTACTTAAATATTTGTGGTTGTAGATTAAGAAGTTTCCTAGTCCACTCACTCCCCTCATTTTATTGATAAAAAAGACAAATCCAGAGAACTTAAGCACCCTGTGGGTAAGTGAGTGTCAGAGCTAAAATTTCAATTCAGTTCCTCTGGCTCCAAATCCAGAATTTCTGCTACTGTGACACACAATTTAAACAAAATTGATTTCTTCTTACATTCAAGGAAAAGACACATAATAAAAATTGAATAGGAAAGAAACATACCTGATGTGGTTTTTTGGTTTCCACTAGTAAAGCCTTTGCCATCATAAATCACATTTCCAGGACTAGAAACAGAAAAAACACGATAGCCTATTCCTCTGACAAAAGGCTGGGCTTGCCACTGCCATATTACCGTGTCACCCACAGATATATTTAAGACTGATGGAGACCATGCATACCCTTCTCCATAAACTAAGAAAAAAAGAGAGAGGTCATTTAAAAGGGAAAGAAGAAAAAAAAAGAAGAGAATTGAAATTTTATTGAATATAAATGTTTACTGAGCTTAAAATATCTTATAATTAGCATTCTAACTTTCTCATATACAGAATTTAATTATTTGGTAAAATAAGCTGAAATAAAGGGAGGGAGGACAGTGAGAAACTAAGGGGAACCAAAATGATTAATTAAGCCTGAGTCATCAAGAGGCTTCATCTGGAAAACAGGAAGTCATTGAAAGACTTAGTCACCAAAAACACCAAGATTTAGAACATTTTCTACATGTTCAAAATTGAACTCATTATATTTTTCCACAAACCTCCCACTTCCTAAGTTCCATATTATAGTAAGTGTATAACCATCCTCCCATTCACCCAGGCTCACCACCTAGGTTACTCTTGCACTTTCTTATACCTTATATCCAATCTGTTGCCAAATGTTGTTGATTCTACCTACATAACATTTTTTTTTTAATATGTCCCTCTTCTCTACTTTGATACGACCACACCACCTGGTCCATACCCATATCACCTCCGACCTAAAACGTTTGCAATAATCTGATTGGTCTCCTTGTTTCAGGTTCCACTCAGCTGCCAAAGCAATGTTCCTAAAGCACTGATCTGACCATGTCACTACCCTCCACCACTCTAACACCCATCATTCAATAAGCTCCATTGGCTTTCTGTCGTCTCTACAGTCAAATATAAAATACTCTGTCTGTATTTATAACATGTCCCACTCCTTTCAGTCTTCTTCTATCTTATGTATTCATATACCTAATATATTGTTATACCTTCTTGGACCTTATATATTTATGCCTATACTTTGTAACCCCCATATACTCTGTGATCTTGGTTTCCCTGCTATTCCTTACACATGACACTCCATTTCTAGACTTTAGACATTGTACTAGCTGTCTCCTATACCCAGAATTTTCTCCTTTATCACGTTTACCTCCTGGCTTCCTCTAAGTCCCAGTTAAAATCTCACCTTCTACAGGAAATCTTTCCTTATTTTGCCTTAACTCCAGTGCTTCCCCTCCGCTGACTATTTCCAATTTGTCCTTTACATAATTTGTGTATATTTGTTTTCATGTTGTCTCCTCCATCCCTGTGAACTCCTTGAGAGTGAAGACTGTCTTTTGCCTTTCTCTGTATCCTTAACAGTGTCTGTTTCATAAGTGCTTAATAAAGACTTTTAAACTGATTGACAATAATACACTTGAACATATCAAGTTGTTTAGACCAAGACATAGCCCAAAATCTAGATACTTTTCTCCCAAACATTATGCGAACAAACATTGTGTGTGGATGCACACATATATTACATCTACACATACATATTACATACATATATATGTAACATCAATAACAAACTAGAATATAATGGTAGAGGTCCCATATTTCTGGGAAAGGGTCTAGATTTGAGCATTGGAAAATTTTGGTTCTAGAATCAACTTTACTACTCTCTGTGATTCACTTTCTGTATCTCAGATTGCCCAGGTAAAAATGGAGGTAATAAAATTTGTTTTTTTTTTAAAACACTTTGTCAAAAAGTTGTAAAAGAAGATGAAATAAAAATAATCTTATTTGGTTCCTGAGACCTTCATTAAGGTCCTACTCTAAGTAGTCTATGTAAGCTGAATTCCTAAGCATATAGTAGTGTAACAAGTGTGACAGGTTTCTTTTGTTGGAAGTCCAAAGAAGAGCTAATGCTAGATGTGCCCCAAAAGAGAGATCTCTTTCTTTTCTTATAACCAACCAAGGGTGTGTTGGAAGGAGTGGATGTGGATGGAGAAATCCTTCCATGAGAGTTTTTCTCTATTTGACACTTAGTGGCCCATCTTATTTGACACAATTCTCAGTTACTGGGATCAATAAGGAGTTCAATCAATCAATTAACATTTATTAAGAGCCCGCTAAGTGCTGGAATTACTAGATTTCCTCAACAAGAGGCCAATATGCATGGCTATTTCCACAGAATCAGAGTAAAGTCCAGAGCAGTAATATGGTAAAGTAATATGTTAAAGACTTTGATTACCAGCTAGTCAAAGACAATGATTGTTAGCCAAGGACCAGTTCAGCTAAATTCAGAGAGGCTCCTCAAGACCAGCCATAAAGTTATGAATTTCTGGACCACATGACCACAATGGAGCTCATGACACTATCTCCCAAGGCAGTGGTAACAAACTCAAATAGAAATGAGGGTCATTAAATTATACATAAATAATACACCCCTTTGGCTACATATTGACTTAGAAAATCACAAATCTATATTATCTGTTTTATTGTGTTTTTATTTTGTTAATTATTCCCCAACTACATTACAATGTGGTTTGGACTGCTCTCAGGAGAGTAGTGGGCTACATGTATGATAACTCTCTCCCAAGGTGCAAATTTGATCATGTCCAGAGAACTAGTCCACACTGATGAAACAATGGATTCTGTGAATTCCTGAAGTTAGTCCCAGGCACGGCATGGAAGGTAGAAAAGGGGGCTAAATGACACGAATTTTAAAATTTATTAGTATGGACTCGTACCTGAATCTTCTCCTTGGTTGGTAACTCTGAATACATTACTTGTTGAATGAAGAATACATGTTATATTATTCTCTGAAGAGGATGTCACATTGCAAGGAAATGATCCTAGAAAGGGTCAAATAAAATTATTTTCTGTTAACTATTTTAAGGAGAGATATCATTATTTGGATTGCATACAGCTTTTAAAATCTTGTAAATATTAGCCAGAAAAATTGGCTGTGGTTTAATCACTTAGGAACCAAAGGTCTTCAAAACATTTTTTACCTGAAGCATCAGGATCTTCATTAGGTAGATGTTAACACAGAATCTGGAACTGGGAGAAAACTTAGAGATCATTCTACTTCTGGTTTCCAAAGGAGAAGGCTGATTGACAGATGTGTATGGAGAAGGACTTGAAGTGGGTAGGAGCAAATTGTGGATGTGATATCAGGGCTTCAGGAGAGCATCAAAGAATAAATTTGGGGAGGAGAAATTTGAGAGGACTTCAAGAAAAATTGAAGAAAAAGTGCATGAGCTGAAGGAAAACAAAGAGAAAGAGACTTACACGTCCGGAGGACTCAGACTGAAGTAAAAAGAGTGAAGAGAAGGACCCAAGGGCAGAAGAAGTAGGAAGAGCAGACGTAGCTGAAGGATTCAAGGAGAAAGAAAATAAATGACGGGAGTCAAAGGAGAAAAAAAGAAGAGAAAAGAGGAAAAAAGGTAAGGCAAAGTAAGAAAAGCTGAAGGAATTTTAAATTTGTTGTCAAGTTAAGAAGTACTAAAGAGTCTGCAAAGTACTAAAGATTTGAAGATGAATTCTAGGCATCTTCAAGCACTTTGAGAGACAAATACTAAGGAACTCACTTCTGGCAAGTGTATAGAGCATGGGCAATCTCTCAGAGACTTGCTTTGAATGTGTGATATTTATATTTTTGCCGCAGTCAAGGGACTGCTATCTATGTTCAGAATGAAGGCTGGTCTTTCTCCTGGAAGGGAAGGTGAAGGGTTTTGGGCAATGCCTTTCCACACTCCACAGTATCAGAAATGAGAAATTGTTTTTAAAAGAACTCAATCACCCAGTCAATAAGTATTTGTTAGTAGTGCCTATCATTAAGTGCTAAGAACTATGCCAACTGCTGGAGATGTGCTGAAAGATAAAAGACAGTTTTAAAAGGGCTCACAGTGCAATGGGAGAGACAACAGGAAAATTATGTACAAGTGAAGATATAGACAGGATAAACTGGAGATAATTTCAGAGAAAAGGCATTAGCATTAAAAGGGATCAGGAAAGGTTTAATGTAGGAAACAGAAAATCCAAGGATAAAGACATGATCTTCCTGCTGTATAGTTTGCCCTTTGCAGACCATATCTAGAGTAACATGAAAACTTTGGACATCACATTTCAGGAAGAACATGGATAAGCTGGAGAGCATCAAGATGAACAAAACCAGGATGGTGAAGGCTGTCAAGTCTATACTATGTAGAGATAAGCTGAAGGAACTGAGTATACTTAGCAGAAAGGTCAGTCAACAGATATAGTAAATGCTTACTATGTGCCAGGCACATAGTGTGTGAATCACTGGAGATTCAAAGAAAGATAAATGTCTCTCTCTTAAGGAGCTCACAGTTAATGGGAGAGACAATGTACAAATTATTAATGAAAACAAGCTATGTAAAAAGTCAATTGGAAAGAACAGAGGGAAGATGCTAGAATTAAGAGGAATATCAGTGGGGGACATAATAGCTAGGCTCAAGTACCTGTTCAAGTACCTAAAGGCTGTCATGTGAATGAAGGATTAAGTCTGGCCCTAGAAGACAGAAGCAGAAAAAATGGGTGAAAAGTATAAAAAGGAAATTTAGGACTGATGTCAAGAAAAACTTACTAACAATTTGAACTATGCCAAAGGGGAGACAATGGGGATCCCCATTTCTGAAAGTTTCTGAGCAAAGGCTGGATGGCCATTTTGGGGTAGATATTAGAGGGGATTCTTTTTCAGATGAGTTGCATTAGGTGGCTACTAAGGTCCTGTTCAACTCTGAAGTTCAGATTGTATGATTCTTTAATATGTTTAATCTCAGCAAAGCCCATGGCTCTGCTCATAAATGATCCCACATTCCAATTAAACTGGACCCATATTCCTCATATTGATGTTCAATCGATAGTCTGTTTTTTCCAATTTGGGATTCATATTTACTGTGAGATCATGTGGGTCTTTTTCATTTGTAACAGGTAGTTAAATATGACAGAGTGCAAAGAACCCTGGATTTATAATCAGGGGATCTAAGCAGGAGCAGGTAGAATGAGCTTTGATATAACAGAAACTTTCCTAATAACTAGAGATATCTAAAGTGGAGGTAGAAGGGGTAGGAAGAAGAGGGGTTATCTTTCTTGGGAAGATGTGTTTCCTCTTATTTGAAGTCTTCTAGGAAAGACTAGATAAACACTTACTTGGGATGAATTAGAGAAATGGTGTCAAACTCAAATAGATGGGCGGAGGAGTGGGAATAAACCATAAATAAGTATTCCTGCCAAGTATCCCTGACTTAGAAAACCTTAAATTAACATTAACTATGTTTTATTGTGTCTTTATTCATTTTGTTAATTATTTCCAAATTACATTTTAATCAGATTTTAGTAGCACTCTCGAGTGTTGAGCAGCGTGTTTGAAACCTCTGCTGCTGAAGGTATTTTCAGTTAAATACAGATTAGATGAGTTGGCTTCTGAGGTCCATTACTATTTTGAAGTCTTATAATTGTGTAATTATCTAATTTCACTCCCCCATTTTACAAATGAGGAAACTGAGGCCCACAGAAGTAAAATGATTTACCCAATGTCACTTAGAGCCAGAACTTGAACCAGGCTTCCAAATCCAATGATGTTTCCACCTATTTCAAGTTGGATTATTTTGGTTCCTGGCAAGATATGGAATTATTTTCCCCTTTGATTCAATGTTCTCCATACAGCACACGTTCAGTAAATTATTACCAATAAATGAATAAATGAAAGCAAGCCTACTTACCAAATATAAATGATTACATACTAAAATGAAAATTTAATCTCATGACTTCATAATATTCATATTATTAAAAATGTACACTGGCTTTGCTTACATGTTCCGACTATCTTGATAAAAGGATATAAGTAAAAGAATTTTTCCAAGAAATAATGAAAAAACAGCCTTACCAAAGAACACATTGTTTTCATCTGGTGTTGTGCTGAATCCAAAGCCCATTAAAGTGATTTCAGAACCACCATATAATGAACCTTTCTGAGGAAATATGTTGGTCACTTGCAAAATATACTGAATGGAAACATTTAATTCTTCACTATAAAAGAAAAATAAAGACATTTTCACCGAATATTCTATGGGCTCATACTTCTAAATTTTTGCCATGAAAAAATTCTTTAGAACAGAAGGAGATGTGAATACTTAATTATTCCTTATAACAGGCAAGAAAGTGACTTGATTTTATATCCACACATGAATTTATATATTTATATATACATATACAATGTATAAATATGTACATCCACACATATTTACTTCAATAGAATACCTCACCTCAAAATCTAGAGCCATGTCATTGCTTCTGAGACACTTTGGGTCTTCCATAATGAAAATTGGGACAAATAATCAAAATTATAACATATGTACATATATATGTAAAATTTAAAGCATTTACATTCTTCTCAATGTAGTACCAGCACCAATACTACTGCTATAGATTACGCAATCCAAGAGATATCCAGAAATCTGTATATCCTTGTGACTGTTCATTTAGTTGAGAATCTACTAATAAATAACAAACATGTTGATGTGTGTTCCTTAGTTCTATAATAACAAATGAGAAGAATTCCAAATTTGGGAGTGTGGAAGCTTTAAATTTTATTTGAACTGTAGCACAACTCACTTGAATTCCCTGAGTTTCATTTTACTTAGGTACAAAATGGATATTATTCTTATTCTTTGAGGAACTGATTCATAACTTGTACCTTGATGATGCAAATCCCCAGTTTCCAACCTCTACGCAAATGTCATAGTTCCCAGGAGACAATTTGGGTAGAAGACATGTAATATCTGTAAAGTTCCAATGGAGAATAGTACAATTTGCTCCTCCAACATATACCGTGTTTCGCGAGTGTTCATTTCCAAAATTATAGCCCTTAACAGTTAAATTCACTTCTCCTATGATTACAAATGAAGGGAAAAAAAACAGTTTCAAATGAAGGACCAAAAGAATATCAAGTTCAAAGTTTGTATTACGTGTAAAAACAAAAATTAACCTATTCATCTTTTATGGTTTACGATGTCCAAAGAATTCCTCCCTTAGTTATTGGTCAACCTCGTAGTGAGGTGTCCTTCACACTGGTCATGGGACAGAAAGTCATAGTCAATACAGCATCTGGAAAATTCTAAAACTTTTGGAGGCAGTTAAAGAGTCAAGATGCCTGGCCATTAAATAGAACATCCTGACAAAGGGTACCACACAACTCTTTCCTTTGCTATTTCACTCAGAAAAAAACGGAAATCCAGAATACTTTATTTAAATACTCCTAATATCATAGCTTAAAGTGGAGAACTGGTACAGCATCTGTGATAAAATTTCAAGTTAAAATATCCTTTCAAAATACCCTCTATGTGAGATTTCTTTGATCTTATGAAATAGTTCCTTACCCAGGATCATTCGTGTTTTTGGACTAAAGTACAGTATAGTGGGAGTCTGTGAGATGTTGTAACTAAAAGCAGAATTAGCACTTGCATGTAGTCCATTGGTTATAACAGTAACATCAAAAGTCCCCTCAGCTCCCTAAAATTTAAAAGAAACATACACCATCAATAACTGGAAAACGTAAACCCTTTAAATGAAATCAACTAGAAATATCCAAGCCCAGCTGTCTCCTTCTGGTTCAAAAGACATCCATTTATCAAGGACCTAGCTGGCACTGCACTATAAACATTGGTGATCAAAGATGAAAAATAAAACAAGTTTTGCCTTCATGGATCTTATCATCTTTTGGCGGAGGGGAAGACAATGAATATGTAGATAAATAAATAATAGATATATGCAAAGTAAATATAAAATTATGGTGGGACAGAAACTGGAAAGAAAAGACCTTGTAGAAGAGGTATTGATTGAACAAAGACTTCAAAAGAACTAGGGATGTCAAGAAGCATAGGTGATGAGGGAGAGCATTCCAAGGACGGAGCTTGAAAAGGTATGGAGGCAGGAGATGTATTACTATGTGCAGAAAGTACAAGTGGGGCAATTTGCCTGGAATGTATTTGAACTTTATAGATGTAGCCAGTGTCCCACACCTGGCTCTCTTTTCTGAGCTTGCTCCCCCTAACTTACATAGACAAGAGAGAAAACTCAGAATTTTTTCTTCTAACAATGATACACTTAAAATACTCTTATGAAATTGTTGTTAAAAGTATAGTTTATAAATTTAACTTGCAATCAAGATGAGGAGGGCTAGTTTTGTGGAAATGATTTTTTAAAAAAATATAATTAAATTTTAATTTGTCAATGAATTGGAGACTTCACAATGTAAAAGATACGAATATTTATACATTCATTTATCTACTCAACAATCAGTTATTAAGTATCAACTCTATGAAGAGAAAGGTTGTAAAGATTTTTAAAAATGACCATGGCTTCTCTACCCACAAGGATCATAAAAATCTTGCATAATCTAGATGTTCTGGACATATAAATATTAGCTAAAAAAAAAAACAAACTAGAAAGGTCTGACTTTTCCTTCAAATGTCAATATACCTAAATATGTCTTTAGAATTTCCTGTATTGAATATTCATGTATTTTGAATATTCTGTATTTGTTTTAGTGATCCCATTCTAAGAAATCAAGATCACCACTTGGGACAAATACAAACATTTGATGGTGTTGGCTCAATTCCCAGTCAAGAAAAATGGTCTTTACACCTCCTGACCCAGTATTCTACACAAAATGTATATTGAATAAATTCTGGTTGATGAACTGGCATGATTTTTTTTAAAGTCAGCTTGCTTTACTTCCCTACCACTCGGATGCTCATGTGTAAACAGTTGTCCAATTTCACATTTTTGGAAAAACCTCCTGAGTTGCAGTTAAAAGAAGATGTATCTGTACTATTTGTGTGATCATGAGGAAGTTTCTTCATCTTTCTGATCCTTAGTTCCCACATCCATATAATGAGAATAAGGCTTGCTCCAAGGAAAGTGTTCTGTGTGCCTTAAAACACTATTAATGTGAATTATCCTTATTTTTGTCTCCCAATCAAAAAGACCCACATACTATGCTTCTGTTGCACTGACTGAAGTTTGACATTGACCTGGCACATTTTGATGCAGCTCTTACATCTCATGTAATTTGGTTTGAAGTTAAGCAACAATTTCCCCCCCTAAAATGTCATTCTATGAGGTCAGGAAGATCTTCAGTTGTGTTCATGCGTGTTTTTAACACACATAGAAACACTTTGTTTACATTAAGGCTTTCTGTAACTCCTCTAATTTTGTGACTGGGGGTGATCCCTAGGGTTGTGTCATTTCATGTCAAGCCCCATAGCTAGTACAGCAAGCAGAACTATTCACCACCTTTTAAAATCAAGGGATCACTTACAGATGTGTTAGAAAAAAATTGAGGAACTAGTTGTTTACCTTTGGAGTTCTGCATTTTATCTCATTCAGATTTCCCTTAATCACAGTACAGCTTTTATTTCCTACTAGTATCCTGGTGTCTTCCCCAAAGCCAAATCCAGACAAAGTCAGCAAAGTACCTCCTACAAAAGAAAGGGGGAGTGGTGGAGAGATCCATGTTGAAAATAAGGAAATGCAAAATAATACATATCTAAGGCATTATCTTGATATTCATAACAGATAATACACGTCTAAAGCATTATCTTGATATCATGCATTAAATAGGCTTTGGGTACATAGTCCTCTGTCATGGAATCACTGACAGGCTTATGCCCTGAAACTTGTAAGTATAGAATTGGGGGTAGGGTGGGGGAAAATCTAGAGATGAATTTATAGAATATAGCAATCTGGGAAGAAAACATGCTCCAGTGAAGCACTAAGGCTTTTTACCACCATTCAGGGATACTTTCTTTCCTTATTATACTTTCCTTTCTTGTTTTCCTTATTCTTACTTTCCTTATTATACCATAAGTGAGAGGTAAGGCTAAATTAATACTTGCTACTACCAATCCCCCAAATTTTGCAAATGTGATTGAAATTTAGAACTGAGCAGGAAAAGGGGAGGGAGAGATGGAGGAAGGAAGTAAAGAAGAAAGAAAGGAAAGGGGGAAGGAAGGAAAGGAAGGAAAAAAGGGAAAGAAGGAAGGAAGGTAGGAAAGAAAGAAGGCACAAAAGAAGCAGAAAAGAAAAAAAAATTCTGCTTTCCTTTATTTCTTGTCTTCCCTTCTCTTTGTCAGTTAGGTGGTGTAATGGATAGAGCACTGGTTGAAAAGTCAGAAAGACCTGAGTTCTATACAGCCTCAGATGTTTCCCAGCTGTGTGATTTTGAGCAAGTCATTTAATATCTGTTTGTCTCAGTTTCCTCAGGGGTCCTACTTCCCAGGGTTGTTGTGAGGATCAAATGGGATAATAATCATAAAGCACTTAACGTAGTAGGTGCTATATAAATACCAGTTGTTATTGCTAATTATCATTAGTAGTAGTGGTATCTTGATCACAAGACTTTTGTTGCGACTTTACAACTCAGGCACAGAATAGCTGTCTCTGAAAAGTGGAGTTGCTGATAAATAGCCTGATTATGAATAAATCCTTTCAACACAATTGATGATATTGCTACATAAATTGAAAGGCAAAATGATGACATGGAAAGAACACTGGAGTTGGAATTAGGAGAGACGAGCTCATATCATATCTCTGAAGCTTATTAACTTTGTGAACATGGACAATTTGCTTGAGGTAAGCTTCAACTCATCTGTAAAATGAGGATAAATAAAAATTAATTTATTAATAATACTCATTATTAATAGCCAATTTCAAGTGGTTGTTAGGATGAAAGGAGACACTGTGTGCAAAATCTATATGCTATATATGTTAGCTAGTATTACTAAATGAGAATATAAACAATAAGTAGTTCATCTGATTTATGTTTTGAAAGAGAAAGAAAATCAGTCAACCATTCATATTCTGTTCATATTATCTTTCATTAGAAAACTAAGAAGACAGAGTTTTAAAAGAGACGCTTTAATTTATTTTGCTCATGTGAACTTCTAGGTGACTTTATTTTCATCTGCTCTAGTAACATCAGACAAAGTGAAGGGAAACGTGAACAGTCTTTTGGTTCAGCACAATTACCTCCAAGGCTCCCTGAAGCTGGCCAGACATGCAAGATCTGAGTGTTATAGGTGAAGCTAAACATTTCTCCCCCTGCATGGTGTGCCAATCCCATTTCAGCTACAAAGACAGCAACTGGAAAGTTTCCTGCTGTACCATTAAGGATGCGACACTTGATCTCATTCTCTTGTGTCAGAAAAAAAAAAAAGAAATCAATTACTTTGCCAGTTAAAATTATAGAAACTCCCATTTAATTTTTTTCCATATATACCCTGACATGTCTTCCACTGTGTTACCCTGTATAAGGAAATTATATATTTCATGTCTTCCTATTAAATATATAAAATCTTTACAAACATTTGCTGCCAATGGACAGGGTATCTCCCAAGTCTCAGTATAGTTTTAAGCTTTAATAGCTATTTTTAAAGCAACAACCCTGGGAGGTAGGTGCTATTAAAATAGCAATTAAATAATTATTAAAGCTTAAAATCGCACTAAGACTTGTGAGATATCCTGTATTAGATATTCCGTGAAAGCCATTCAGTCATTACTCTAATGAAAAAAACGGCACATAGAACATTTTGAGTGAACAGTATGTTCTCTCTCTCTTACTGTTTTCCATGAAGTGAATTTCAAGCATCAGATACACACACACACACACACACACACACACACACACATACACACACACAGACATTTTTTTAGCCAAAGAGGAAAACAATTCAATGAATTTATTGAAAAGAAATAATAGACTCCATATGGTATATTGGCATTGGTGATCCCTGACATAGCAACATCAAACTATTTTAAGAGAGACACAGTAATGTTGGGATCATCAGGAAAGGCACTAAGAACTAAATAGCTGATACAAGTATCTCTTTGTATAGAATTATGGCGAATCTATTCCTGAAACACAGTGTCCAGTTCTGACTGTTGTATCTACAAGAAAGCATCAATCTACTGAATCAAATCTAGAAAAAGGCAAGTAAAATGATCGAGAGGATGTTGCCTCTGGGGGTGGGCTAAATTCATTCTATGACCCCAGGCACATGGGCCAGGGAGATGGTCAAAGTCTATGAAAAATCATAAAGCCCACATGAAGCAGAGGGTGACTATAAACTTGTCCACCAAATTCCAGGATGTTAAATTTAGGGATCATAACTAAAATGATTAAAGAGATGACTTTAGAAATGAATATTTCCCAAAAATTTATGTTAAAGAAATTTTAAGAGAAATAAACATTTGTGGTGTTCATTACCCCACAAAGACAGTACAGGATTGAAAAATAAATAGGATTTTTAAACGTATAAAATTTTTTAAACCTATAAAAATTGGCTAATTCTTCTTCCTCTGTCTAAAAACATACTCACTAAAAATTATTTCTGTTATTCTAATTGTTATTATCGTTAACATTTATCTAAAACATGCTAAGCACTTTATATCTTTCTTATCTTTAATACAAAAGAAAAAATTGGGAAGTTTCTTGTCCTTCCTTAAAGGATATGACTTTTTTGTGTGTTTAAAAAAAGCAAATCAACAATTCTTGCTAGCTAAAATTACAGAAATGTTCATTCGGTTTTCTTCTTATTGTCTAGCATGTCTTGCACTGTTTTACTCTGTACAGGGATACCACTAAATCTTCCCTTGACTTTATTTGTCCTTAAGTTGTCATTCTTTCCCCCCCACCCCCTTCAAGACCAATCTTTTTAGTTTATACTTCCTCCAATTTCTCTCTATTTGCTCCTACCACAATGGTGGCATTTTTGGCATATGACCAACACGATTTCTAAAATCAAAACTGAATTAGAGATTTGTAGTGGGCTGTTAAAAGAGGCAAAGATTTGGGTGGAAGTCAAGGGGGAAAAGAGATTAGATAAGGCAACTAGGAGGTATAATGAATAGAGAGCTGGACTTGGAATCTGGAAGACCTACGTTTGAATCTTGCCTCAGACGTTTCTTAGTTATGTGACCTTGAGTAAGTCATTTAACTTCTCAGCCTCAATTTCCTCATTTGTAAAATGATCATACAATAGTATTGCCTTAATAAAGTTGTTGTGAGAATCAAATGAGATAGCATATATAAAGTACTTCACAAACCATAAAACTCTGTATAAATGCTAGTTATTATTTTAGGACAGAAAACCTAACTGTGTCCTATTATGACATGTCCAATAATGACATTGTTAAAGAAAAATACTAGGCACTCCAAGGAAAATAATAGGGCAGACCCAGTAGCGCAAGTCTTCCATACCGATGTTCTTAAGGCACAACTTGGACAAAATAAGATTTGAATTGACTGGTTTTATGAGGTAAGAAATCAGCAAAATACAGAGGCCAAGATTTCCATCCATTACACTAAAGGAACCAGTTTGATAGAGTAACCTAAACTGAAAGAGGAAAGGCATAATCCAATGCATTTCCAATTTCATCTTTCTCTTATAAAAGAACTATCATTTTAACATTCCAATTTGATTTCATTTCATCTTAAAATTTATGTTAAAAATATGTGGCTTACCATAAACAGAAAGAATTGGACAGTCTACTGAACCAACAGCAACTGATGTTGCTGGATTTGAAGAGAACCCAGAGCCTGCTATTGTTAGAATTGTGTTTTCTTCATATGATCCTGGAAAGATTAGATTAAGAGGTTAAAAAATAAAATCTGATATTATTAAACTACATTTGAATGGAGGGGAAAATGGCATTAAAACATAGACGGTAAAACAAAAAGTAAATCTCGTCAAGAATTAAAATATATTTTGAGCAATAAAAATGTTGATTACTTTACTTTGCTCAATGCATAACCTTATATATATGACTGAAGAAACCATGACAGCACAGAGTAAAAAAAAGAAGTAAAAAATATAGAAACTAAATACTTAATAAAGTAAGAGAAGGGAGATTATTTCTTTTGGAAATTAATTAAACAAGTTACACTTACAGTGGAAGAAACTTTTTCCATTTTGAATACAGGTTTGGGGACAGGAATTGAATTTGCAGATTTATTGGTACAATAGATTCCCAAATGAAGAAACTCCCTCCCCTGATGCAGGTCAGCACCCACTCTTGCAACGTACTGTCTTAGAGATTCTGCTAGATCACTGACAGTTTAAATGATACTCTCTGCCAGTGTTGGAGGAGGGATTTGAATTCAGGTCTTCCTGGCTTCAGGGTCAGCCATACAAATACAATTCATAGGTATATATACATACATACACATACATGCATACATACATACATACATACTTGTGCTAAGGCAGCTTGGCATAGTATAGAGAGAAGCCTTGGAACCCGGAAAAGTCCTGCCTATTAACACCACTCAGTGACCAACAGACTATGGCCAAGTCACTGAACCACTCTGTGCCCCAGGAACTCTCTCCTACCAGGAAGTTTTCATACTAAGACTCCCCTAAGTGAATATAATCATGTCTAAACCAAAACAAAAAAAATGAAATATATTATCAAGCAACAGGGCCAGATGTAAAAATAAGCAAAAACAAGAAATTAAAAGATAATGATGAACTCATGGCACATCATTTCAATTCTACTGGGAAGTTTGTACAACATGAATTATCTTGAAGTGAACTGCATTACTTACAAAAACCCTGAAGAATACATGCTTTCCTCCAGAAAGATGCTTTACTTGTAAAAATGCCAAGCGTTTCTCACAACTAATGGAAAAATAATACAAAGTAATGGTGCCAGGATAAGGTGCTTCACCCAAAGGAAAACTGAGATTTTTTTTACACTAAGCTTATTTATGTTTTAAAAAAAGGAGTTCTCTTCTTCCTTACAATACCAGTACTAGCTAATTTTAATTCTGGGGAACATTAGGGAGGAACAAATTATACTTCATTATTTTTTCTAAGCACTATCAAAACATTTCTTTGATGTAAAGATAAAATGTGTGCTGTACAGCTCTCCGCAATAGTTCTGGTCCCATTCATTCATCAGTTCTCCAACTTGATCATTGCCTTTTATGAGAAAATAACTGTTATGTTATGATCCCTTTAATAATAAATGCACTACGGGGGAGGAGCCAAGATGGCAGAGTACAAAGACTCAGGTATGCTAGCTCTAAACCCACAGCCCATAAATTTCCTGTAAAAAAAACTCCCCACAAATTCTGGAGCAGTGAAACCGCGCAGAAACACAGTGGAAGAGATTTCCATTCCAGAGAGCCCTGGAAAGCCATCTCCAGGGGTCCGTCGTGCTTTGGATGTGGAGCCCACCCCTGTGCTGCCCTGGCCCTGCGGCCCCAGAGGAGCAGATCCGAGCAGGCTTCAGGGACAGAACCTCCGGCGGCTGTGAAGGTCCCTCCACCCACAGGCACTGAAGGTCAGTGAGAGAGACTTCTGGGCTGGCCGAGAGGGGAGTGGGGTGTCTCTGCGACTCAGGCCCCCTTGGGAGGCAGTGGCAGAGGGAGTGGCAGAGGCAGTGGGGGCCCGGGACTCCCAGAGCAGGAAGGAGCTCAGGGCCATTACTGAAGATCTCTACATAAACCCCCTGAGGGAACTGAGCCTGGGAGGCGGCCCTGCCCCAACCCAAGCACCAGAACTTAAACTCACATTAAATAGCAGCCACTCCCACCCCTGAAAGCTCCGAGGCTGGGGAGCAGCATTTGAATGTCAGACCCCAAGCGCTAGCTAGGTGGATCTAGGTGGGGGTGGACAGGAATCTCAGAAGTCAAGTAACTGGCAGGGAAAATGCCCAGAAAAGGGAAGAAAAATAAGACCATAGAAAGCTACTTTCATGGGGAAAAGATGTTCCCGCCTTTCATTTCTGATGAGGAAGTACAATGCTTGCCATCAGGGAAAGACGTGGAGGTCGAGGCCTCTGTATCCCAGACATCCGAGGTGGATGGCCGGTGGGCTCAGGCCATGGAAGAGCTCAAAAAAGATTTTGAAAATCAAGTTAGACAGGTGGAGGAAAAAATGGGAAGAGAAATGAGAGATGCAAGAAAAGCATGAAAAATGGGTCAATACCTTGGTAAAGGAGACCTAAAAAAGTGCTGAAGAAAATAACACGCTGAAAAATATGCTAACTCAATTGGCAAAAGAGGTTCAAAAAGCCAATGAGGAGAAGAATGCTTTCAAAAGCAGAATTAGCCAAATGGAAAAAAGAGGTTCAAAAGCTCACTGAAGAAAATAGTTCTCTCAAAATTAGAATGGAACAGATGGAGGCTAATGACTTTCTGAGAAACCAAGAAATCACAAAACAAAACCAAAAGAATGAAAAAATGGAAGAGAATGTGAAATATCTCATTGGAAAAACAACTGACCTGGAAAATAGATCCGGGAGAGACAATTTAAAAATTATGGGACTACCTGAAAGCCATGATCAAAAAAAGAGCGTAGACATCATCTTTCAGGAAATTATCAAGTAAAACTGCCCTGAGATTCTAGAACCAGGGGGCAAAATAAGTATTGAAGGAAGCCATCAATCACCACCTGCCTGAAAGAGATCCAAAAAGAGAAACTCCTAGGAACATTGTGGCCAAATTCCAGAATTCCCAGGTCAAGGAGAAAATATTGCAAGCAGTTAGAAAGAAACAATTCCAGTATTGTAGAAATACAATCAGGATAACACAAGATCTAGCAGCTTCTACATTAAGGGATCGAAGGGCATGGAATAGGATATTCCAGAAGTCAAAGGAACTAGGACTCAAACCAAGAATCACCTACCCAGCAAAACTGAGTATAATACTTCAGGGGAAAATATGGTCTTTCAATGGAACAAAGGACTTTCCAGCATTCTTGATGAAAATACCAGAGCTGAAAAGAAAATTTGACTTTCAAACACAAGAATTAGAAGAAACATGAAAAAGTAAACAACAAAGAGACGTCATAAGGGACTTACCAAAGGTGAACTGTTTACATTCCTACATGGAAAGACAATATTTGTAACTCTTAAAACTTTTCAGTATCTGGGTAGTTGGTGGGACCACACACACACATACACGCACACACACATACACACACATGCACACACATATGCACACACATACAGAGACAGAGATCACAGAGTGAATTGAATAGGAGGGGACCATATCTTAAAAGAAATTAAGGTAAATGGTGAGAGAGAAATGTAGTGGGAGGAGACAGGGTGAAATGGAATGGGGTAAATTATATGTCATTCAAGAGGCAAGCAGGAGACTTTTTAGTGGAGGGAAAAAGAGGAGAGTTGAGAAAAAAAAAAACATGAAGTTTCCTTCATCACATTCGACTAAAGGAAGGAATAAAATGCACACTCATTTTGGTATGAAAACCTATCTCACAATACAGGGAAGTGGAGGAGAAGGAGATAAGCAGGGTGGGGGGATGATGGAAGGGAGGGCAATGGGAGGAGGGAGCAATTTGAAGTCAACACTCTTGGGGAGGGACAGGAACAAAAGACAGAATTGAAACAATGGGGGGCAGGATAGGATGGAGGGAAATACAGTTAGTCTTACACAACATGACTATTATCGAAGTCATTTGCAAAACTACACAGATATGGCCTATATTGAATTGCCTGCCTTCCCAAAGGGAATGGGTGGGGAGGGAGGGATGGGGAGAATTTGGAGCTCAAAGTTTTAGGAACAACTGTTGAGTATTGTTCTTGCTACTAGAAAATAAGAAATACAGTTAATGGGGAATAGAAAGTCATCTGGCCCTGCAGGACAAAAGAGAAGATGGGGACAAGAGAAGGGAGGGATGATAGAAGAGAGGGCAGATTGGTGATAGGGGAAATTGGAATGCTCGGTGTATCGGGGTGGGGGAGGGGACAAATGGGGAGAAAATTTGGAACCCAAAATTTTGTGAAAATGAATGTAAAAAGTTAAATAAATAAATTTATTTTAAAATAATAAATGCACTAGAAAAATGGTCATAGATGAAAAGAGATGCTAATTAATGCAATAGCAAGCATAGATCAAAAAAGGATGCTTCAATGTATGGAACGAAATTTAAAAGAGATAAATTTTGCCTGCTTGAAAGTACATAGATACAAAATAGTAGGTTTAGCTTCAAAGGGGAGGTCTCTTTTCAATGATAAATAACTAATCTCATTTCCTTTACTTTCTTTACTCAAAGGACTTCGTGCTTTCATGAATTTTTCCAGCATGTGTGGACTGACTCTTTGGAGTGACAATGTTATGTGCAATTTTCAATTGAGTTAACCTTGCAGTGATACAGTACAATTATACACCAAATATAAAACATAACAGGAAGTTACCTTGAGTAGGATTTATGACCAAAATTCTGGGAGTGTTCAGTGGATCCCATTTATATCCACAGTTACCAGAACATTTAGCCAGAAGTCCATTGATATAAACTTCAACCTTCAAATAAAAAATCATGGGGTTATAAATCATACCTAATACTATTCTTCCAGAAGCCATAAAAAGAATTATTGAGTTAACCCAACATTAATGCATGGTATGTGTGTGTGTGTGTATGAGTGTGGGTATATACACAACATACATATATACACATACTTATACACATATCTGCATATGTATATGTAATATTTTATGATATAGTACATATTAAGTATCTTAAATTTCTCTTCCCCATCCCATTCATAAGGAAGACTACATGAAAAGAGTTTCATAAATACCTGTGGCTGCTGATTGGCTGTCCGAAGTAGGTCTCCTAAAATGTGTTGTCTGAATAAGCCACCTTCAGTTATCTTGGTAACTGTAACATTGGCCTCTTCTCCAGTGATGTTGAAATCTTTAATCTGTTTTTATATATAATTGCTTGATAAGAAAGACCATATAATAAATGCTGACATGCTACATTCCTTGGCTTTGTTTTTTCTAAATCATTCATTTTAAACATGGAAAGAACAAATGTCAAAAAGAAAATAAATATAGAATGGTTTTCATTACTACATTGATATTCTTTGATAATTATGCATTTTAGTAATTATAATTTTCTACCCTACTAGGAAAAGTAGAGCAGAACCATTACATTATGGTAACAGTAGGAAACTGTTTTTACAAGTAATTGGGAAGTATTCAATGAAATTAAAAAATGTATTTTTAAAAAAGAATATAAGCTCCTTGAGAATAGGAACTGTCTTTGATTTTTTATCCTAAACATTTAGCAAAATGTTTGGCACATACTATATGCTTGATGAATGCTTTTATATTCATTTATTCTCTCTCCCATGTCTTCAGCATCTATCTACCAGTGCCTTTACTATTGCCCACAAACATGCCCAGTTACCCCTCCTCTTCAAAAAGCTTCACATGACTATACAATCTCTTCTAATTATCTCACTGCACCTGTCTCTCTTTTAACAGTGAAACTCCTAGGAAGAGCAGCCTACATTCATTACCCCCATATCCTTACCACATGCTCACTTACCAGCCCCCTTACAGCTTGGCTTTCAATTCCATCATTCCACTTAATCTGCTCTCTCAAAATTTGCAAATTCTTATGCTTCTTTTTCAGTTTCCATTCTTTTTGACTTCTCTACAGCACTATAGCTCAACATCTCCTACTTTGAATACCACGACATGACTTTCTCTTGATTCTCAGCCTATCAATATGACTAGTCCTTCTCAGTGGCTCTTCCAAATCATCATCCATGTACTACTTTGCAACACTCTCTACACCTGGCACCATATCCTTTTATTTCTTTGATCTCTTCTCTAAGGAGCTCATGAGATTCATGAGGTTGAATGATTATCTCAATATCAGTGATTCCCAAATATAAATCCATACCTAATGTGTATCCTAAACTGCAGCACAGGACTGGAAATTGTCTATTCCATATCTCTAAATGTCCTGTCAGCACCTCAAACTCTACATTTTCTAAAATGAACTCATTATGCCCTCTAAGCCCACCTCTCCTAATTTTCATCTCCATTGAGGCTAGTGCCATCCTCATCTCTTGGGTTTGTAATCTTGGTGACATCTTTGACTGTCTTTTTCTTGCTCCTCCTCCTATCCCTTCTCTCCCTTCCTCCCCTTTTCCCAAATCTAATCAGTTGCAAGTTCCTGTCAATACTACCTTACAGGATCTCTTCCCTTCTCTACTCATATAACCCCCAGCTTAGTCTGGGCCAGACTATTCTGCTAGATTCTTGTTCTGTCTCCCTGCCACTAGTCTCTTCTCTTTCCAATCTTTCCTTGCAAATGACGAAATAATAGCTAATTATTGTAATAGCTAGCATTGCTGAAGAACTCAAAGTTGTAAAGCACTTTTCAAATATTACTTCATTTTATCCTCATAAAAAGCCTGAGAGGTACATGTTATTATTATCATCATTTTACAGTTGAAGAGAATGAGGTAAAGTGACTTGCTTAGGGTCACACAGCTGGAAGTGTCTGAGGTTGAATTTGAGCTTAGTTATTCTTGAATATAACTCTAGTGCTATACCCAGTGTGTCACCTAGCTGCCCTTATAATAACACTCCAAAAGCTTTTGTCTGACTATGTCTCTCCCTTTTTTAAAACAGCAACAAAACCACCATTAACCACAAGAACAAAATGAACACTTTAGCCTGGTATTCAGTGCCATCTATAATCTGGCTTCAACTTTCATTTCTGTCTTTAATTCATATTATTCCCCTTTATATTTCAACCAGACATGGCTACTTTGATCATGTCTTTGGAGCAGCTAGTTAGTACAGTAAGACTTGATATCAATTCCTGCTTTGATTACTAGCTGTGAAACCTTGGAAAATTCACTGAACCTCTCTCAGCTTCATTTTCTTCATCTGTGAAATGGGTATAATAAAAGTATCTATCTATAGGGTCATTACAAGGATCAAATGAGATAAGTAAAATGCTTGCAAACTTTAAAGCACTCTATACATGCAAACTATTATTATATCTTTCCCTTTCCTCCTTCTGTGTGTTTGCATAGACAGGGGTGGGGAACCTGTGATCTCAAGGCCACAGGTTCCCCATCCCTGGCACAGGCTGTCCTCTATCCCTGGACTGTACTTCCTCCCAGGCTTCACGTGCTGAAGGTTCAGCTCTGGAGTCATCACCAACATGGTGAAGGCTCATCTCCATCACCCTCCTGATTTCCTCCCTTCAGTTATTACTGCTTTCTGCCTCCTTGAATTCTCCTAGAGCTATTTGTCTGCTCTTTGGTCCCTGTAGTTCCTGACCTGTAGTACACCTGGCACTCATTTTGTATTGCATCTGTAGAATGTGAACTTTTTCAAGGCAGGGGCTGTTTTGTTTCTGCTTTTGTATCCCCGAGACATAACAGTGCTTGCTATATAATAGGTGCTCCAAAAATGTTTGTTAAACTGGCATACTCTAGTTGTAGTGGTGGGGGAACCTTCAGTCTTGAGGCCACATGTAGCCTTCTAGGTCCTTAAATACGAACTTAATCTAGAAAGTCACATGTGGCCTCAAGGCCGCAGGTTCCCTACCCCTGTTCTAGGGCAATCGCCTATATAGGACAAACTGTGCAAAATCTCAACTGTCCTGCCTGATCTAGAAGAATCCTGAAATCAATCCAAAGGACAAAACCTGCAGAAGATTCTGCTTTCCACATGCACTTCTCCACTTGATTTTCCATGAATACCCAGCACAGCTTCCTTCTCTTGACACTGAAACTTGGCCCATTTCTGGAATACTTTGGAGTGCATACTGTAAATCCACAGCAGAAATATCGGCAGATAGACCTGTGTATACACAAGGAAAGCAAACAGCGGATGTTATGAATTCATAAAACATTTTCAACATGTATGAAGTTTGCATTATATATTACTGTCAATCCAAATGTCCTCTACCAGTTCCACCTCCATCTGAGGAAACACCCACACCAGTCATCCTCATTTCAAACGTAGCTCAGCCCAGGCACTTTTCCACCTCCATCCCAGCTGCCTTCTTTTACTGGTAACAACTCCACCCTTATGGCCTCCTCCTTCAATTGGCGGGTTTCATCCTGAAACCTCTATTTGAGGAAGCATCTACATCAGTCATATTCTTTATATACAAAGTTTAACCCATGACTCTATCACTTCACCTCTCCTCTCACCCCTTTCAACTTCCTATTATGGGTTGACTTTTCCAAATAGAATAAAGGGCAAGGACTATTTTTCTATTTGAATTTGCATTCCCAGTAATTAGCACAGTGTCTGACCCATAGTAAATTCTTAATAAATACTCTCTTTCTGTCTGAGTGTTTGTCTTTTTCTTTCAGTATATTAAAAACAAGTTCAATAGGTCAATTTTTCCCAGAGTTCAAGTGTTTTCAGCTTCATAAAATATGTGGTCAATATCTCACTTCAACCTGAGCTTTGGTTCTTATACCTTTCATTAAGATATTAAGTTTTGTTGATAACATTAGTAAGTATTATGAGTAATAATAGCTGATATATTATATGACAAGATAAATGGAGAGGGGTAATTGATGACTTAATGTGAAAACTTGTTCTGTTTTATAAAATGTTTCATTAAAAATTAAGCCTTAAATATGCTTTTTACAGTTATACTGAAGGGAATTTTCAAGACATGATTGGCAATGATTAGGCCACTCTGTGCGTACGTGCATACATATGTGTGCATATATGTATGTATATATTCATATATATGTGTGTATATGCATGTGTGTACATATTTGTGTGTGCATCTATATATGTGTGTAGATATATTTGCATGCATAAATGTATTTGTGAATACTTGCACAAATATATCATTTGATCCTTACAATAACCCTGGGAGTTAGGTATTATTATTATCCCCATTTCATATATCAGGCGAACAGAAGTTAGGTGATTTGACTGAGATCACACAGCTAATAAGTATCTGAGGCTGGATCTGAACTCAAGTCTTCTTGATTCCAGGCCAAGTGCTCCATCCAGTGCATCATGACCTGCATATGTGTGTGCACATATATACACACATTTATATACACATACATATATACTCACCTCTATTAAAAAGCATACACATATATGGATATATGTGATATGTGTTCTGTTGTAACTATAAATTTATAGTCATCGATATTTTGCCCAAAATGCCAATCAGTACCCAAGCATTTTTCTTATACCTTTAAGTACATGGCCATAAGCTTGAATGTCAAAGTTGCCACGTATTGGTGGAGATGCTGCTTGAATTCTTTGGATACGAATCTGTGATTCTCTGGGCCAGCTCATCCCTCTGTAAACTGATTCATTCTCTGTACTGTTAGTGATAACCTAAGATTCCAAGGTAAATATTTATTATAAAGATTAATTTTGACAATGCAAATATAAGTTTCATTCCAACCTGGTGTGACACAATGACAACATTAGGGATGACTCTCACCAGTTTAGGAATATTCAAAACATTCAAAATCTCATAAATCAACAAAAATTGTACCTCTGTGCCTGAAATAACCAGGCCAAAACAAATCCAATCATCTGCATGGCAATCAGTTACTTCATCAAAATTTTATTAATTTAGACCCTACTATCAATCACTTGGTAAATATGTATTGAACAACCACTATTTGTAAGACATTTTGTGGACTGCAAAGAAATGCACAAGTAGTCCTGCTGCCAAATAGCTTAAATTGATTTGAGTGTGAGTTGTTATAGTAATACTCATATTAAAAAGGAAGCACCAAAGCAAAGACACAGTCAGGGAACAACTTTATAGAGTGTTTGGGATTTGAGTTGACTGAATAAAATCTTTCCTTTGTTCATCCTTTGTTGCCGAAGAAGACCATGCCATCAGAGAAATGATGACATGACTTGCACTTGACTTTGCTTTGAGTGAGGGAGGGCTGTGCGGGTCACCAGCCTCACTTTCTCCTCCAGAGCCATCTGAATCCAATGACCAGATATTCATCAGGATGACTGGAGATGGCCCAGGATGCAATGAGAGAACTTGGCCCTTAGTCCAAAGTCTATTCAGGCACTCACTTAGGGTGAGGTAAAAATAGCACAAATAATGGCAGGTAAAAAATTTCAAGAAATATATTTTAAGATGTGATATTTCTTCTAATGGTTCAGCCCTTATCACATTACCAAGAGAGGATATAAGGAGAATGACACTTTCATAATTGGTCAATATGGTTGATCTATTTATGCCCTACACTTTATGACTTCAATTACCACGGCAGAGACGCAGTATGGCTCAGGTACCATATCTCTCAGAAAAAGCTGTCTTGTGGGAAAGACAAAGCAGCATTTAAGATACGCATTTCTTATAAGTTCTCTAATAAATGTGTGGTAATGGCCACAGGATGTTTTAAGATATTGTCCCATTAGTAATCTAGGCATACTGCATCTTGTTATTAAACACAAAATGACATATTGAGCAACGCAAATTTGTCAAATTTTCTTCTTACTCTCTGCTTCAGGTCAACCTTAGTAGGTTAAGATTTATTTAGAAGAATACCTACTTTTGGAATCACAAAGACTCCCCAGAGTACCTAGTCTCTTGCTTATGCTTTAATCACCAGCCACAGGCACGTCTTGAAATGTACTTCATTCTGGGGAGTGTGAAACATCTATTACTCCTGGTAGTACACATCATGAAGAATGGTTTGAATCAGAGCACAGGTATTGTTTGTAAGCTTACTTGTCTCTGCCAGACTCTGAAGTGTCTCTCTCAGGCTCCATCTCAAGACTCCATTCTCCAACTATTCCTCATGCCAAGTTTGAAACCCAAACCATAGATCTTGACTATAAACACAGACTCTGCCTATATCCTTCTACCTAGTCTGGATCTCTAGGCATAAAATCCTTCTGAATGATCAGAGTAATACTTTGCCTATGCTCTCCTGTCTGGATTTATGGACACTGGTCCCGGCTAATGTGAACACAACACTTGATTATTCAGTTTTCAAACATCCACTTAGTCTTCTCTAGTAGCTTATCCCATCCCATATTAATTCCTCCTAATTTCCCTGTCCCACTGCCAACTCTGAACCAAAGCTGACAGGAGGAGGCTGAGCAAAGTAATAAATACAAGAAAGTCCTTGGCACATCAGTCAGTCTACTAGCATATAGTAAATATCTACTATATACAAGGCACTGTGCTAAGTTCTGGGGATATAAAGGAAGGCAAAAAAAGAAAGAAAAGTAAAAAGAAAAACCTAATAACAACAACCAGATCTGGTCACCAAACCAATGGATGATTACTTATAAACAGTAAGGATTATAGATTCTCAGAGATGTACCTGTGCGAATCCTACAGCCAGTAAAGGTATTCTGTGACCACAATTCCATGAAGTTATTGTCACAGTGTACTGGATGGTCACAGATGATCTCACTATTTCAGTCTGTTTCACTTGAAAGTGCTTTAAAAATATTCCTCTACTAGCCAATGCTGGAAGTCTTCTCTTTGGTACTTCTAAAAAATACAAATGAATAAAATATAATAGGAATCATGAATGATTCTGAATTTCTTTAAAACTGAAATCATCAGATTGCATTTATAGGTCAGAAACTGAGCTGTTTAAAAATTTGAACAGTAACCTAAAGGACTTAAATTAAAATGATTTTCATTTTAAAAGACAGGTCAAAGTACTGGTAGCAAAATCTCTAAAGTCTGTAAGTAGTTAGCTCCAAGGGTTAGAGTAAGTTTAGGAAGGGGCTGGTGCTGTCACTTCCATCTCCATGGGGACCGGTTGATTTATCTCTATTTGACCACCACGGATGATGTCTACATTGCCCCAGCTGTTTTGTGAGAACATGCCATCTGTCACAAAAGGGGCTAGGAGTAAGGATGGGGGAGGGTGGCAAGGATCAATGTAGAGAAAGGGATTTTCCTATAGGGTTTGTCAGCTAGTTCTAAATACAATTCAAAGAAGAGTAGTGAAAGGTGTTTGATTGAGAGCAGCATCATTTCTGTTAATATGAGCACCACTTACTGCTGTTGTAACTCCTGTGAAAAATATACAGTGGGGTGTATATGTTTAGGGGTTTGTTAATGAATGCTTAGCAGAAATGGCATCTTTTTAAAGGGGAACAAGAGAATTATTAGTGACTTATGTGAGCTGAGATTTTCAGTTCAGTCATTTGTCTCACAGAACCAAACTTGCATTTTGGGGGTTGGCCCCTCCATGCATGAAACATTTAGTTAGGGAGGTACAAGAATTCAGGCTATGGGCAGAAGAATTCCATAAATATGTAATTATTGTCTGTCATGGTAAAAACAGCCATTTTCTCTTTTTAAATGAATGTTTTCTAGAAATAACAGGGACAGGAACTGGACCTGTTATATCATTGGTATAGGGAACTCCCAGGAGAGGAAACCCCCTCCGTTATTGCAGGTAAGTATTTTCTCTGTAACATATAACTTTAGAGAGTTGCTTAGAGCTTTTTGAGGCTAAGTGATGCTCAGGGTCACACAACCAGTATGTGTCAGAAGTGGAACTTGAATTCAGGTCTTCCTGAATTTGAGACAAGCTCTCCATTGACAATGCTACATTGAATCTCCTTAGAAATAATAGCTAACATTTAGTTAATGCTTTAAGGTTTTAAAACAATTTACTCATACTATTTCACTTGATCCTCATGACAACTTTTGAGGTAGGTATAATTATTATTATCTACAGAAGAGAAAACTAAGGCTGAGATTAAGTGACTTGCTCAGTCACACAGCTAATAAATGTTTGAGAATGAATTTGAACTAAGGAATTTCTGATGTCATACCCAGTGATCTTTCCTTTTTGTCACCCTAACTTCTCTATTCTACCATCTAGTTATATTAGTAATCTGAATGTCTGGTACTAGCAGTAATTTTTTGAGTCCTAAAATGAGCGAAATTCTATCAATGACACTAGATTTTATTATAATACCACTGACCTCCATAAATATCTAAAAAGCATTTTTTGACTCAATATAGCATAGTTAATGGCAAATCACATAAATACCATCTGCATTTGAGATCGTAGCTATCTGTCCAAGGTACACAGCATCCACATAGAAAGACTGTACTTCAGATGCTTTTTGCAAACTGATCCTTTGAAGAAAGAAGTTTCTTCCAGAGTATTTTTCTTGTATGAGGTACAAGAGATCTATGCAAGTGTATGTCCAGCTGAAATAAATTCCATATGAAATCAATGATATTATACCATCAGAATGAACAAATAGTATATCAGCAAAGTTAATAATGTCTCAAAGAGGATCAAAAATTAGGGTGTTTGCTTTATTTTTTTCTCCACCTAAAAGTTTATTTGAATGGACTGAATGTCTGATGCTGTGAAGATGTAAAAAAGGTCATGATTCTTCTATTTTGGAAGTAATATTACTAGGGAGAGATAATGTGGCCTAGTGAACAGTGGGCTAATCTTGGATTCAAGATGTCTAAGTTTCAAATTTAACCTGTGATATACACTAGCTATGTGACCATGGGCAGGTCAATTAACTTTCCTGTTTCCTAGGCTAGCTCTGTTCACCACATCAAGCTATCTCTAAACTTTTAGTACCCAAGGCAACTCTTTAAGATTATAAGTAGCAAAGAAGGCACTAGTCTATATTGTGAAAGGGAGATTCCTCAACAGAAATTCTCTACATAAATAGAAGCAAGGTCCAAACAAAAAGCAAGTGTACATAATATATGTATACATGCACACATATATACATGTGCATGTGTATTATATATCCACATGCATATATATTTTATATACTCATGCATATCACAACATATACAGGGGGCTTCAGAAGTCTTAATGAAGTTTTATACAACAGAAAAATACACAAATATTACTGGTAGCTTAAGCCAGGAAGGTCAGAATCTAGACAGTGGGTTATTTATACTAAACTTATTCATACAATGTTTACCCATAAACTCTATCAAATTTCCTTTTCTCAAGAGCTTTCTATATAATTAAAATATAATAATATAACATATTGTTATAACATCTATAATGATGTACTGTCTTCTCTTCTTACTTGTTTTTTTTCAAGTAGCATTTAATTATATTTCTCTATATCCTCTTTCCTACCCAGATATCAGATATATAGCTCAAGGGAAAAAACTTAATCATTTCCATAAAGGGGGAAAAATAGACACTTTGCTTAGAGTATCTTTCCACATTTTAAAAATAATGATATATAGGAGATCTAGCAGCTTGGGAGAAGAATAATATATTAAAACAGAAATTTCATTTTAAAAGTAGCTTGTTTTTTAAAAAAGCATCATGAGCAAATGCATGATTACCAATGAAAATAAGCATATTACATAGGATTCAACCATAATAAAAATATACTTTTAAGAACATATTTACCACGACTGAACATAATTCTGAGTTGTTAATGTGAGTGGAGCTAATCTATTACTTCTATATATATTGCTTATCTATATATGTTTTTGTCCTTTTCATTTCTCTACTTACAATTTGTTTTTGATAAAGAAAGTATAATTTCTAGTATTTATTTCATGCATATATTCATTCATTTATTTCTAAAAGTCATGCTATATTCCCTATTCCTTGCCAATATGAAGTCAGTTTTGAATGTTAAATTTTTTTTTAAAAGGTGATGGTCTGGTAGCAAAATATTTTTTTCTTCGAATAAGAAAGCAAACAAACTGCTTTAATGACCTAATTTGGATTCTTTTGTTTACCAGCACATTGTGGTTCTATGATTCTACTCAGATTCATTTTTGTTAGTGATACTGAACTAATATTTATTTCCTTTTGTCACCTTTATATTTGTTTTTTAACAGATCTTTCAAGGATTGCTAAGGAAGCATCTGCACAGACACTGGATCCTTGATTGAAGAAACCATCTGATCTATGACAAAATCACGTAAGAAGAATTTGATTTATTTGTGCAGCATGTATATCCAAACAGAGCATACTTACCTGCTCCCTTGAATAAAGGGAAATGAGAACTGCATATAGGTGCTTTTAGTCTCTTTACTTTTACTGTCTTGGTACTGAAATTTTAAGCCAATGTGATTTGCCAGGAATCCTTTATAGGCAAGACAAAACTACATCAAAAACAGGAAAGAAATGAAAAGTTATTATAAAAATCTCAAATCACATTACTTATCCTGATTTTATAATGTTTTCTGAAGTATTTGATATTTGGCACAATAGAAGATTTACTTCCTATATTCACTTGAGAATTATGTTGAAATTTGGAGTAATTTTTATTGAATTATTCAAAAATACTTTAAAAATCCCTAAACATTTTAGTGATTTAGTTTGATGTAGGAGCATATTTTAGGAGAATAATTTGCATGTAAATCTGCTCCAGCTTGCACAGATGGAGATAATCACTAGAAGGTTTGAGATATGATATAATGCTATCACATGATGTGATGATATTATATTATTTTCTACATTTGGAAATTCTTCAGAAAAGTTCAATACCCATTTTCACACTGGGAACATTAGGGTGTAGTATTACATCCTTAAAGAAGAAAAGGGCAGTGTTCTTATAAAAGTTGATCTTAAAGTTCTCCTTTTATGATTTTTATTAAAATTTTTTAACTGTGTCTATGATTTCCTTTCATTCTTGTTAGGTGGTAATCTGTGTCCTATTTATATTTGTATCTTTCCCAGCACTCAGTAATATGCATTATTGTAGGCTAGCTACCAATGTTTATTGTTATGAATGAATGAATAAAAACATGAGTCCTTCATCTAGGCATATGTTTCCCTCTTTTTAATTAACAGTGTGGGACAAAAGATTTTATAAAGACTTTCTTTATTCCATAATGTCTAATGTCTAATGCTCTTTTCAGATAACTAGTGGCTTACTGAGAACAATATACTTTTTTGAATTTTTCTTTAGTCTTGTTTTATCCCTTTCTTTGATAGCTATCATGACTGGGAATTATAAACATATAACATTAAGTGCAGTAACTGTCCACATGATATGAAGTCAGAGAAAATTTTTCCTATTACCAACTTATCAGAATTTTCATTTTTATTATGTGATGCTGCTGTCATACAATTATGTGATTTTCTCAAAACTTACCTTATTATAAGGAAATAATGAGATAGTTCCATAAGGCATTCCATTTGGCTTAACATCTGCTGAATCAAAGAGAACAGCTGGATTTTTCAGGGAATAACGACCACAGTAAGCTACAGTTTCCAATGTCATCTGACCTCTACTAATATCTTTCTGTGGAAACAATGGAATTATAATTTAAACATAAATATAAAAATGCCTGACACCTAGACATGAAAGCCTATGTGTCTCAAGGTCCAGTTCAAATACCATCTATTCTCTGAGAAATCAATTATATCAAACTACATTGATCTCTTCCTTACTATAAAATCTTAAAACCATTACTGTTTATGTCATCCATTGTGGTACTTTGTACTGTAATTTAACTATTGAAATTTAAATGAATGTTCTCTATACCTAGAACTCTCTTCCTACTTACCTGTATCTTTGGGTTTCCCTGGTTTCCTTTAGTCATCAGCAAAAGTCCAAACTTTTAAAAGGAGCCTTTCCTGGTTTCCCTTAATGCAAGTATCCTCCTTCTCAGAGTACCCTAGGTGTATCTTATAAATATCTTTTCTGCACATGATTCTTTCCATATTGTCTCTCCAGTTTTATTGTGAGCTTCTTGAGAGCAGGAATTGTTTTTTTGTTTCTTTGGAAATAGTAGGCACTTAATAAATGCTTATGAACTTGATTTGACGTAGAGAATTTATATAAACATTTGGAGTGTGCGAATTATTTTATCCCCAATCAGACTATAGGGTTCCTGATGATGGATATTCTGTCACATGTTGTTTTTACCTCCACATAGTAACTACCACAGTCATGAGAATGTAGTAAGGGCTCAATAGCATATATGGCACGTATCCTGAAAAAGATGGACACTGAAAGACTTCCTTTTAAACATTTAACTCTTCTGAGTGAAGACATTCCTATAAAGGAATCATGTGGAGTACATTTTCAAGGTTTCAATAGGTGTGTGTTGGAGGACAATGGTTGAGACTGGCTCCATGTCATCTTGGAGAGAAGTCTCAAGTAGCATGTCCTTGGCTCTGTATTCTTTAGAATTTGTATTAATAACATGGATGAAGGTATAGATGGCATAAATGACAGATTTTCAGATAACCCAAATCTAAGAATGATGGGAAATATATTGTATGACAGTCAGGAGCCAAAAAGATCTTAACAGGCTAGACTAAGCCAAACCAAACAAGATAAAATTTAACAGAGGTAAACGTAAAGCCTTGTAATTGTTTTTAAAATATTGACTTCACAAACTTAACAAAAATCTAGACAGCAGTTCGTAAGGAAAGGATCTCATGGAACACTAGAAAGAGGGTTGGATTTAGAGTTATTGGAACTGGATTCAAATCCTACCTCTGCTTTTTAGCAGATGCATGACTTTGGGCAAATAGTTTAATTTCTCTAGGTACCATCTTTCTCCTCTGTAAAATAAGGGGGTTGGACTTGATATTAGATTTTAGTAAACTGCAAACACAATATGATACAGTGTGACATGGAAGCCAAAAAGGTTAATGCTAGGTGGCATAGTGGATAGAGCACCTGGCCTGGAATCAGGAATCTTCATTTTTATGAATTCAAATTTGGCCTCAGTCACTTATTAGTTGGGTCACCCTGGACAGCTCACTTAACCCTGCTGACCTCAGTTTCCTCATCTGCAAAATGAACTGGAGAAGGAAATGACAAACCATTCCAATATCTCTGCCAAGAAAATCCCAAATGTCGTCAATAGAGTCAGTCATGACTGAAATGACTGAACAACCAAAAATTCAATTTTTGCAATACTAGAAGAAGCAGAGCATTTGGAACATGGGAATTGATTGCTTTAACTGTAGTTTGCCCTGAACAGGCCATTTCCAAAGTATTATTTTCATTTCTGGTTGCCATATTTTAGGAAGGATATTAATAAGTTGAAAAGTACCCAGAAGAGTACAGTCAGAATCAAGATGTGCTTTAAGGCTATAATAAATGAAGATTCCTTGAAGGAATTGAGGATGTTTAGTCTGGACAAGAAAAGATTTAGGGAGCTCATAATTGCTATCTTCAAGTATTTGTATGGCTGTTATGTACAAAAGCCTCCAACTTGTTCTGTTTGACTCCAAAGGGTAGAACTAAAGGGAAGCAGGGGTCAGGAAGACATAATTTCAATCCTGTCTCTGACAGATAAGACCTATGTGACCCTGGGCCAGTTAGCTTCTATTTCTTCACTTGCAAAGTGGGTAAAATAATAGCACCAACTTCACAGGAATGTTGCAAAGACCAAATGACAAAAGATAGGTAAAGTACTTTGCAAATCTTAAAGTATTATGTCATTCTGAGCTATCAGTCAATAGCTGATGTGGAAGTAGAATTAATCTATAACTAACAAATGTAGACAGTTCATATTTTCTTCCAGATATTCTGTGCTACTATCCCTTTATCCTAAAACTGTATATTGTCTTGTAGATCTTCATAGTAAAACTTTAAATAAGAGTTTTGTGCGCTGTCCTGAGGGGTATCAAAAGTGGTGGCACACAAGGAAGAGGACTGATTCCGGAGTCGGCAGGCCTCCATTCATGTCCTACCTAGTAGCGTGCCACCACCTCTATGACCTTGGACAAATCACAATTTCAGGGGCCTCAAATTTCTGATTTATGAAACAAGGAAGTTGGATTAATTAGTCTCTTAGGTCTCTTCCAGCTTGGTAACTACGGTGACTATTAATGCTTTCATTATAAAGTTAAGAAAAACTTTGTGGTCTTCCTCCTGCCATGGACCTATGGTTTGTGGACTGATAAGCATGGAGAAATAATGGAATCTTGAAACCTGGAAGAGACAGCAACAATCTGAAGCCTGAATTTGCCAGTAATAAATAAAGAAAAAATAAAATAAGTGTGTTACAATGGGGTTACAAAATTAAAAAGTAGGGTTACAATCTTTACTCCATGGTACTACAGTTGCATGTTGTTCTTTTTATCTTCCCTACCATCATAAAAAAGAGGATCATCATTTTCAGGCTTACGTCTTTATATACCTCATTACACCACATTATAAGATAAAAAAAGAAAATAGATCTTTAGAAGCCTCTGAAGACAGGTGAAACAATTCCTTGCTGAAAAATAACATGGCCATTTTTGCCCATTCTAAGTGTTTTCCTACTGGTCAAAAATTTATAACAGTTCTATCATGAATAATGAGTTCCAAGGCCAAAATCCATTGGAATGAGTCCAAGAATTTTGAACTCACAAACCAAAATTTTTCCCAATCCAGAAATGATTGCTAAGACAAATACAAAGAAATGAAAACAAGCTGCTAAAAATACTAAATTCCATGAATGAATTCTGTATCATTTGTTTGTCTCAGAATTCCCTACCATGCTGAAGTCAGTTTCATAATCTCTGAAGTACTTCACAGCAAAACCTTCCTTAAGGTGGGCAATTTCTTTTGGACATTTGGCACTAACCATTTCTTCCATTGCTGCTTGAACCTAAAATAATATAAATACAAACAAGTGATTATAAAGACTGCTGTAAGACATGAAGATTTCATATATGAATGCTGTTATTAGTTACATTTCCAAGTTATTTTTCAGATGTTTGTTTCATATTTATTAACTGCTAAATATCACAATCTGTTTCTATTAAGGTCCTATTTTAGTCTTCATTGTGGTGCAGAGTTCTTTAAAGATAAGAAGTCCTGGAATGCAGACTTATACTATTTATCTATTTATCCAGGGACCAGTCTAACTAAGTACTTATACCAAAGTTCGTAGGGAGGCTTATATCCAGAAGATTGACCATAGGTTTTGAGTTTCTTTATGGCCAGAGTAATCTGTGGAATTAACAAAAATGTAAGATGACCCTTAGTTTTTCTGTTTCTACAATGATAGGGACAGGGTAGACTGAAAGAGAGAAGAACATGCTAAGGATCACTTAGGTTTTCTGTGTACAAATATTCATTTAACTGTTGATACTCTTAATATCAATGTCCAATAGCCTACATGTTGGCATACCACCGGTGGAACTGAATTGCACTTATACTAACATTCTTCTTTTAACACCAGAAAACATAAAGAAATTTTAGCAAATGGTGGTCAGGTAGTCAGGGAGCATTTATTAATCACTTACATGGTAATAAGTGCTGAAGAGATGAATAAAGTAAAAAAATAGTCCCTATTCTCATGCAATTTACATTCTTCTGGGGAGGTAACATGTCATTAACTAGGCATACACAAGAAAGGCAGATAACAAGTAGTCTCAAAGGGGACTGGGATTGGCTTTCTGTGAAAGGTGGAATCCAATTTTCCTCAGAGGCAAATGAATAAGTTGAGAAACATGGTTTTAACACGTGTTCAAAGGCAATGCAAGGTGCCATTCATGAGACACATCTTGCCTAGAAATTCTCAGTCATGAGCAAAAGTAAACTGACTACCATGAAGATGAGTACAGCTTGTGTGTCAATATATTCATAGCAGCGAGTGAAGCAGAAAAATTCCATGAATTCAACATGCTTCTCAGACTAAGTCAAAATATACAATATGTTTAGTAACTTGAGTGTAAAGTCACAGTATGGTTGAAAAAGAAGATATTGGAAAATAAGTTTAGGTAGCAAGAAATCTAATTTATCGATACTTTTTATCAAGTATTTTTTTCAATGACGCTAGATGGGTCCACAGTTTATCAAATATCAAACGTTAAATGCTTCAATATATAATAAAGCTTCAGTTAGTTGTTACACAAATTTCTGGAACTCTACAGTCTTTAGCATTATTTAAAAGTATTAAGTATTTTTGGAGGGCAGAAGTTTTACACTCAAAAGCTTGTTCAAAGAAAATAAAAATGCTTAAGTCAATTAGAAAGACTATGAAATGTCCATTAAAACCATCAAGATCCAATCTGAAATGACAGACATTCTTGTCCACAAAATCTGTCTATGCATAACACTGATAATTTACTAAGTCTGCTGGGACTTTTAAAACTGAAAACTTTAGTTTTTTAAGGTATAAAAATATGCAAAAATTAGTTCTATAATATGCCAAAAAGAAAAAACCAACAGATGAGGGTGGATTGTAAATTCAGTCATTAGATAAATACTGACTTTTTCTCATTTTCAACTGAAAAAAAAAACCCTAGTTTATTGGAGGTACTCCAGAAAGAGGGTAAATCAAACTTCCATGGGGAAATATCTCCATTATGGTAGAAGATCACAGCCAAATAATATTTTTGATGCGCTGTATTTTCATCATAGGCATAAAAAGCAGTTCCCCTCAATTAATCAGAAATTATGCTTCCATCTACCATTCCCTAGTCAAACTGATTAATAAGTTTGTTTAAAACAGCTATCACTGTAGAAATTAAAGAGTTCAATTCATGTTTTCTTTCTGAGAAGAGGCAGAAACATTCTGAAAATAAATTTATGTGCTAAAGGCTCAATCAATCTAAACCCCACAAAATCCTTCAAATGACTGGGATAAAATAATCTTCAATCCCCTTTTAGGAGAAATAGAGAACACAATAAACTCATAGCAAGGATTTATTAAAAATAACTTCTAGTATATAATCAGAAGTCACTATGTATTAAAAAAAGTCTCTGACTTTATATTTACACTGTTAGTACTATAAAACAATAAATCATGTAAAGCTTTCTGAAGCATTGTAGAATCATCAATATCACTAAAAAATTAAATTCCACTCATATAGGAAGTCTTTGACTTAGGAATATTGAAAGTAAGAATAGTTAGCCCAAAGGGACCTCACCTTCCTTCCCAGCTGTTGCTGTTGTGTTTCTCTTAGATCTTTTGGATGTTTACGTTAGCCCAGCTATATTGTGGGTTAAATGGGCTTGACTGGACATAAACACCATTTTATGTGTTGTGTTGTGAATCGGTGAGAAAATGTATTCCACATTATTGATTACTGTCTTACAAATGAGATTTTAAAATATTTTCAGCAAATAAATTAAAATGAAAAAGATTTTCTATTAAGTAACTTAAGATGAAAACCAAATTAACCAGAATGATGTCAAAATGGATTATGAATGACGAACAATTTTGTTTACCAAATAGTTCAAAAACAGAAGAAGTTGCTTCAGTTTTCTGGTCTTCAGTTTTCTCATTTGCAAAATGAAGGAATTAGATAAGATGACTTCTAATAGTCAGTTATAGCTATAACTCCCATGATCTTAATGGAATTAAAGTATCAAATTACAAGTCATGGTGAGTTTTTACTGGCATAACTAGCAATATTTTACATCTCAAGTTTCCACAACAAACCTCATTTTCTGATGACCAAGGTGTGAGAGGCTTAGAAGAAATGCCATCCCAAGTCAATGTGAAAGTATCCAAACTGGGTATTCCTTTGGTTTGTTCAACAATATCGACTGTGATGTTACTCCCTTCCAGTACCTCATAAGTGATCAGATCAAAATCACCTATAAGAAAGTGTTGAATACTTAAAAGAATTATTTTATTTGTTGGATATGAAAAAGATATGAAAAAAGCACCCTATAAATGCCAAAGCACTATGTAAATGTAAAGATTTGTTATTGCTATTGATAACATTATTATTAGATATGACAGAAGAAAAATAATAATTAGGATCATATTTTAAGAAAAATATAATGCAAAGAACGTAACATAAAAGATGAAGACAAAAGAGTTTATGAATCAGTCATCCACCTTGCTTGGCAAAATCAGATTATAATTTGCCTACAAGTTAGAATGTTCATGCTACTTTACACACTTTTGGAATTCATCTCATATTTATTGGTTTAGGTTGGGTTATGAATTCCTTGCAAAATCATTAAAAACTGCTTGCAGGAAAAAAAAACAGTCAATACCCCCTCCCCCAAATAATTGACTACTTATGCAGTTCTTCTACCTGAAAAGGCAGACAAAATGTTTTTATCTTCCAGGCTGTGGATCAGATTCTTTTACTCCATGTTTCTATAGCTATTACCAGGGCTCAACATGACATTAATTCGGTCCTTTGTACAACTAGAACTTAGAGCAAGGCCAGAATAGCCCCATACTCACCTCTGGCTGATTTAAAGGTTACAGTATAAACATAGCTCTGGCTGCCTTCTTTTCTTACCACATGAACCACATCAGGTTGTATAGACAACAGAGCATTTAAAGCGGACTCCATGGCAATGTCTGAAGCATCAGCAGGTAGCAAAACTATAAAAACAGGCATAAAAGAGCATTTAAAGTTGACCCCCTCAACTACTACAGCTCGCATGAGTAGTCACTACCATACAATTTATCATCTCCTCAAAGTGAGGTCTGTAATTGCTTTGTGTATGTTTTTTTTTTTTTTTTGTCTCTTTAATGAAGTTATTAGAGCCTTGTGGGAACTTACTGTTTTCCTTTTCCTAATTTTTTTTTCTAAATTCTATTTTTATTTTACCTTGATTTCTAAATATATCCCTCTTCTCTCTTCTACCTACATATTCCCTTATCTTAAAAAAGGAAAAATATTAAAATGAAGAAAAAATATAGTTCAACAAAACAAAACAATATTCCTGCAGAGTATGCAACATTCCAGACCTGCAGTTCCCCACCCTTGCAAACAAAGGAAGGAAGTAAATGATCTGATCTATTTTCTGAGGCCAAGCTTAGTGATTATAATTTCATAGACTTCAGTTTTCTTTTATAGTTCTTTTCAGTTGCATTGTAATAGTCTTTGTGAGCTAAAGCACTTCTAGAGAACACGTGCCCTTCTATCTATATCAGACATTTTCCTTCTGGCTAATATTGTTGCTCTTGCACCTTCCAATTTGTACCTAGGACCATTAAAAACTGTGACAAGTTAAGCTACTCAACTTCACTGCTTGGGACAAAGCATCCTTATTTTCTGCCCTGCTAACTCCTATCACACACACACACACACACACACATACACACCTCCCCTTTCTGTGAAAACTGTAATCAGATCACAACTACCTCCCTGAAAATTATGATTAGATCACAATATGCCTCCAGAAAGGGCATGCCAATGAATTGCCCTATTGTTTTCCTCATTGTCTTTGTGATTTTCCAAAATAAAATGCCCCTTGGTCATTACTTCTATACAAGGGTTATCACTTCCATTAGAATGTAAACTCCTTGTTTATACTACACAAGAACTTTTGTATATTCTCCAGTGCTTAACATAGTACTTAGAACACAGCAAACAATAAATACTTTTCATTCATTCATTTATTGTTTATATTGTCTTACTAGTTCTATTTTCTTAGTCTTGCATCAGTTTATATATCTTCCTATGGTTCTCATAATGACTCAATTATTATGTCTCCCTTACATCAATATTTATTCATTTTCTAATAGATGAGCATTTGTTATTTTCCATTTCTTTGCTAATACAAAAGGTGCCACTGTGAATATTTTGACATATATTACACCTTTCTAACCTTAAACTCTTTGAAATAAATACCTGGCAAGGGAACCTCTTAGTCAAAGGATATGGAAATTTTAATCACATTTTTTAGCATAATATCAAACTGCTTTCCAAGATGATTAGACCATTTCATAGTTCTACCAAAACCCCTCCAGTTTTATGATCTTTGCTAGCTTACTGAGTACAGGCTGAAACCTCAGAACAGATTATAATTATTAGTAACTTGGAATAATCTTTCACAGCATTGCTAATAAATTTGCTATTCATCATTTAACTGCTTGTTCTTTGAATACTTATTTAGTGGGAAATTTCTCTTGATTTTATACATTTATGTTAGTTCCCTATTTATTGTGGATTTCAGACACATCAGAAGTAGATGATGAAATGATTTGTCACCTTTCAATACTTTTCTTTTTTATACCAGTTGCAATGATTTTGTTAGTGCAAGAGCTTTTCATTTTCTTAGAATTTGAGAGTTTGAAGTGACCTTAGAAGCCATCTAGTCCAACCTATTCCATTAAAATATATCCAGCAAGTGGTTGTCCAATCTTTGCTTGAAGATCAAAGAGGAGAAGCCTACCACCAGTTGAAATACTCTATTCCATTTTGGGACAGCTTTAACTGATATCATATTTTTCCTGACATCAAGCTTAAATTTGCCTCCTTACAACTTCTACTCAGTGCTCCTGGTTCTGTTTTCTGATGGGCAAACAGAACAAATATGATCCCTTCTCTTTATGACAGACCTATAAATATTTGAGGAGAGCTTTCATAGCTCTTTGGAATCTTTGTTCTTCATACTAAATCTGAGTAATTCTTTCAACTGATCTTGTATAACATGTACTTAAGGCCCTTAACCATTCTGGTTGGCCTCTGGATACTCACCAGCATATCAATGTTCTTTTTAAACAATGGAGGCCAGAACTAAACACAAGACTCTAGATTAGTTCTGATGAGGGCAAGCTTTAATAGTACTTTTAATAAAGATGATTAGTATTTATATAGTGCTTCAAGATTTGCATATACTCTCTCTAGTTCTCTTCTCATATTTTTTATGGCATGAACTTTAATAATCAGGTCATATATCCCTATTTAACTAATTGGGCTATTTAGAATAACATGTTGCTCTACACCTAATTTTTCCCAAATGATTTTTCACTTGTTTCAGTGGTTCTTGTCAAACAGGGAATTCTTCCCTGAAGCAATTTATCTTATAGATGTATTGATAACTAAGTTATTAAGTTATCTACTGTTTTTCAATGTTCATAGCACCTAGCTTACTATTAAACACATAACAGGCACTCAAGCAATACTTATATATACAAATTTATTTAAATAAATAATTTAAGATACTTATATTTTAATGTGAAGTATCTATAAATATAGAGCTGACATTTATTGTTTTCTGTCTCTAAATATTCCTATATGTCCACTAACTATATTGTCTAATAATAAATATAAGAACAGAAATGGAAATAGAATATCTAACCATGCTGAAATAATTAATAGTAATAATTATGATACTAACAATGTGCTTCCTATGTGCCAAGTACTGTACACTTTATAAATAGCATCTTATCTAATCTGCACAACAATTCTACAAGATAGCTGCTATTGTTATCCCTGTTTTACAGATGAAGAAACTGAGGCAAACATATGTTAAGATATTTGCCCGGGGCCACCCAGCTAATAAGTGTCTGAGGCCAGACTTGGAAGTGGGTCTTCCCAACTCCAGGCTCAGCATTCTATGCACTGTATGACCCGTTTGTCATTTATACCTATGCAAATCATAAGTCGACAAGATTCATTTTTGTGTTATCAGGACAGTGAAAGACCTTAAACACAAGGATCCCACACAAGGAACATTTTGAAGAACCAAGGATATTTACTCTGGAGAAGTTTAATTTTTTGAAGAAGTTAGTGGTGAAGTGAATAAGAGTTCTGGGCCTGGAATCAGGAAGACCTGAGTTCAAATCCTGACTCAGACACTTACTAGTTGGGTAAGCCACTTAACCTCTGCCTACCTCAGGTTCCTCAACTGTCAAATGGGGATAATAATAATATCTACCTTGTATGATGAAGATCTTGTGAAGTTCAAAAAATATAACATTTATAAAGTGCTTAGAACAATAGAACTTTTAATAAATGCTTGTCTCTTTCCTTCATTTTTTTTTTGGCTGGGGGTAGTGAGTGTTGCCTGATAGCTGTCTTCATTGTATTAGTCTTAAATTATTTAATAGATTTATGTAGAGAAGGGATTCAATTCATCCTGCTAGGTCCTAGAAGAAAGAAGTAGAAGAAATGGACAAAAGTTTAAGGGATGAAGATTTTAGTATAATATAAGGAAAAATTTCCCTAAGTATTGCAGTTTTGGACATCAGAGCTATCCAAAAGTGTAATGAGATTCCTTCTGAGGCAGACAGTGAACCTTCCTTGGGGATCATGAGCAAAAGTTGTCCAACTACTTGATGGGGATGTTGCAGCCTGGCTTCTGGTATAGGCACATATTGGAGCAGATGATTTGAATCAATGGAGCAAGTAATCACACCAATGAAATTACAGATCCATGAACGAACAAATTATGAAAAAGCATTTATTAAGCCTTTACCATATGCCAAACAATGTGCTAAATGCTATGGATACAAAAATAAATAGAAGACAGTCCCTGTTCTCAAGAAGCTCATGCTAATTGGTGAAGACAACATAAGAAAGTTCAGCTGCAGGGCTCATGAAGAAGACCAGAGGTCCTAAGGGTGCAACTTTAGGGGCCATTGATAAGGTCCAGAAATTCCTAGGCTGCATTGGCCTTTATCTTCCATAGATATGGGAAAGGGGCAAGGGGTTTATGGATAAGAGTAAAGATAGGATTCTGTATTCGTTCTGACAGGGATGGGGATGAGGGTTCAACATCAGAACAAGAGGGAAGAGGGGAAGGCATCGTTGGCAGGAAGATTAGAAGATGGAGCCTTAGCCAGGCATCAGTTCAGGCTGAGACCCTCAAGGCATCTCCTACCCCAACATGGGATCTGGGGTGATCTGCTGATGGGAAGAAGCAGCAATGACGTTTATATGATAATTTCTTCCTTTTGACCAAATGTGTGTTCACACACACTCATAGCCATATGACATATTATACAAGCACATACACATACATATATATATATGCATATAATAACACTAACCTGGGAAAAAGATAGTGTTGATGAAATGGTTATCCGTGTGACGTGTAATTGAAACCTTTTTCTGAGCCTTCTGAAAGTCACGGTGTTCTTAGCTTAACTTTTACTGCTTTGTTTATTAGTACATCATTGGATATTGCGTTCTTTGGGTAATATTTAGACACTCACTCTTTCAAACACATACATATATGAATCCAAACATACTATTTTTTAGTTAAAATAACTCACCTGTTTTTTCCTTGTTGTAGATTAAGCTATACTGGTAAAATGAACATGTATTAGATTGCATACATGGACTGGATACTGTGATCTTCTGAATTTCATTATTTGGTTTAGTTGTTTTCCAGTTTTCCAAGGTTACGACCTATGATTAAAAAAAACTCTCAAAATATAGACAAGTCCACTTTTAAGAATATCAAAAATGATGTTTACAATTCTATATTCTACTTTACTGTATACTATACTGTATTCTCTACTACTATACTGTATTCTACTTTACTAGATTTTTTAAGACTTGTACATTTTCTTTTCAAGTTATTGATCTTTAACTTCAAAGTATGTATAGGCAGATTATGAGTGTGTATATAATTATATACATATGTATATATATAATACAAAGATATGTATTATGTAAATAGATAATAGGATTTGGACCTATGATTTCATTGGTGTTAGGAGTTCATGAATGATGAATCTTAATGTATCAGGGTAGCTTGGCACCTTCTCTGTCACTTATAGTCTTACAGAGTTGCCAATAATTCTGAATATTAAGTGACTTGGGCATAGATACAGCCTAGAATGTATCTTTAAATATATTTCTATAATTCTATACTATTACTTTCCCCAAAAGTAGATTCTTTTCCATAGAAATTACATAAAATTATAGAAACCCACTTTCAATATGATTACCTCTAAAAATAACAAACCTGTATTTCTTGCACGGTTATAGAATGGGTTTGAATAAGTTGCTCTTCATTTACAGAATCTCTTGTTTGTTGTTCAGAATAGAAATTTCCATATTGGTACAACCCAACATCAACAAATGCACTTTGTCTGTATTCTTGCAGTAATATTTCAATGTAATATCTAAAAAAAAGTAATGTTGCTGTGAGTCAAAAGGAATATTCATCTGTTCTAATCAACACTAAATAAGTAAAATTTTATCTGTACTGTAAGTGGTGATTTCCACTATTCTGTTTTCATTCTAAAGTGTTGATCTACTAAATAAGTCACAAGTTTTGCTGACATTAAAATAAATCAGGTAAAGTTTCTGTAATCAGTACCATAAATGTTCATACTCCTGACTGACATCCCATCCTGTTGTTAAAACCATGTTATTATAGGGTAATACATAAATTCAATGTTATTATTTGTGAGAAAACATAGACTTTTAAGTACTTCAATATTCAGAGGTTTTTAAAATAAGATATGATTAGAATAGGAAATGACTCCAAAGACTTCAAATATTTGGCAATGATTATGATGCTGAGGGTAATGGTGACAAGGATAATGATAATTGATTCAACTGATTAGCGTTAATGAACGTTCTCATCTATACTCAACAATATGAGAATCTAAAGCAGAGTTTCTTAAACTCCTGGGAACCCTGAGATCCTTTTAGAGGGTCCAAGAGGACAAAACTATTTTTCACAATAATACTAAGATGTTTTAATTTATAATGCAGTAAATATCAAAGGTCATAATTAGCACAAACATAAGCTCTTTGAAGGGGGATCTTTAGTAACTTTTAAGAGTACAAATGGTCTTGAGGCCAAAATATTTCATTGATCTGAAGAACAGGGGTAAGTCAGCCTCCTAATCTCTCCCACCAATTCCTCAGGAAAAGCTTAGAATTCAGAGCTGCCAACTATAGATTACTTGCTTTGTTAACTGAATGCTACTGATTCTCTATAAGTAAATCTTATTAACATGTTTGTGACTCAGATATGAGAGGTTCCAAATCTACCATTTCTGAAAGTTCCTTGAGATAAGAAACCACAAACACCTCACTTACACACACTCAATTTTAGAATGTCAGTATTTTAGTCTTATTCTACATAGGTTCTTGATACAAAAATCCAGACATAATCTCTATACATTTGCAATGTTAAAAATACTTTTAAGCAATTTTAATAAAGGAATGAAACTTACTCTTTGCCTTTTTGAAGCTGAAAAACATCTGATCTTTGTGTCAAATTGGAAAAATAACTATTGGCATATGAAGAATGATATGCAATCTTTACCTAAACCCCAAAAGAAGAAATTTATAAGTGCACATTTTCTGCATAAACATTTAAAACCCAAGGATAACAATTTCTTCCTTCTAAATTCTAGCTATCTTTCTGATAAAAGAACAGATTAGGAACAAACGTATTTCTTACTCGTAGGCTCTTTCCTCCATAACAAAAATTTCATTTTACAAATATCTTTTAAGCTCTTGCCTCTTTCCCGCAACTTCAACCCAATAACTTCTAGCTAATATGGTATTGCTTCAAAATTTTTTGCTGAGATCATATAAAAATATTTATATAGAAAGACGGTTTAGACACCAATGACTGTAATGAAAATAAAAAATCAAAATTCTTGGTTCCAGAAAAGAATATTTGAAATCCACAAGAATTTCAGTAAAAATAGCAATGCTTCTGTTCCTTAAAGAAAGAATTTTTTTTTATCACAGACCTTTGACCCCAGTTGGGAAAAATTACTCATGTACCTTTACAACTCAAAGGCACAAGTGTCATGAACAATTATGATTAGAAATTAGAAAATTAATTATGGCTGCTACAATAATATGAATATTGCCCTATTACTAATTAATGAATTTGAATAATTAATGGCAATAGGCTAGATGCATTTTAAAAAATTAAAGTTTTCTAGTTATGGGTCTGTATTTAGAGAATAGATGTCTCATGGGTCAGAAGAAGTTCAGGAATGATCAACTCTGATTCGGGGGAAATAGGATCTTAAAGTCAACTTTACAGCTATTATCACAACTACATTAATAGTTAACATTTACATACAGCTTACTATGTGTCAGGCACTATGTGAAGTGCTTTACAATTATTTTCACATTTGTTCCTCACAGTTACTCTGGAAAGTAGGAGCTATTATTATCTTCACTTTACAGATGAGGAAACTGAGGCAAATAAAGGTTGTGATTTGCCAAGGGTCACACGACTAATGACTGAGGTCAAATTTGAACTTATCATTCTGACCCCAGGCCCAGCACTCTATTCACTAAGCCACCTAGTTTTCCCTATTCACAGGAGAGACCCCAAACTCAAGATATTTTTCGTATAAACCTTATAATGTACTAATCTCTCTATAATATTTTAATACTTCAAATTTGTGATTTCGTTGGTATGAGTACTTCCTTTACTAGGCAAACCCTTAATGGATATAGGTAGCAAAACCTGCCTTATTAATGAATTCCTGATCAATCTACTTCATGAATTGCTATGGCCAAAACAAAAACGTTAAGTAGCCAACCTTCTGGATATGAGCATCTTTAAACTAAGTAGCGTGGTCTTTGAATGATTAATACAAAACAAATTAATAATTTGTCATTTCTAGCATAGTATAACCTTAAAGAATTCACATTAAGCTGCTACAGTCTTACAGAATACATGGTCAACTCCATACTACAATGAGGGTATTAAAAAAAATGTAACCCAAAGACATAACTCTTGTGTTCTAGGCACTGTGCAGGGTGCTGAAAATATAAAGACACAAATGAGAGTACCCACCCTCATGGAGCTTACATTCCACTGAGAGGACACAGTATGCACATGGGCAAAAGCATAGTGCAAAGCAAGAGAGACTAGTAGAGGTAAGGGAGATCAAGGAAAGCTTCTCAAAGGAGGGGATACTAGGACTGAGTTTAGAAGAAAGATGAGGATTCTGTTAATCAGATATGAAGAGGTAATGCTTTCTTGTCTTGGGAACAACTTATGTAAGTACCCAATCAATCAGGAGGTGAGAAGAATTTCATGGTTATTACATTGTTATTTCAAGGATTCCTGATTTTAATCATATAGGTACATCCTTCCCAAGGCTAATAATCAATAACAATAAGCACATAGCACTTTGAAATTTGCAAAGTTTTTAACAAATATATTATTTTATCCTCATAATAACTTTGAGAAGTTTATTGTCCCAATTTTATAGATGAGGAAACTGAGGCAGACAGAGATTAAGTGACTTGTCTAGGGTCACACAGATAGTTAGGCAGAATTTAAACTCAGGTCTTCCTGATTCCAGGTCCAGCTCTTTTTCAACCATGCCAGTTTCATGGGTTGAAATGTTCTGAAATTTCATCATCATCTCATAACCACCCTTATGTTGCTTCTTGTATGACAGACCCAATCTAAATTAATCGCAGAAATCTCTCCAGGTTTTTAGGACTTGCCAGAGCTTGAACTCTCCTTCCATAGCCTTCAGGAACCTATGGTCATCTCCATACCAAGACAAAAATTCAGAGTAGAACATTAGTGGAGGATGAAGCCTAATACGTTGCTTTTGGAATAGCAAATGGAAGACACATGTTATGGCTTTCTTACCTTGTCTGCTGGATTTCCAGTTGGGCTGAAATAAACAGCATAACGGTCATCACCTTTGATGTAGAACCGGTAGCCATCAGAATTTGGGGCTACTAGAAATCCACTGAATCGGGCAACAAACATGTCTTGCTCCATAGGCCAAACATAGGAAGCTGTATCTACCCATGTGGACCCCATGTAACCTTGTGTGCTTTCATTATACTCTAGTATTTCTTCAAGATGAGTAGGCCGGCTATTATTCCATACTTCAAGCTTTAGGCCTCTGCCACCTATATAGAACCAAATAAAACTAGTCTATATTGAGGGTTATCATGCATACTGGGATTCATTCAGTCTTGCAGAGGTTACAGATGTTTAGTCCACATTTATGTAGTGATTGTGAATATGTATGCATATGCATGTATATAGTGTACACACACACACACACACACATATATATATATATAGTGGGTAGCATATATATATTATATGTACATAAATTTGGTAGCACATATATAGTGAGTAGCAGAGATTTTGCCTGTATTTCCTCTATCTTGCCTCTGACCTAGTTTGTATTACAACTCCCATCCTGTCTTCTACCTTATTTACTGCTGAAATAGCAAGAACAGTTCTGTCTATTAGGGTGGGGTTACAAAAGATAGCTAGCCTGAAAAAGAGCCTTTCCTGTTATGAGCCCCCAGCAATAGGCCTGGCCAATGACAGGATACTGCACTCTCTCTTCCTTCCCTACTAGCCCCCAGCAATAGAATCTGTCCAATCCTAAGGTACCACATATACAGTTCACCTCCTAACTACACCGAAACCTATACTGGCTGTGTTCTTTCGCTCCTTTTGGGAGTCTCTGCTCATGTGGGTGGGGTTCTCTTGCTGGCGAGCTCAAGTTTGGTTCTCGTTCTGGTCTGTGACAGCACCAACAATTTCACTCATAGTAATATACATGATATAGCAGTGAACTATGTCATAGAAATGTTCTACTCTCTATATATGAATACATAGGGTATACCAAAAGTCTTGGGACAATTTTAAGCTTTAACAGCTTAAAACCACTTTAAGACTTTTGGAACACCTTATCTGTCTATTTCTACATGTGTGTATACATCCATATACACATGTGTATGCATACACATACACATACAAATACACACAAATAGGAGTTTTCAAAAGCTAATGAGTACCAACCAATATGAACATTTGTGGAATTAGCTGGAGTGTGGGTCATATTTTATCCTGAAAATATAGCAGTTTTATTTAATAAACTCCTGACATAATTAAAATTAGCCTGTATCTTGGATTTCCTATAACATCACTACTATCACATTACGTATTAAACTGTGAAGAAGCTTATTCTCTCCTCTTAAGTACTTTGCCTGTAATTATGGTTTGCCACCACTGGGTAAGATACTGCTGCCTTGGCTATGGCTCTGAATCTCAAACAGCCAGTTTTCAAATAATGGCATGATTAATTGGGAAAGAAATTGAAGTATTTCCTCATTCAATTATTCTTTTAAAAAATTATATTTTGTAAAAAGCACTACATTTACAAATATGCTTTTATAGCATCATATATATTTATACATATACCTGCATATATATACACACAAATGCACATGTATATGTGTGTATATATGTGTGCATGCATGTGTGTGTATAGAGAGAGACACACAGATACATACACAGACACAGAGAGAGAGAGAGAGAGAGAGAGAGAGAGAGAGAGAGAGAGAGAGAGAGAGAAAGAGAAGTAGGAAGCACAGAGAATAGAGAGTGCTGGACCTGATGTCAGACCTGAGTTCAGATCAAGCCTCAAATACTTACTAGCTGTAAGTCATTTAACCTGTTTGCCTTAATTTCCTTATCTCTAAAATGAGGATACTAATAACATCTCCTACACAGAATCATTTTGAGAATCAAATGAGATAATATTTGTAAAGTCTTTAGCACAATGCCAGGCACATAGTAAGTACTATATAAATGCCAACTTCCTTTCCTTTATACACATACACACACACACATATATATATTTGTATATACATATGTGTATATGAATGCATACATGTGTGTATTTGGTACCTTTGTCACTGATGTTAAGCTATTTTGATTTCTATTCTAACTAATTTTATCTACAGAACTAATAAAAATCTTCTTTTCTAACACCCTCAGTTCTTTTAACTGGTTTAAAATACACACACAAGTAATTTGCCTTAATGAAATGGTTGTTGTTCAATTGTGTATGACTCTTTCTGACTCCATAGACCATACTGTTCATGGGGCTTTCTTGAGAAAGATACTAGAGTGGTTTGCCACTTTCTTCTCCAGTGGATTAAGGCAAACAAAGGTATATGATTTGCCCAGGGTCACACAGCATACAAGTATCTGAACCCAGATTTGAAATTAGGTGTTCCTGTCACTAGGCACAGTATTCTATCCATGGAGCCATCTAGCTGCCTGGTAATTTACCCCTCTCCCAAACAGAGAGAGGCTATTCCCCCAAAACAACTTTCTACTTCCTTAGAATTTACATATGATGGTCCTCTTCAGTTGAAGTTGCTTCTTCTGATTTGGTCACTTTTGCTTTTTATAGCTTGATTTCTGAGATAGAAAACCTCCTTTCAAAGTTATAATATCAGAGATTGAGTAGGGAAAGGGACCTCAGTGTCCATCTAATCCAACTCTCTCATTTTGCATAGTCAGCTGAGTTAAGTGAGTTTTCTTCAATACACACATGCAATAAACCATGAGGCAGGCAGTGTAAGCCCTAATATCTTGATTTGACAGATGAAGATAGTAAGGTCCAGAATTGTCAAGACACCGCAAACACCTTTATTGTCTTCTCTATTTTTACCACAGGCAGTTATAGATAATAGGACTTTTGAAGGAGTATTCCCTTTGTGTTATTTTAAGAACTTTTGGGTTAATACTAACCATGAATACAATATGCTCTTCTTTTGTTCAGCTACGTTATTCCAAAAAGCAGTGCAGAAAATCCTAATGAAGAATTATGGGAAATTTTGCAGTATTTTACTACTAAGTGAAGAAATCGTCCAACTTAGGTTTTGTTGAAACAATGTGCTCCTTCCTCTCTGTCAATATAGAAACAGCTACACTTTCTTAGGACCACTTACCTGGATATATTGTTCTAAGGACATTAGGTTTGGGTGGTGTCCTACAATATATGTTATTTTCTGTGACTCTCAGGACTTCACAGCTCTGACCTGTATTAATTCAAAGAGCAGAAAATGCAGTTACTAGTGAGCTTCTAGAATGTAACCTCCACTTGTTTATTTAGAAGCATAGTTTCACTGAAAGATCAAGTACAATTCCTAAAGTTGCATAATTCAGAGGCAAAGCCAAGAATAAATAGAGAAACTCTTTATCCAAATTATCTGAGATGAGGAAGGAGTGGATTTCTGGCATGGTGGACAACATATCCTTTTTGTTCTTCATAATTAAATTATCAGAGTATTTAAATCAGCCTCTAAATAAAACTAGGGTTCTTCTTTATCTGATCTGCAAGCATTTTGTACTTGTCTTATAAGTATATATTTCAATTTGTATCATATTTGTATTACATGTCAACTCCCCTTTCAAGATTCTAAAGTCCTTGAAGGCTTGTGACCAAAGTACCTAGCACAGTTCATTATAAAAATGAGGCATTTAATGCTTATTTCATATTTAACAAATGAATTAATTTATTTATGCCCTCCAACAAATCATCCATATTTTTCTCTCTTCTAAATATATTAAAATTAGTCTGCAACTAAAACATTCACATGTTCTAAGAAACAACGTACAATGTAATTATTTCTAATGAGAACTGTTTTACAAAGAATTTTGTTCTTGAAAGGAAATAAATGAAAGAAACTTTATTAAATTTTAAAAAATGAAAGAATAATTGAAAGAAAATAAATGTAAGGCCTCAGATTTTGTTTTTCAGGAAGAAGTTAATGAATAAGAAAACGTTATGAGATGGAAAAAAAAAACGGGTAGCTGAGAAGTCAGAGACCTAGGGTTCAGTCCCTGCCTCTTCCACTTCCTAACAATGCAACACTAAGGAAGCCGTTTAAATGCTCTGAACCTCAATGCCTTCACCCATAAAATGATGAAGTTTGTGCATTAAGTGCTTTTTAAGATCACTCTCCCACTGAACCTGATCCTAAGCATGTTTGACTAGGGGAAAACTAAGGCACAAATTCTTCAAAGAGATCTTTGGCGAAAAGGATGAATTTAGCCTGTTATTCCCTGGGAGAAAAAAAAAACACAAACACACAGATATGGTTTTAAGAATATATTTTCCTTCCTGAAAAGAATTTAGAATAAAAATTAGATTTTTCCCAGAGGCAAAATAAAACAACTAGGCAAAAATAGATATGATCTTAAAAGAAAGCAAATTCTATAGTGCTTTGATAGTAAGCTTAACCATCCTAGTGGTAAAAGGCTCTGATATAATTTTTGAAAGACAATTCATTACCTTCCTAATGAGATAATTCCCTCACAGTAATATTTAGAATGAGATTGTTCTCATGTTTTTCCCCTTCCCTTTGCTGCCTCCCCTTAGAATGGTAGATCTTTTAAAAATGGGCAATACAATACCATGTAACTGGATAGAAGTAGGGACTTCCAACAAGTTGGAAGCTCTTGGTTCAAAACTGGCCTTTTTTTTAAAAGGGGTTGGTGCCCTGAAAGTGGACCACAAAGTCCAGAATAGAACTCACTATAGAACATGCAATATAGTCTCCAACCTTTAGGTAATACTCAGCATTGGCCTACAAAGTCTTAAAGAAGGGTTTTATGATTATTTCAGGGTGTCACTTGGTGTATTAGAAGCCTTTTTTGTCTTCTGATAGCATGAGAACTCTAGGGGAATATTCAAGTTGTCCTTCTTCATCCTTGCCATGTGATAAGCCTCTTCTGTTTTTCAACCATCTTTTACTCCCATTCTTATTTACATTTCCTCATTGATTGTATGTTACAGCCTGCTTACACACAACATGTACTACTCCATTGCTTTCTATGTGATACTTGTTTTCAGTTTTTCAGAGACTGATGTGATCCATGCCTGATAGCTGTAGAAAAATTACCATTCTTTTCTTCAGATTTTCTTGGTTTCATACATCAAACATTAGGCTAAATTGACCATTCTCATCCAGCCACTACATGATATTTGGAATGCACTTATAAGTGATTTTGGGGGAGAAATACCATTTTCTCTATTACATTTTCAAAACGAAAACCATACTTCTCTGTGATGCCCATAAAATTTTGTTCAGCAACAGTACTGGAAAACCCTGAAAATACCTCCAATAATAACACGGACTGGGGAGTCAGTCTGGTCAAAGAAATGTCCGGTTATGGTCAATAATGTGCCACCTTCAATGCTCCCTTGTGATGGTGAAATTTTAGTGACCTCTGGGGGAAAATAAAAAAGTTGGTTGAATGGGGTTAGATTAAGGAATACATTCTTGCAATCAACTTAAGGATTCCTAAGATCCACTCTGCCCCCATTCTAAGAGTCCCCCTTAGAATGTAAGATCTTGCTAGGTGTGGTGACACAATGTGTAATCCCCATTACCAAGGAGAGTGAGACTGGTGGATCTCTTGAACTCAGGAGTTCTGAACTGTGGCAGACTAAGCCCATAACGTGTTTAGGCATCTATCTTAAGTCCAACATCCATATGGTGATCTCATAGGAGTGTGGGGAGGAGAAGGGGTAAGGAGGAGATAAGATTGCCTAAGGAAGGGCAAACCAGCCCAGACTGGAAATAAAGCAGGCCCAAACTCTTGTAACAATCAGTAGTGGAATAAGACCCATGAGTAGGTCCCTCCACTACAAGACTGGGCAAAAAAGAAAGGAGAAGGAAGAGGAGGAGGAGGGAGAAGAGTGCTTGTCACATATTAGGTACTTAATACCTACTTGTCGACCGATTGATAGGAGTTAGGCAAGGAATTCTCTTTTCCCACTTACAGTTAGAGAATGAATTTGAGCTTTCCGATGTGGGTGGGAATAATTAAGCAACACAGAATACGGATTTTTTTCCCCACTTTTTCCATCTTTTTCCACCAACAATAACTTCCTGCAAGCAGGTTTCATGTTACTTCACACAATACAGTTTTGGTTGTTTTGTTTGATTTTGTTTTCATAAATGCCACTGATTTTTATTTTCCCTGATCCTGTCACAGTACTATGTGTAAGTACATATTAACTTAGAAGGAAAAAGTCACATACCTGCATACGTCTGAAACATTGCAATTTTATTAAGAGAGGAGATAAAATATGCCGATAACTGCGGAAAGCTCCTGTAAAAGAAAATACAGCTTCCTTTAAAATTTAACTTCATTTAAGGGAAATGTAGACTTTTATTTTGTTAATTTTGGGGTTGATTTCAATACTTAGAAAAATACTAGGACAAATGATAACCTTTTTTAAGTACCTGGAGAAACACAGGTTAGCTAGCAATAAGCATGATTTTCAAACAAATAGAATTTCCTTTTCCTGACGATCTACCAGGCCTGCACAACCTATGTCTTGAGGGCTGTGGCACATTGAGGGATTTCAGGAGAAAACCTCTACATTTTTCACAAGCCCCACCCCCCCAGCCCACCCAAATCCTTTGGTGTGTCTGTGGGCTGCTTGTGGCCTCTGGGCCACAGGTTGTGCAGGCCTGAAGCAAACGATGGCAAGGTAGCTTTTGCCTACTTTGGCTTTGGCTCCTTCCTAATTGAGTCTTATAACTGTTTCATAAACTATTCCAATCCATTTCTTTTCTCTTCAAGCTTTCCATACCTCCTTTCCCCTATACTTAGAACCTTGTCTCATACTTAATTGAGAAAATTCAGGCCATTTGCCATTCCTCTTCTCTCCATCTTAAAACTTGACATCATCCCTCCAGTCTGAAGATGAGGTGGCTGTTTTCCTGGCCAAGGTTATCACCTTTATGCATACCCTTGATTTCATTCCCTCCCATCTTTCCCAGCGGATTTCCCTGACAGTCATCCCTCTCTCAAATGTTCTTGTTGAGTCGTTCTTCAATTGTGTCCAACTTTTCATGACCCCCATTTGGGGTTTTCTTGGCAAAGCTATTGGAGTGGTTTTGCCATTTCCTTCTCCAGCTCATTTTACAGATGAGGAAACTGAGGCTAACAGGGTTAAGTAACTTGGCCAGGGTCACATAGCCAGTGTCTAAAGCCAGATTTTACCTGATGAAGACAAGTCTTTTTTCATAAAATTATTTTGTTTTTAGTTTTCTACAATCACTTCCATATATCGTAGATTTTTTCCCCTTCCTCTCCCTCCTCAAGATGGCATGCAATCTTATATAGGTTCCACACATACATTCTTATTAAATACATTTTCACCTTAGTTATGTTGCATAGAAGAATTAAAATGAATGAGGAACATGAGTCTTCTTGACACCAGGGCAGTCCTGGTCTGAACATAATATACTAGGTGATATTTGTCAAGGGAAGGCTACTTGAAACTATTACTTTCCTTTACTGGAAACTGATATTCCAATGTAGTGGATAGAGTGCTAGCCCTGGAGGTAAGAAGACTCATTTTCCTAAGTTCAAATCCATCCTCAGACACTTACTATCTGTATGACCCTGGGTAAGTTACTTAGCCCTGTTGGCCTCAGTTTCCTCATCTGTAAAATAAACTGGTGAAGGAAATGGCAAACCAGTCCAGTATCTTTGCCAAGAAAACCTTAAATGGGGTTACAAAGAGTTGGACATGACTGAAAAACGACTGAGCATGTACTTGCTATACTTTGTGGGCTTCCAGGTCACCTTCTTTCCTTACAAATTGGATCAGTGCTTGGTTTACAGACTTTCTCTGTATCTCAACTCCTGCTCCTTTTGACACTTTGGTCTCTCAGTTCCTTAAACAATAATTCTCATGACCTCTGTTTCTAGTCTACTTTAATCATACAAAGGAATTGTCAAAACACTTTAGACACATAACCCCTGCTCAGTGGCACCAGGTGCTGCAATTCCTACCTATCATAGTAAGTGAACATGGGAATTGTATCCCCCTATGTGTTCATATGCTCTGAGATCACCACCTCTATGATGCTTAATGTTTCTATGTCTGAAAAGCACAGTGAGTTTAGCAAACAGAAATATTTTCAAGAGTTTATAATAATTTTGAATTCTTGAACTTCTTAGAATAGCATGCAACTGGAAACTAGCCTTAATTTTTAAAAATCAAAATGACTATAGTTAGTCACCTCTTGGCATTATATGAGTGACACTTTAGAGGAATGGCTAATTGTTTTCTGTAAAATTCCATGGTTCTAAGGCACATTTAGAATTTCTGTCCATTTAAAACAGCTAAAACTAATATTGAATGATAATTGACTATGAGGATAGTGCTTTGTTCTTAAAATTATTGTATGCATTAATCACAGTGTTGCCTAATAAAGGGATGTATATAGAGCCAGATTAAAAATAAAATGAAAAGAATCACTAAATGCTACATTGTTCCCAGTTTCTAGATGAACCAAAACTTTTTTCTAGCAAAGTCTAGATACTCAGATAATTTATAAGATTAAATGCTATGCCCATATTTTATATTAAATGGTGTCATTAAAGCTTCTAAAGTTTCTTTGGAGTGGTACGTTCTTCATTTTCATAAATCATGATATAAATATAAATCATTACTAAGTTTGCATTCCACAGATAAAATCCATTATGAAAACTGTATTATAATGAAATGACTCACCTCCCATAATCACTATCTAAGATGAAGCTGACATTGTGATGACCTATCAATTAAAAATGGAATACTTAATCAAATTCTCCATCAGTGTTTCATCTTTGCTGATAGAAGAAATATAACTGTTTTATCAAATTGATGAAAATATAATAGAGAAGAGAAGTAAATCTGAAAATCAAACTGTTTTACGAAAGGATAAAATAAATAAAGCTGGAGAAACGTGTACATAAATTGAAATTATGTGAAATAAAAAGAATCAGAATGAGAAATAAATGATGAATTAAAAACCATTTTTAAAGAGGCTATCAGAAAAAATCTAAATAGTACAGAAATTACAATGGAATAGGAAAAGAATGAAGAAAATATGGAAGCCTAATTATAACAACAAAAGATGTAGAAAAAAGATTATATGCAGATAGAATTAAAAGGATGCCAAAGAAAGAAAGAAGGGGTGGTAGAGACGTGAGAAGAATATATATAGTTGGAAGAAAATGAAGAGACAGATTGAGGTGATGCAAATACTTGGAGGCATTTAAGGAAAAGATGAAAAAAAATAACTTAAAACTTACCAATATAGCTTCCAGTCATTTTACAAATCATGGTGCCCATGTCACCATTTTCATGGTCTAGTTTTAGACCATACCTAATAAAATTCATATGTAAATAAATATTAACTCAAGCAGCATCTCCTAAAATTAATCATTAATTTCAAATCATATAAAAGTTCATCACAGATCAAATTATGTTAAACAATTTTTATGTAAAATCAAAATATTCCCCAGTTCCAGTTGAAGGTCTATATATTCAAGTGATATTTAATATAATGAAATCCTTAAAGCATAATGAATTAACATGAATATCCCAAAAGTTAATTTTAAAGAAACTAATTTAAATATATAACCCAATAAAGAATTGTTTGATTTTTAAAACAGCATTCTTCACATATGTTTAATTTTTGAAACAACATTTTTCATATTGCTTTTGTTGAAAATACTGATTCATTTTTGAAAAATATTTTCATATTATCCATATGAGAAATATTGTTTTATTTTTGAAAATGAAAATTAAATATATATGTGTATATATATATACGTATATATATACAAAACATAAAAGTACTTTTTCCAAAAGTGAAACAATTCATTATAATTTCCTGGGTAATACTTTATGTTTTATTGATATCAGATTTGTCTGCATGATCTACATATATCTAGCTCCACACAACTACCACTCATTTATTTACAAGTACTACATATGTGTGTGAAATATTTTAAAAATACTTTCTTAATTCAAAACATTTTATACATTAAGAGTTACTAAAGTTATTTAAACACAGTCATTTTAATATTACTTACAAATTATCTGATTGAGGCAAGAGAAGCTCACAGGGCATCCCACCAACATAAACCCTAGACAATTTTTTAATTGAAAAAAAGAACAAGTTTAATCTACTGAATTGTACAAATTGACAGTTCTCCTTGCATTACCCAATCCCCCTTTTGTATTAAATCTTTCTTATTATTTTTGGCAGTATATTCTATAATGCTGCCAGTCTGCTGTTACCTCACTCAACGGAAGAAGTCACGTGCCCATGGTGATTGAATCCACTACAACTTTGTTATATAATCCCTATTAGGTCCACAATGCTGCAAGGCAATCCTTTTGTTCATCTCCAATTAATTCCCTACCTTTCTCTTTGCAGAGATTGTTCAGAACATCTCTTGATGTCATTTTTATTCCCTTCCTTTCAGCAAAAGGACCAAGTCCCATACCTTACAAAGAAAATCAAGGACATTTGCTACAAGCTTCCTCATCTTCTGCCTTTTAAGTCTCGCAAATGCACAAATAAATGAATGAATGAATGAATGAATAAACAAACAAACAAACAAATAAATAAATGGATTAATAAGTGAATGAATAAATAAATAAATAATGGATGAACTGATTAGCAAACAAGTAAATGCCCCATTCTTTCCTCCTTTACTCCAGATTCTGATGAAGAGGTGGCCCTTCTCATTAAATTCAGTGTATCTACATGTAGCCTTAGATTTGTATTTCTCTCAAGTCTCCTGGTAGATTACTCCTACAATCATCCTCTCATCTATTCATCTTCAGTCTATATCTACTGCTTCTCCCCATTGCCTATAAACTTATACAAGTCTCCTTCGCTCTTAAAAACAAACAAAATCATCCTTCATCCTACCATCTCTTCAAACTATCATCCTATATTTCTTCTCACTTTCATTGTCAAAACTCCTAAATATAGTCCATTTTACTTGCTCTAACTGCTTCCAGGTTCTCTTCTCACTTCTCAAACCTTTGCCATGGCCTTCTGAATTTACTATTCAATTGAAACTACTCTTTCTGGAGCGACTAGCAATCTCTTGATGACTAAATCTGACTTTTTCTTGATGCTCCTTCTTAACCTATCTACAATGTTTGACATTATTGATTATCCTTATTTCTTAACTACTCTCCCTTCTTTGGGTTTTTGTGACATTGTTCTTTCTTGGTTCCACTCCTACTTGTTTGAGCACAGCTTCTAATTCTCCTTTGCTAGATCACCATCCACAGTGTTTTCCCTAACTGTGAATGTACTGGAAGGCCTTGTCCTGGACTTTCTCTTCACAGAATCTAAAATCAGGAAGGAACTTCAGAAGCAATCCATATGCAAAAGGGCTCCATACTTTAATGTACTTGATACATGGTCACTCAACCTTTACTTAAAGACTTCCAAGGAGGAGGAGCCCAACACTTTCTGAAACAACCCATTCCATTTTTGTATAGTACTAATGTTCACCATTAGTGACCATTTTTCCTACTTCGTCTGAATTTGTTTCTTTGCAACATCCACCCATTGCTCCTGGTTCTGCCTTCTTTAGCCAAATAAAACACATCTAATCTTTCCTCCACATGACAGTCTTTCAAATACTAGAAGAGAACTACCATGTTCCCCCGAATATTTTCTTCTCAAGGCTAAACATGCCAGTCTTTCGCAACTTCTCATCATATGATATGAAATGAAGGCCTTTCACCATACTAGCAACCATCCTCTCAATACTTTCCATCTTATTAATGTCCTCAAAGCATGGTACCCATGTTTGAACATACTATATCAGGTGATATTTGACAAAGGCAGACTACAGTGAAACTGTCACTTCTCTTTACTGGAAGACATCTCCATCCCAATGAAGTCCAAGATCACATAAGCTTTTTTGGTTGCTATATCATTTTGATGACTGAAGTAGAACTTGCAATCTACTGAAATCCCAAGATATTTTTTCAAAGCAATTTCTTGCTTTCCCCTTCTTATATGTGTAAAGCCATTTTTAAGAACCCATATATAAAGCTTTACATTTATCCCGACTGAATTTCTTCTTATTAGATTCAGCCCAATGTTCTAGCCTGTCAATATCCTTTTGGATCTTGACTTGTATAGCATTTGCTATTTCTCCCAGATTTCTGTCATTTGAAAATGTAATGAGCATTCCATCTAAGCATTTATACAAGTATTTATTTAATATGCTAGAAATTACTGGGCCAACTATATATCCCTAGGAAACTCCACTGAAGACCTGCCATACTCACATTGAACCATTAATGACCCTTCTTTGGCATGATCATTCAACTAGTTCTGAATTTGAATCTGATTGAAAACATATGACCCATTTTTCTCCATATTCTCCACAATAATAGTATGAGAACTTTATTAGGAGATATGCTAAAAATCTAGACAAATTATATTCACAGCATTTCCCTCATCAGAGTTTAGTAATCCTGTTGACTTGTTTTTTTTTTTTTGAAGGAGATGTTAATTTGGCATGATTTGTTGTTGATGAAGTCAACTGGCTCCATGTAGCCACTGTTTTCCTATCTTTGTTATTTATGGACCATCTCTTTAATAAACCCTTCTAGACTATTTCCAGGTATTTTAGGTTCACTGACCTATAGTTTTGAAATTGTTCTCTTCCCCTTTGTGAAAACTGGGATAACATTTGCCCTTCTTCAAAATTTTGATATCTATTACATTTTTCCAGGTTCTTTCATCATCTGTCAATGGCTCAGCAATCACCTTTGCTATTTTTTTTCAAAACCCAAGGATAGAGTTCATCTAGGTCAGATGACTTGAATTCATCATGTGCAACTAAGTGCCCTCTATCTCCTGTTTTATCTGGGGTATCAACTCCTTAATAGTCATTTTCCTCCATCAGAGAAAATAGAAACAAAGCAAAAACTAAGCAACTCTGTATTTTCTTTTTTGTCATTCTATCTACCCTGTACAAAGCTCCTATTCCTTCTTTTGATCTTTCTTTTTCTCCTAATAAAACCTAGAAAAACTCTGAAGAGTTTTCACAAATTCTTGCGAGATTTTTCTTAAAAATCCCCAAATTGCCTCCTTCATTCTCTACTCATCTACATTACTTGTCTCATCATAAATTTCTCCTCTACTCCTATGCCTGTTGGCTTTAAATGAATCCAGTTCCCCACCTAAAAACCAATAGGATACTTCAATGTCTTGCTCTTAATTACTTAGAAATTAATTTGAAATAAACAAGTATAAAGATAACTTCCTTGCTCTCTGTGACATATTTTTTCTCTGTCTCTCCTATTTTAAAAGTTAATGAAATTCCTCCTCCTCTCTACAATTTCCCACCTCCTTTTCCTAATTAAAAAAAGCAACTGTCAAACACCCTTCTGATTTCTGTTTTCCATGCTCTTTTTCAGAAAACTATAACCAACCAAATAAATCTCTTTGCTACATTTTGCACTTTCATATTCAGATCTAAGAGATGTAGCATGTTATTATCTGTTATCATCATAGTCACTTGGAATCATACTAATATCATAGTAATAATCTGAGTTAGCATAACCACATTTAAGAGCCAGAATAGACATTAGAAATTATTTACAACATGGATTTTGCAGTTTCAGATCATTATTACCTCATTTTTCTCATCTTTTCAGTTGAGATTCAGATAGAAACAGTCCTGAAAGAAGTTACTATCCTGCTATGTTATGAATGCTCTGTATAAAATACATAAACCCTGCCGGACCTCAGGGGGTACGTCGTGACCTCTGCTTCCACCTAACTAACGGCGGCTTCGGACGTCTCCGGTTACATTCAGTCCAGTCCCACTTTCCCTCTTAGGGCATTGGCTTATATTCCTTATCCTTTCCGGGTTCTGCTGTCCGACTCCTGATTTTTCTTCTATTTATGGTTTTTTTTTTAAATGACATTAATAATGAATGCTCTGTATAAAATACATAAACATGAATTTAACCTACATTTGGATGGCTTGCTGATGTTTTTATCTTTTGGTAGTAGATATGTGATACCTTCTGTTAAGGAAGATGGGGTCAGATGTGTAGGGAGGAAGCCAATAAGGTTTATTGCTAGTCAATTCACACTGTGAAGTATTTGAGCTAATTGCAGAATTAGCCCGATACAATTGTATAATGATTATTGCAATAATAACTAATAATTAGGCAGTCCCTTTGTTTTCCAGTTTTGCAGAGTGATTCCCTTAATGTAACTATTTTGTCTTTGGTCATATTGATAGTGCACAAGATTCTGTTTCTTGTTTAATCCAACTTGAATTGTCATTGTATTGGACTTCTTTTAACTGCATACATAACTACAAAAAAACCAGATCCTCTTTCTTTGGGGGGTTCTTATATGTCATCATTAGTAAGATGTTTATTATTACAAATATGATTCTGATTACTGTGGCTTAACATAAAGAGCACTGGACCAATTCATAGCTCTATCATAACTATCAATGGGATCTTGAACAAAATAGTTAACTTCTTTGATTTTCAACTTTTTCATCTGTAAAATAAAAAGATTGGACTAAATGATCTCTAAGTTCCTTTCTTTATCTATGATAGCATGATTCACTACCATTGTTACTTCCCACTCACTGCTGTCTGATAGATGTGGCAAGAACAGGGGGCATCAAAAAGAATTTCCACAAAAAAATGAGTGACAAAACTGAGTGCAGAACCAAGCAAGACAAGCCTCACAATTCACAACGGACACATGACAGTTAAATAAAAAGAACCAGGAACAAACCTATAATAATCACTTTCATTTAAAACAAAGCCTTTTAAAATTCTTATTAGCTCTTAAATATCTAATGCTATTATGTTATATGTTACAGTATATCTTGTATATATACATATATATACATAACATATATCTTGTATATACATATATACACATACATCTTATATATATGTTAATTTATTATATATGATATATATGATAATACATTATGATGCTTCTTAGAGGCAACATAGCATAGTGGAAAAAGTAGTGGACTAAGAATCAGTAGAACTGGGCTCTAGCTCTGACACCAACACTAATTAGCTATGTGACCCTGTAATAGTAAGCCAGCGTCTCTGGGTATAGTTTCCACATCTGTAAAATGTGTAGACTAAATAATTTCTTACTTCTCTTCCAGCTCTGAAATGTAATTATACTAATTCCCATTATTGCTATGATACTGACTTGGCTCCAAGTGACTTTGATTAGCATTACTTTTATTTTCCCCAGTAGAGACAGATGGAGCTGCCTCAGATGGAAAATGAGGACAACTGGCCAGAGGCCCCAAGTCAATTCAATCGCATTCATCTCACAATCTGTATAGTTTCATTTCTGCAATATTGCTGGGGTTCATGGTCATGTTTTACTACATGGGAGCATTTTGATACCAGAGCAAGTTACAATCACAAGGTACCTTAGCAATCATTTCATTCAGTCTCTTCATTTTGCAGACATATTTAATAGTATCATACATATTACTAATGGAATATTACATCCTGCCTGTTAGTTAAATTAATGTTGCTAGATAAAACAAGTACCTCAAAATCCTAACATTTTTTCCATTAGAGCTCAAAGCAGTGTTACTTCCATAGACATCTGTGAAGATTCTGCCTCGGATTGTAATTAATGAGCCTAAAAATAGAGGGATGAAGTGGTATTGGTTAACTTAAGCTATGTATTTAAATGTATATTAGGCTATAATACAAAATAGAATATCACAAAATTATAGATGAAATGAAGGAATTTTAGCTGTTTTGTAACTGACCTGGTAATCCAGTCAAAGGGGTGATGTTCCTTATTGTTGGAGTTCTGAAATTTTTGGTCTACAAACAGCAAGAAGACATATGAAGCATTATATCTTCAGCACTTTCTAAGCATTACATATTCCAATTTGTATATAAAACTAATCTCTACTATAGAAATTGTTCAGGTATTTTCATTTTAATTGGCCATGCATACAAATTGAAATGTTGAGTTGAAGTAATTAACCTGATAATTCTAACCCTTTGAAGGTATTTTTCATGACAATTATTATTTAAGACGATATGTGACTTGAATTTTAAAATGGTGTTCTCTGCTTTGTGTTTCTGTGCACAGAGAGCCATAGCTGCCCTGAAACCAAAGGCCTGAGAGTATCCACAGCCTTGCTCTGGCACTCTTATTCAACAGCCGCACCTCCATTTAAACTTATTTCACCCAATGTGGCATGAGAAAAAAGCACTGACTATAGAGTGAGATCACCTAGGTTCAAAATCCACTTCTGGTGTTTACTACCTGTGTATTCTTAGACAAATCACCTAACCTCCCTAGTCCTCAGTTTGCTTAGCTGTAAAATGAGGGGTTTGGACCAGATGGTCTCATATGCTGCTACGTGACCTTGATTACCACTATAGATCTGAGCGTGCATGTGACCTCCCTATTTTTCTTCTTGTCATTTATTCATCTATAAGATACTCCCCCACCTATATTAATGCTTCAGTACCTGCCTTATTCCATATAATAAATGCCAGACCAACCTCCACTGATCATTCTATACCATCTGACACTGGAGACTATTTTCCATTTCTTGATACTTGTTCCTCCCTTTAATTCTGATACTTCCCTCTCCTAGTTTTCCTCCAATCTCTTTGACAGCTCCATTATGGTCTCCTTCCCTGAAGCCTGATCCCTCTTGTCCTGTGTCCTTTTAAGGGTGGTAACCCCTTAAGACTCTCTCCTTGATTCTCCTTCCTTCTTTTTCTACACTCTCTCAATGATCTTATCAATTTCAGTGGCTTGAATTTGCACTTTCACACAAACGACTCTCAGAGCTACACATCTAGCCCCAATTTCTCCTTAGAGCCCCTGTCTAAATTTCCATACCTGTGGAGCAGCTCCTCCTTGATGCTCTAGCTTCAAAAGGAATTCAACATACCCCAAATTTATAGCATCTTCTCCCTCAAAATAGGACTCCCCTAAATTTACTACTTCTGTTGATGGTAGAAATATCCTTCCAGACACCCACACTCCAACATTTGGAGTCATTTCTGACTCATCCATAACCTTCATTTTTTTCCTCTCACTTAGCTTCCTAATTAACTTCCTACTTTCAAGTTCTCCCCTCTCCAATGCATCCTTCATGCTGCTGCTAAAGTAATCTAATATATACATCTGATCATATCCCTCCACCATGAAAAAACCTTCAGGACATCCTTATTGTCAAAAGGGCACAAAAAAAAAAAACCCAACTCCTTATTCTGGCATTCAAAGCTAGCCATGGTTTGACTTCAGCTAATCTTTCTCATCCTATTGTTTTACTACCTCTCTCCATACTTTGAAATTTGAAATTGGACTAAAAATCATTCTCTGATCTCACAGTGCCCTCTATTGGTTCTAGGCTTTTCCACAAGCCATCCCCCTATGATTTAAAACAGATTATTTCCAGTTTGTCTATTGAAATTATTTTCTCCCTTCGAGGACCAGCTCAGATGTCATTATAATTCTTTCCTAGTTCCTCAGATAAAGATGACTCCTTTCCCACTAAATATGTCATACCTCCCTGTGTAAACCCTTTTGTCCACTGCTCCCTTTTAAACTTGTTATTGTTATTTCGTCTTCATATATATTTGCTGCCTAAGAACATGAACAATATCTCCTGATTGACCTAGGGATAAGATTACTAAATGGCTGTCAATAAACTTTGAGGAACTGAGCCAAAAAAGACTGGATATGGGTAGATGTCTCAACATTTTAAAAGGGAGAAAAGATGGAACCACAAGGTGGGCTTAGTGAGCTGATGCCAATTTCCCACCAAATCTGGGGTAAACTGTTTTTGAGCATTTAGGAAGAGAATGATGATCAAACTAAAAGACAGTATGAACTAGGTAAGAACAAAGGGAAGTTTTCAAAAACCAAGCAATTAATCAATGGCGTTTATTAAGAGCCAATAGATCAGTATTGACCAATATGGCAATCAGTGCTAGGGACTAGGGAATAAAATGACAAAATTAAGTTGCCCCACCCTCAAGGGGGAAACAGCATATACCTAATAAACAAATACAACCAAATGCAAGGTAATTTGAAGAGAGAGGTAGTAGTAGTTGGAAGAGGGCATGAAGCCAGATTTGAACTCAGGTCTTCCTGATTGCAGGGCCAGAACTCCTATCAATTAGGCCACATAGCTGCAATGATAAGAAAAAGTGCTCTGCAATATCACTTTCTATGAAAATGAGGTCTTCATTTGTTAGTATTTTAAACTTGACTTACTCATTGTGTTTCCTACCAAGTTTAAACAAAATATATGGGATATCTACACACCTGGAAGCTACATGCCCAGCTGTTGATATGGCCTTTGCAGATATTGTCATTTGTAATAGGAACTCCATCCACACTGACTTTAACTGTATAAGTATCTTCAGGCATTGCTCTAGAAAAATGAATTGAAATAGCATGTGGGATTTTAAATTTAATATACAACATTCATAAAATAATCCTACCCAACCTTAAATGTTTCCTAAAATATTAATAAATTCCCAATCCTTTAAAGTTCAATAACATTTTAATGAGAGATACGGCCCTTCAATATTGTCTTAGTCCAAGTTCAAATGGAGACCAGTCTTATGTTATTATCTCTCTGATCTGTTATGCATTTATGTTAAATAACTCTTAAAAAGTCAAAATGATCATTGATCATGTATTTCATACTGAAGCTAATATGCACAAAATGATACAGTAACTATGTTTCTATTATCACTTAAAGGTTTACAAAGTATGCAACAGAGTAAACATGATTCTCCCTGTTCTGTAAGATGCTGGGCCCCTTTTTGGAGATCACATAGACTCTGATCCCAGTGCTGAAAAATTTGGCACCTTGGTATGACACAGCAATTCCCTGGTCACTGTGATGGTAGTGGAAATAGGGGAATATGTTTTTTAAAAAACGACCACTCATTCAAAGGAAGTCACAATTTAGTAGACTTTTAAAGGAAAGACAACTTCTGCTTTCATTTCTTATTCCTCTCTCTGGAACGTGTCAAATGGAACTCCCTCTTTGAGACTTCATGGATGTGTGTGTGTGTGTGTGTATGTGTGTGTGTGATAGGGAAAAAGGAGGAACAGGGAACATCTTACCCCTTTTCCTAAACCCCTAAAGCAGCTACTCACATATGGCAGCTAGGTAAGTCTGAGCCTGGGTCTTGGACTCTTGGTTGTCTCTTTCTAGTCTCTAAGAGACACAAATGTACAAGGGCAAAGATTCTGTGCCTCAGACATTCTCCATGTTATCATGGGTAAATTTTCAACTCCTGCTCTTTTAATCCCCATGATCTAGAGTCATTGTCTGCCCAGAAAAGGTTAAGTAACTTTCCCAAGGTGATATACATGATTAGTATGGACAGGAGTCAGACTCAAGTCTACTGTCCTCCAGACCTAGCACTCTTTTCATTAACTCACATTGCCATGTTCTGCACACTTCTCCTTCCCTTACCATCAACTTTCCCAACTCCAACCATCATTCTGAATGTAATTAATAATAATTGCAATGTATTACCCTGAAATCTAACAATTTTCTTCATCAGGGGTTCTTGTCCTTTTTTGTGGCATGGACCTCTGACGTTCTGGTGAAGTCTATGGAACCTTACTCAGAATAGTGATTTTTTAATGATTAAAATAAAACATATAGGATAACAAAAGAAAACAATTAAAATGCTTTATCAAAAATATTTTTTAAAAATATGCAGAATCCCTGTTCTGCATGCTTACAATATTTAAAAATAATCAGAATAATGTTACAACAATGATAATGGTAATTATTACTTTGAAGTTTAGACTGGCACAAATGATAATATATGTAAGTTTTGTATATTACAACTTTAAAAGTTTTTTTAAAGACATTTTTTTCAAAGATACCTAGTATAGCAGGTTATGTGAGTTGAATGACTTGCATCCTTTTCAACATCACAAGGTATTGACCGGGTAGCAGAAACAAAATGAACACTGTTCCCAAACAGCTCATTATCAACTCCATAATTAAACTGGTTTGCTTGAGCAAAGCCTGAAAGAGAAAACAAACTGAAAAATTAATAATAAAAACAAAATTCCATAAATCTAACCATTTTTGTCAATACCAAACTATTTAATAATAACTTACATTCTATTTCATTCAATTCAACAAACATTTATTAAGCACCTACTATTTAGAAGGATTTGTATTAGCAACTAGGGATGCAAAGATGTAAATGAACATGGTTGTCAGTTGGCTTTAATCCACAATCCAGTGGGGAGGGTGGAAATAAACATGTACACAAATAAGTGTAATTGATACCAGGTAGAATGTGGTAGAGGAAAGAGAGAAATCCAGATAAAATATTCTAGGAAAATTGGAAGAAGTTGGGGAGAAATTTGTTTTGGGGAGATCAGAAGGTTTCCTGGAGGAGGTGATTCTTGAACTAAGTTTTCAAGGGAAAAAGAATGTCAGTAGGTAGATGGGAGTGCATTTCAAGGATAGAGGACAGCCTACACGGAATGGAAACAGAAGACAGCAAGATAAGATATGTAAATAAGAGAACATCCAGAGGATGGCAACCATAACGGTGACAGTCTGTCTCACATGATCAGCAGGTATTGGGTATGAAGGTACTGGGAATGCTTAGCCTGGAGAAGGGAAGAATCAGAGAAACATGGCAGCTGTCTTCAAGTATCTGAAGGGCTGTCACTCAAGGATGGATTAGATCTGATCTTTTGGCCTTGGAGGGAGGAACCAGGAGCAATGGGTGGAAGTTGCAAAGAGGAAAATTTGGATGATGTCAGGAGAAATGTTTAACTTTAGCTATCCAAAAAATGGAGTGGGTTGTCTTGCTAGGTTTCCTCTCATTCCTCTAATGAGTCTGGATGTTACGGTGGGGATTAGTCTGGGGTGTGGTAGGTTGGATGATATGGTCACTAAGGCTGTTCTCTTTTCACCCCAAATTCTGTGATTTTGTAAGATAGGGAACAGATAGCAGTCTAGTTTAGTTGAAGCTAATGTAAAGGAATAATGTGAAATAAAGTTGGAAAGGAGAGCGATAGGGACTGAATCTGTAATTTTATTGGTTTATGAAACCCCAAGGTGAAGAACTCCTTCCACTTGTAGTCTTTGAGATATGCCTAGAATGGTGAAGTGACAACCTCAATAACTCAAGGTCATAAAGCCAATATATGTTAAAGGCAAGACTTAAATCTTGGTCTTCTTTTCTTCAAAGCTATCTCTCTATCCTCTCTGGAAAGGCAAGGTGGAAACAGACTATGGAAAGTGTTGGAAACATTTATACTTTATCTTTGGGAAAACCCTAAGAATTTTAAATGGGGAGTGATATGGTTGTAATTGTGCTTTGTGAGGGCATTGTCCCTATCCCTTTCAACAATTTGGAACTAAAAGGTTTTATAAAACGATCAGGCATTTCAGGGAAGCATATAACAATAGGTCTTTATTATGGTGTATCCTAATAACAATATTTACAATTCATATAGCACTTTAAGTTTGCAAAGCGCACAACTCTGACAGATAGGTACTGCACACAGCTAGTAAGTGTTTGAGGCTGGATTGGAATTCAGGGTCACACTCCAGGTCCAGTGTTCTATTCATTGTGATGCCTCATTGTTTATTTTAACTCATACAATAGAAGGCTTAAAACCTAATTTGAGACTCCAGGATAAGGAACATGGAGGAGCGCAGCAGATAAGCTAAAGATACAGCAAGTAAGACTGTCAGAACCTCAGACATGATGGGCATTCCAGCCATGTTAGAAATGGGGGAGGGGGTAGGATGTTCAGTAGTAACGCCACAGGCTTGAAATACCCAGTTTTGCTAACTCTTCCATCACTCCTGGTTAAGGTTCCATCTCCTCCATTCTAGGAAAGTTCACCACTGTCCTTCCACCATGGTAGCTTATAGTATAGACAAGGGCAATTGATTTTATAGAGGGAGGATGGGCTTTCCATTTAGTTTGTACTGATTGGTTTACCCCTTTTTTTGTCACAGGCTGAGAGAGAAATGCTAGGGATTAGTAAGGGAAAGTACTAATTGAAGTATGGAACATGAACATTGTAGAAGTTTCTAGATAAAGGAAGGAAAAGGAGATATTAGGCAAGAGGAAAGAGCATATCTGGAGCAGAGACAGCCTGCTACAAGAGGTGCAAAAAAAAAAAAAAAAGAAGAAGAAGAATAGGGGTCGGAAACTCTTTCTAAAAGGAAAAGATTAGAAAGGAATAAATTCCAGTCATGGGTGTTGGCTTGTGCAATTGCAGGAAGGATAGAGTATAAAATTTAGGAAACAGTAAGCACACAGGGAAAATTCTGAAGGATGGTAGGTAGGCCATGTGAGGCACTCACCAGTTGGGACAATGTGTGCCCCAAGATGAAAGTCCCAGAACTGAAAAGGTCAAGTCCCAGGCATGGTCTCTGGCCATGACAGATCAGTGGCAAGGCAATATTTATGAGCATTAACAAACCATAAGGCCATCTAGCTATAGTGGACCATGTAAGGAACACAAGTCAAACAAATGTGACCTTCCAGAGTTGGAGTTCATGAGCTTACTTTAAGGTCTTGAACCTGTTAGGAGCTAGTGTTGTCTTATCCTCTGGATTAGAGTAAAGGAGAAGATAGAAGGTAGAAAAAGTTTTGAAATATGGAGGATAGACTCCTGACAGAGCCTTCATCTCAGTAAGACAAGAGAAAAAATATCTGTTGAGAGTGGAAGGAATACAGAGGGAGAAAAGAGGGAAATATAGGGAACAACTACTATGAACCATGTAAGAGGCATCCCATCAAAGATTAATAAAAGGGTTGTTAGGTTCAATAAGGCCCCAGTTGAGTCTACACTGAGTACATTTGGAATGGACCCTTTCACCATGGTTTGATGACCACCTCTAGCATTATTTGGTACTTAGGGAGTAGGAGTGAAGAAGGTATAACATAGGGAATGCCCAATATTTAATAGTCTAATCATTAGTCTCCTCCATTCAATTACTAATATTCTATCTGGACAAATTTCTCATTGATTGCTATATCCTTCATGTTCTCCGTGATTTCAAATCTGGGGCTGCCATTATACAAACCCTCTTCCCCATCCCCAAAAATCTGTTACCTTATTTTCATATTTTTTACCCAGTCCCATTCCCACTGTCCTACTTTAGTTCTGCCTGCCCCATAATAAACTTCATTTCACCTTATCCCTTTTCCTTTTTCACTCTTTCCAGCTCCTGCCCTGAGTAAGACATGGATCCTTTCTGACTACACTACTTTCTCAAAAACTATTTCTAGTACTATCTCTACCTCCTTCCATATTCCCAACTGTGTCAGAAAAAGGGGTGGAGAGTCATTGGAATAATTTCTTCCTCCTAGCCACTTCCAGATTATCCCTCAATCATTATTACTCAGCAACTGACTACTCCACTCTACCTCTCCTACATCATAATTTTGATCTCGTCATTTTCCACTTCTTAAACAGCCCTAATTACTGAATGGCAATCAGAGTGAGAACTCAGAAAAACCTTAGCTTAAAAAGGCTAAAATAACCCACCGCATCCTGGGCCATCTCCAGTTGTTCTGATCTATATCTGGCCATTGGACCCAGATGGTTCCATAGGACAAAGTGAGGCTGGTGATTTTGCACAGCCCTCCCAATTCACTTGCAAGTCATGGCATCATCTTGATGTCATAGTTCTCTTCCAGAACAAAGGATAAACCACAACGCATTATCCACTAGTGTTCCACTTCCATGTTCATGAGCTCCGAAATTCCTTTACCTTATCTTTGCCTTATGATTCCTAACCCTGTTCTTCATTTCTACTGTGACTTTCATTCCATAATTCTTTCTAAGGCATCACCTCTGAATTCTTCCATTTTCTAAATGGACTTTTTGGTGAATGACTTCAATTCTATACTCTCTGCCACTCTCAAATCCCTTGTCACCTTGGACTATCAACAATCATGCCCTGTTGAACCCTATATCTGCATTACTCTTACCATGTCTCTGTCATACCAATTCATGTGCCGCAGGATGGAGCTGGTTAGGTCCACCACAAATTTATTATCTAACCTCAACTGGGACTTTGTGTCTGTAAGAAAATAATTCTGTTGTGTCTGACCCCATGGACCATAGCATGCCAATGCATTTCATGGAGATTTTTTGGCAGATACTACTAGAGTAGTGTGCCATTTCCTTCTCTAGTGGATTAAGGCAAACAGAGATAAAGTGACTTGTCAAAGGTCATGCAAGTAGTGGGTGTCTGAGGCTAGATTTGAACTCAGATGTTCCTGACTCCAGGCCCAGTGCTCTATCAACTGAGCTACCTAGCTGCCTCCAAGGAAACAATTCTACTCCTCCCTAAATAATTCATTATTCATTTTCCACAGCAACTTCTCATTTCTCCACAAGTTATAATAATGCCCTAACCCCTCTAAAATGAGCCTTATACTTTCCTGAAAAAAAAGGCCATTTGCCAAGAACTCCCTCTTATCTTCCCCTCATTTCACAACACTGAGTCATCACTCAGGCATCTTCTCCCATTCCCTCCTCTTTCACTCCAATCTTTAATGAAGAGGTAGTACTTCTTTTTGCCAAGGTCAACTCCTATTGCATGCACCTTTGATTCCAGTTCCTTGTCTTTTTCAGCAGATTACCCCCATTATCACATACCATCTGTCTTTTATTTTAAATCTCTCTCCTATTGAACAGATCCTTCCCAGTTGTCTATAAACATACCAATGTCTCTCCCACTTAAAAAACAACGATCTCAATTACTCCAGTCATTCCTGCTAGCTATGTTTCTGTACCATATCTTGTGTCCCTTTGAGTTAAACTCCTATAGAAAGCCATCCATTCTAAGTACCACAACTTCCTTTCTTCTTCCTCCATTCTTTATTCTCTACAGTGTGGCTTCAGACTTCATCTTTCAAATGAAACTCCACTCTTCAGAGTTACTAGTGACCTGTTAATTGCTAGATTGGATTCCCTTTTCTCAACCCTCATTCTTCTTGACGTCTCTGTAGCAGCTGAGATTGCTGATAACCTTTTCCTCCTAAATGCTGTCTTTTCACTAGATTTTCATGCTGCTTCTCTCTCCTGCTTCTCCTCCCATCTGTCTGAATATTCCTTCTCCATCTCCTTTACTGAATCTTCATTAAATCAGACCTAAACAACTTGTGACCCCCAAAGGATTTCATCTACGTACAAAGGATGTTTTCCTCTACATTTTTTGCAGCTGCTGGAAATCCTTTGGCTTACTGCAAGCAGCCAGACGGCCATAAACAGCTCGTGGGCCACAGGTTGTGCAGGCCTGATTCATGCCATGCCCAATAAGTATGGGTATCTTCCAAGGCTCTGTCCTGGGTCCCCTTTTCTTTTTTTTTCTTTGCTCTCCACTTCTTAAAGAGGCCTATTCACTGAATGGGCATAACCTCACTCAAAGCGAGAACCTGAAAAGACCTTAGCCTAAAAGGGCCAAGGTGTCCCATTGCATCCTGGGTCATCTCCAGTCATCCTGATGAATATCTGGTCACTGGACCCAGATGGCTCTGGAGGAGAAAGTGAAGCTGGTAACTTTGCACAGCCCTCTCTCCCTCAAATCAAACGCAACTGCAAGTCATATCATTATCTCCCTGATGTCATGGTCCTCTTCAAAAACAAAGTAAAAACACAACATGACAGTGATTTTATCAGCCCCTATGTGTTCAACTGTCATAATTGTGCAGGTGATTCTCAGATCTAAATAACTAGCCCTTGGCTTTCTTCTTTGTAGTTTCACGAATTCAGCTACTTTGGGGAACATGGTACTAGATATCCCATAGGCATCTCAAACTCAAAATGTTCAAAATAAAACACATTTTCTTCTCTTAAACTCTTCCTTCTTTGCAATGTTCCTATTATTGTCAAGGGTGTCACTATCTTCTGATTTGCTCAGACTCTCAACCTTCATCATCCTTGAATCCTTACTCTCACTCCCTCCCCAAATCCAATGCATTCTCAAATATTGTCATTTCTGTCTTTACTACATCTCTCATATACATCCCCTTCTCTGCACTCACACAGCTAGTAAAGTGCCCTAGTAAAGGCACTCATCACCTCTCTCGTTGTATTGCAACAGAATAGAATAACCTTCTCTGATTCAAGTCTCTCCCCACTCCAATCCATCCTCCAGCAGCCAAAGTGATTTTTTTTAAAGTGCAGGTCTGACCATTTCACCCCTCTCCCTCTTACTCAATAAAATCTCTATTATATTCAGAAGTAAATATGAAAGTCTTTATAACCTAGTCCCCTCCTACCTTGACAATCTTCTTATACTTTATTCTTTTCCACACTATAACCCAGCTATACCAGTCGACCTATTGCTTCTTGCTGATGATGTTCCATTTCCCTTTGGCTGACCTTTGGGAACCGTATCCCATGTCTGAAATGCTCTTCCACATTGCCACTGCTTCTTAGTTTCCCTTGTCTTCATTCTTTAAGACTCATGTCAAATCTGCAGGAGGCTTTTCCCAGCTCCCTCTCCAAGTGCCTTTTCTCTAAGATTATCTTCTAACTAATCTGCATATATTTTGTATGCACTGAGTTATTTTCCTGTAGAATCATCCATTAGAATGTGAGTTCCTTGAGGATAGAAACTGTTTTTTACCTTTCTTTGTATCCCCAGAATTTAGCATAGTATGTGGTTCAAAGTAATCATTTAATGAAAGTTTAATAAATAAGAGCTTGTTGGTTAATATTTAACTGAAACTGAAGATAATAACTAAATCGGGAATATCAAAAGGGCAAGAGAAGAAAAAGAACTCAAAGCATACGGCACCTCCTTATTAAATTGCGTAACTATAGGATCATGACCGTGAAGGAAAGGAAGTGAGACTACAGCAGGAATGAAATGGGAGAATTGAGAGTGGTACTAAAGGACTTAGGGCCACAATGAGGCTGAAAAGAAGGTTCAGAAAGAATTATGCAATGGAGAAGTGGGGAACTGTGGGTGAGGAATATTGATAGAATACATAGAGGAGGAAAATGGAATTAAAGTGGAGTAAGAGCAAAGGCTTTAGGATAAATTCTAATAAGAATGTGGCTGTGATGAAGCCCCTGACAGGTACATTCCCATGAATGTATCAGGGAAAGTCTATTTGGTCTCATGAAAATATGGGTAGAATCTGGTAATAATAGTAATAGCTAGCATTTATAGCATGCTTCAAATATATTGTTTCACAACCCGGAGGTAGGTATTACTATTATCCTCATTTTACAAATGAGGAAACTAAGACAGACAGAAGTTAAGTGACTTGCCCATAGTCACACAGCTACTAAGTTTCCTCATCTGGATTTGAACTCAAGTCTTCCTGACTCCAAGTCCAAAGTTCATTCTACCATATCACCTGATTTGTTAGAATATTTCTTTTGAGATAATCATACATATGTGAATATAAAACAGAATTGTTTTGACAGCCACTATGGAGAATGGATGGAAGAAGGAGAGATGGGAAGCAGGGAACATTAGAAGGCTATTGTAGTGGGTCAGGAAAGACCTGAAGTGATGGGGCTGAAATATAATGAAGGCTTTGTTAGAGTTCTGTCATGATATGGTTCTGCCTTCTCAAAGGACATCAAACTCTAACTATAATCTGACCTGTGTTGGACACCTCCAACACGTAGATCTCATTCTCTGTTTTAAGCACTATATGGGAAGGTATTGGCAGCTGCCTTCCAGCCTCTAAAGGTCAACCACTCAACCTTGCTTACTGTGTTGGCGTGTACCACTAAAGAAGATGAGAAAATCAGGGACAGCAAGAGCAAGTTTTCAGGGGGGAAGTGAAGTGTCTTTACAATATCAGTCCACAATATAAGTTTTATTTTATTTTATTTTATTTTTAACATGAACTGTGACTTCACAAGAATGGGGAACACCTGGTGAGGAAACTCCAATCTAGCAATGCAGATCAGAAACATTTCCGCATCTTATAGTCATAAAGAGTTGCCTGAGGCACTGAAAAACTAAGTGAATATAGCCCAGGGTCACACAAATAGTGTATGTCACAGGCAGGACTTGAACTCAGAACTTTCTTTCTCAGAGGCTTGGTTTCCCTCTACTATGCCACACTGAATCTTCCCCCACAACAATCCTGTGAAGTAGATAGCACAAATATTTTTCTTGTTTACTACATGAAGAAACTGAGGTTGTAGACTTTTATGCTAAGATCACACAAGGGAAGTTAATGATAAGTATAGAATAGAAGATCCTCTAGTCCTAGCTCCTCATCTTCCAGATAAGGAAACTAAGATTCATGGAAGTTAAGTGACATACCCAAGGACATCCAAGTAGTAAGTAACAGAAGAAGGATTTGAACTCAAATATTCTGACTCCAGTCAGGATTCTTTTCTGAGGTACCACACTAAGTGTTGGAGGTAGAGATTTTAACCTGATCTGTCCTGTCTCTAAATTAACTGCTGTTTCCATTACACTCCACGGCTCCATCCATCAGACCTCAGGCAGAGTAAAGATGGGAGGCACTTAATCAATGCTTATTGAATAGAAATGAAATTATTCCCTTTACTGAAAAATTCCTACACTAAGACACTGATGTCTATTTCAAATATAGGAATCTGAAAACTCAGGGCTTCCATGTTCTTTGACTATTTTCTTTTCACTTTATAACTTAATACATCTCCCAGGTGACCCTGGTCTCTCCTAATATAGATGGAAAGCCTGAAATGCAGAGAGAAAACAAAGTCCAGAAAATTGAAATTTTTCTCTACCTTGAAGAGAAGAATAATTTGACCTGCTAAAGAGTTTATGTGCTATATTTGTCTTTTGTTTAAATCTGATATATTTTAAAAGTAAATGTGTGCTTGATTCATTAATATTTGGTTTTAATTGATAGTTTTTAATCTGTGATATCTCTACAGTGAAATTATTTGACTACATAATAAAAGTTTTTAAAAAGTTTATACAGACTAATGCTGTCCTTTTGCCAGTTTTTTCTTATCTTCTGCATTCACAATGGGTTTAAAAAAGTGAAAAGACTTCTGGTAATTCACTGGGGCATGGAAACTTTTACTTGTGCTGTTGCTAAGGAAACATTTTTTCATTTATTTTTTTTATGTGGGTGCACACCTCACCAATGACAAAGTAACATGGAATCTAACCTTCAATGAATGGAATTATTCCAAAAATAAGAAATAAAAAATTCTAAGTTTCATAGGAAATAACTTTTGGCATTAGACATTGTCATAATAATAATAGTTTGAAGCATTTTTATAAAGTCAAAGGCTAATTTGCCTCTATCATATAAAAAATGAAAGACTATTAAGTAAAGCTTACATCACAGTAAATAAAATGTTTAAATGTCTTCTGATATTTTAGTTATTAATTTAACTTAATATGGTGGAGCACTGGATAGAGTCCTGGGCCTGGATCAGGATGATGAGAGTTCAAATCTAGTCTCAGACACTTACTAGCTATGTGACAATGGGAAAGTTGTTTAACCTTTATTTGCCTCAGTTCCCTTAATTGTAAAATAAGGATAATAATAATAATATCTATATCCCAGAATTGTTGTAAAAATTAAATGATATAATAATTATAAAGCCTTTAGCATGATGCTTGGCATATAGCAAGCACTATATAAATATTAGCTATTATTATTATTGCTGATAATAATAATAATGAAAACTGCTCAAGTAATATCATTTATTCACATAGCTCATCTCAAAGAGTTTATTGAGATATAGATGAATGTACTCTTCCAAAAACAATGTTAATTAAGATGCAAAATTCCAAAAAATGGAATTAAATGTGAAGTCATTAAGGACCAAGCTCAAAAACCAAGAATTAGAGGAAAAAGTATTTGATATCCAGGAGCAAGAAACAGCTAAAGTTTTACTTTGAGATTTATAAGGTATAAAGTGCTTTGTGGGTACCAAGTACTGAAAACCACAGCCTCTTGATAGCAATATGATTGATGTTTCATTGCTATGCTTTTATCATGGGAATGTGTCAGTGACAGCAAAGATGACAGTGACATCTAATAGGATAATTAAAAGTACTTTCCCAAAGGTAGAATAAGTGAGACTAGATATGATGGCTAGCTTGTTCCTAGACTACTGGGGCTAGGCCAGAGTTAGTTTGGCATTTAGAGACAAGGAACAGTTGAGTAATTTTTTTCCAGGGCATTAGTTCTATAATGTTCAATACTTTGTTTAATGACAAATTACTATTAAAAACAAGGTTCACTATCTTAATTGATAATTTTTCATCAATCAAAAAGCATTTATTAAGTATCCACTGTTCCAGATATTTGCTAGGTACTTGAGATACAAAACCAAAAATTGAAACAATTTTGACACTGAAGGAACTTACATTCTAAGAGGAAAAAAGAAAAAATATAGAAAAAGAAAAAATATATCCATATGTGTATATATATATATTTGGAATAAATATAAGGGTAATATGTAGAAGCTAGGATAATAGTTAAATATAAGATAGTTTCAGAAAAAGACATCACAAAAACAGTAATGCTTGAGCTGTGTCTTAAGGAAGAGAGGGATTATTTGAGGCATGGGTGAGGAAGGAATAGTATTCCAGATTTCAGAAATAACCAGTACTAATTGGAGATGGGAAATGGAGTATCACACATGAAGAACAGAGAGAAGGCCAATTTATCTATATCTCAGAGTGTGGGAGGGGGAGTAATATTCAACAAGTCTGTAAAGACAGGTTGGAGACAGACTGTAAAGGGCTTTAAATACTAAACAGAGGAGTTTGTGTTTTATCATATAGGCAACAACCAGTCATGAAAATGATTGAGGAGAATGACAGTCACATCATGGTACTTAAGGAAAATTACTATGGCAGCAGTGTATAAGGTAGACTAAATTGGAGAGACTTGAGGCAGTGATACCAAATAGGGGCCAATGAAAATAATCTAGGTAAGAGGGGATGATGTCCTGAACATGGTCAGAGCTATATGAATCAAGAAAAGGGGTCAGATGAGAGAGACGTGGAATTAGAGAAGAAAAGGTTTAACAGATGACTGGGTGTTAGGGGTGAGGGAGAGCAGGGAAATGTAGATATATAAAATCAGAGAAAATAGAAGAAAGATGATGTTTTTGACAGAAACAGGGCAGTTTAGAAGAAGAATGGCTTTGAGGGGAGAGAGGAAGGATGATGTTCTATGGCCCAGAATCACACAGCTAGGACGTGTGTGAGGCCATGTTGAACTTTGATCTTCTTGACTCCAAGGGCAGTGTTCCACCCACTGTGCCACCTGAATACCTCAAAAAGGCAGGACAAAGTATCCAGATGGAGAAGGGTGGTCAATGGTGTCAAATCCAGTATCAAGAAGCATTCCATATGCTAAAAAAAACTCCATCACATTTAGCAATTAGGAGATCATTGGTAACTTTGGAGAGAACCATTTCAGTTTCAAATGAAGTCAAAAGCCAGGTTGCAAAGGAATGAGGAGTAAGAGAAGAAAAAAAAGAGACAATCATTTTAGGTTCCTTTTTCTGGGGTTTTGATGAGAAAGGGAGAGATACAGGACAACAACTGGAGGGGATGGTAGAGTTTAATATTTTTTTAAGGATGAGGGAGACATGTTTGAAGAAAGTAAGGTAAAAACCAGCAAAAAAGAGACACAGACTAAGAAACACAGATAGTGACTGAGAGCCAGAGACATACAAAGAGAGACACATAGACACACAGACTTAGAACTAGAAGTAGAAATAGAGACAGAGAATAATAGGAACACAGAGAGAGACAAAGACAGAGACGCAGAGAGAATGATTGAGGTGAGAAGATTGGCTGGTTTTTACTTTCTTTTTATCTCTAGTGCTTGGCACACTGCTGGGTATAAAGTTGTTGCTTAATAAGTGCATTTTGGAGTTTTTACTTGTTGGAGAAGAGGGCAGGATCAAGGTCACAAAAGAGGGATTTGCTTTGGGGAGAAAACCCACTTTATTGTCAGACACTGGGAGAGAGGAAGAGAGAGTAGGGGGTGATGTCAATGTCTATTGAGATGAAAGGAAGAAGAGGGACCTCAATTTTCCCAGTGAGGTAAGAGGTGAGATCTTGAACTGAGAAAAAGTCGGGGAGAGGAATGTCTTTTAAGCTTGAGGAGAAAAGAAAAGCTCTGGAGTAGCTAAAAGAATTTCTAATAGAATGAAAAAATAGGTGGACTTTTAAAACTTATCTCTAATAAACATGGCTTGCTCTGGTTACTCACTCCATATAAAAGTAAAGGAATACCATACAAGGAATGGGGGAGGAAAAACTGAAAAAGAACTGGAGTAAAGAACCTAGAAATATTCTTGCAGCATCACTAACTTACTCTATTGAAAATCATTTCAATTTAGTTTACATTTATTTCTTGGTGAGAGTGAGGGATTATACAGATGGACAGACTCTTAAACACTGGAGTAAGGTCTCTGACATCGAGGGAGATCCTCTATGGAGGATGTATGACAATCATCCATTGAACAAAATTACAGTTAAAAAAGCATAGAGGGGTTATCATTTGTTTTGGGGGAGGATCACCTACACCAGTGAGTCTATGAATCCGCTGAAGTATGCTTGTGACAGTCAAGTTAATAAGAACTTATTAAGTGGTGACTATGTGCCAGGCACCGTGCTAAGAGTTAGGGATAAAAGAAAGCAAAAGAGTCCCTGGCCTCACCTTGATCATTCTAGGGATGGGGGACTGCCAGTGAAAATACACTGAGTGGGAGATGGAATGTTTTGTTTGAAGAACAGCAAGGAGGCCAGTTTTATTGGATCACTTAGAATGTAGAAAGAACTGAGATGTAAGAAGACCTTTAAGGTAGGAATGAGCTAGGCTAAGAAGATCTTTAAAATGAAGCATTTTATATTTAATCCCAGAGGTAATAAGGAGCCACTTGGGTTTATTGAATGGCCAGTCTACTGATTTAGGATCATTTGTAACAGCTGAGTAAAGTACTGGAGTGGGGGAGATGAGGCAGAGAAAACAATTAGAAGCTATTTCAATAGTCCAAGTTTGAAGTGATGATAGCTTATACCAGGGTGATGGCATTTTCAGAAGAGAAAATGGAGCATATATGAGAGATGTCATAAAAGTAGAATCAACTTGGTAACTGACTAAATATGGGGAGAGTAAGGACAAAAGCTAAGTTGAGAGACTGAGAGGATGGCAGTACCCTCCACAGTAATAGGGAAGTTAGAAAGAGGGAAGAATTGTCAGGGAAAGATAACGAATTTGGTTTTGATGTGGTGTTTGTAACTAAATAATTAACAATGTCTTCCAACATGTACAACTTACAATACTTCTCAAAATTCCACATTAACTTTAAGGAAAGACAAAGTGGAACATTTTATTGAATTTTAAATTTTTTCTTTTCCACCACCTAAAAAGCCTTTAGAGATCAGAACTGTACTAATTTTTAGTCTTCGGAAAGCACAGAACCGAAAGAATGAGGAGGGAAAGTTATAAAAGGAAAGCACATTTCTACCTGCTTCCAGGAACCATTTATTTATTCAACAAAGTTTTACTGGAAGCGTATTACGTACTTGTATTGTGGCAGATGATAATAAGGGATATAAAAAAAGGCAAAAAAGATGACTCTTTTCTTAAGTAAAAATGGGATTCAAGAGGTTAGTTGATCAAGGTGATAGGACAGAGACAAGGTTGAGCAGTTTGGGGAACTTTCTTTTCTTTTCCTATTTCAGTTCCCCCTTTCCCCCAAAAAGACTAGTGCCTTTATCTGGCATGAAAAAAATCCACTTAATAAATTAAGTAACAGGTATGAACTCCTCACTCATCCATATCCAGGCTTTGGATCCGAGCAAGTAATTAAAAACAAGAACTTAGTTGGGCAGGCTCCCAGGAATTCTTGGAAGGCTGTTGATTAGGAGGCTAAGGAATGGAATTTTACTTTGCTGGCCAGGTAGAGAGAACAGTCGTCAATCAATTAATGAAAAAGCATTAATTAAATGTCTAATGTGGGCCACATACTATAATAGGTACTAGAGATGCAAATACTCCAAGCCTTCAAGGATTTTACATTCTTAATAAGATAAAAAATAATACACTGGATAAATCGTAAATACTTTAAATAGATATCATAAAAATGAATATATATGTACATATCCTCATGGATATATATGCATATTTATGTTCATTTGCATTCATGGCAATAATCATGCTTAAGGGCTACACATACACACATTCTACCTTTACACTGGAAACTAACAGTCAAAAAGGAAACATACCTTCTCCTTTGATAGTCAGTCGTGTTGCTCCATTTATGCTGCCATATTTAGGTAATATTTCTGTGACTTTAGAAATAGTCTTTTGGCCATCTGAAAGGTAGTCAAATGATAAGAATGTAAAAATATAAAGTGCAAACTTTCTATCATTAATCATAAAGTCTAAAACTTGTGTTGTATAGTACAGTCATATAGAAGAAATAATCACTGAGATTATGGCAATGGAAGAAAAGGGAACTAAATATTATTTTCAGTTTTATTAGTATGTACTGGGTATCTGAGAGACATTTATTTTAACCTAATAAATAAAAGCACCTAATGATCATGGAAAAGTACACAACATTAAGCTCAGAATAAGTTACACATCCAGTTATATAATTAATATAATTAATAGTTATAATGTGTGATAGAGAAGTAAGCAAGCGTCTATTGTGTCTTCTGAGCGCCAAGCACTGTGCTAGATACTGGGCATATTAAGACAAACAAAATAGTTCCTGATCTTACATTCTACTGGACACAATTCTTCATATTATTATTTGACAAAAGTAATTATTAAATAATATTTAATATCATATGACACTATTAGACAAAGTATCTCACAATCTTCTAACATAAAAAATATGAAAATTTTAAGGATAAGCACATATTGAGGTGGGAAGTAGAAAAAGTAACTATGAGATTACAAAGTCAAGTCAGGGCAGAGTTAGAGATCAACCTTACCCTCATATAATTTACAGTATAATGAAGATGAATTCAAACTGTAATGTGTTTGACCACAGCAAGTCATGAACATGTTGAAAATTACATACATACATACATGTGTGCACACACAAAATCAGAGTTTTACAAAAATGAATAATAGTTTAGTCTCCTTAAATACTTTAATTTTATTTGTTTTTGGTGTTGGATCTGAAATTCCATTGGTACAGGAAGAATAACTTCTACCAGTATAAGCCATCACCGGCACTTGGGAACTTCTAGTTTTCCAGGGGCATTGAGAGTTTAAATGATTTGTGTAGTATCACATGAACAATATGTTTTAGAAGTAGGATGTGAATACAAGTCTTTCTGACTCTAAGGCTGTATATCCACCAAGTTTTGTACATACTAAATTTTACATGTGTGCTAAGTATCAGATTTGAAAAACATCATGGACATTGCCACAGGAATTAAAAGAAATTAGAAATCTAGAAGAAACCTGTCATTTTTTTTTTAAAAGCAGCCTTCAGAAAAGTAAGCACAGCAATTTCTTTTTAGTTGCAAATGGAAAGATAATATTTAAGAATCAGGTAAAAATGTCACCAGTACTATGTCCTTATTGTAATACTATGCCAAATTCATAGTTTAGAGATGGGGATAATTTTACAAAAGGCTGAAAGAAAATGCTGTAAATATTATTAAATGGTTGGAAAATGGAGCATAAGAAAAGAGTATGGGAACTGCAATTAAGTAGTTTACGATTAGGAGAAATCTATATTGACTACAAATATATATATACACACACACACAGTATATATTAAAGTATTCAATAAAAATAGACAAAAGTTCTTTGATTCCTTGTGAAAGTCCTCTCCCCAGCTCCTTTTCATCTTCAACACATACTTCCTTGCCTTTAGAATTCTAGAAATGTTTAAAATATGTTTATATTTCCAGACAATGTACAGTCAAGGATAGGAAACCTAGTAGTTGTTACTATATCTTACCTAGCTCCATAATGTGTCTCAAGTTTATTCTTTTACAGATATCTGGCCCTGCACTTCACTCCAATTTCTTATCTCATCAGTATCTTCCCAGACCTCTCCCTGGTAACAGTCTGAGGACACTAGACAATCTGCCCTGGTGGCACAAACCTCACCTCATTGCTCTCCAGTGCTTTTGCTAGTTTACCTTTATTGGGGCTTAAGGAGCTTTGGAAGTGTGAAGGGTAAAATACTCCAGCCCAAACCTACAATCCCTGGTTGCTCTCTTCCCTGGTGAAACACTAAATAAATTAGTTACTAAAAGGAAATAATTAAAAACCTAACACAAACCATCTCTGTCTTGAACCTGAAGTCTCTTGGAAAAAGCACTGATTGTGAAGTCAGAGGACATGAGTTCAAGTTCTGTCTCTGATGCTCAATCTCTGTATGACCTTGGGCAAGTCACTTAATCTGCATAGGTCTCAGTTCATCTGTAAATGTAGAAGTTCTGTTACATAGCCTCTGAGGTCGTTTCCAGCATTTTATCTTATCCCCTCCTGAACTTTACTCACACTCCCTCATTCCCAACAGACCCACCCTCCCCAATACCTACAAGGCTGGTAACCAAGTAACTGTCAGGCACCCAACCTAATCCTTTTCTCCTAATCTCTCTGACTTCTCCCGGAGTTTTCCTGGGACTCAGAGCTGTGAGTTTCTGGCAGTGTTGGTGCTTGAAAGTTTCCACTTCTCGCTCGGCAGGGCTGGGGCTGAGTTGGTAGTTGCGGGGAGGGAAGCTAGAAAGGGTCGTGCCAATAATATGTCCATGATGCGGCAGCGCCCACCCCATCTCCCGCGTTACCTGTGCCATGCTCCGCAGCGCTGAAGAGCAGCGCCGAGAGATACAAAGTAGCGCATACGCTCCGGCGCTCCATGCTCTGTGCTCAGTCAGGAGTTACTGTTAGGACAAGGGGGGGTCTTCGCCCCCAGCTCTCGGAGAGCCTCTGGCAGCTGGAATAGCGGTTCTCTAACGATTCCACACCCAGGACCTAAAGCACACCAACTGGGATGTTCTCACATCCTCTCAGACACTGGCACACTCAACCGCCCACTCCGCCCCATTTATGCTCCGGCCTCTTGCTAACCCGACTACCAACAACAGCTTGTCATGCTGATAACAAAGCTTTGCAGATCCCCTGGGAAACAGAGCCCAGCCCGCGACACACTATCAGCCCGGTCCTGGCTTACCCTGCAGAGAATCAATAGATACTGGAGTTCTTAATTTATACTGAGTTCTCTGTTCACTGCCTGCTTTAATTGTTTATGTTTCTTTCTTTTTAGACCCTGGAACTGCAAGCTTTAATTTTAACTCTGCTGATTGAACTGTTATTAGTTATCCATAGGGTCTTCCTGGACACATCCACGACACAGTCTGCACCTGTTTGGCTCATGTAACTTTTTAGCAGTGTAAAAGACTGGCATCGAAGACTATAGTAGAGTGGTTAGAGAATTATACTCACCATCAGGGAAACCTGCGTTTTGAAGCCTCCTCTGACATACACTGGCTATATGGTCCTGGGCAAGTCTCTCCTTTTTGTTATATTTTAATTTATGGAATAAAACAAGCATTTCCATAAAATAGCATAATAAAAAAGGTGATTGCTCATGAAACTGCAAACTGCTATGTATAACTTACTATTCCTTTCAAAATATGAGCAAGTCTCTCAATCCTTAAGTACCTTTCTGGATCAGAGGTTGTAAAACACCTGTCCCAACAAATGGAGTTCAGTCTGAACCAAATAAAAATATAATTAGGAAATATTCAACGAAATAAATAAAATACAATAGAACACAGATATTGTTAATATGTGGCATTCTTTTTTAATGTTTCTGTTTACATTATTATATATTTCCCAACTATTTTTTAAAATATTTTTTAATGTTCATCTAAAAATTTTTGTTCTAACATCGATTATACATATTGAAGTCATGCAAGACATAATACTGTGTGTGGTTTTCTAATCTGATATACAATTTGCAGGGATAGTTGTGTATGATTTAGTGACCCTCCTTCCTCCTTTTTATTTGAGCTTGATATCACTGCTCCAGATAACTTTTTCTGGCAGTGTAGATGCTTGAAAGTTTCCACTTCTTGTCTGGAGGAGGTGGAGATTGGTATTTATAGAGGGAGTTTTATGTCTATCAATGAAATAACAGGTCTTAAAAAGAATCAACTAGTACATTTGTCATGCTGTTTAGTATTGGTGATTTTTTTATCTTGTAATATATATGAATGTAGGAGGTCTGCAAGAAGAATGGGATATTTACAACTTCTCTGCAGTTGTAATAGGTCCAGCCTAAAATAATAAAATGCTCTCGCAAAGATCCTGGTTCTCGCTACTTTTACATGCTTGGTGTTAAAGGGAGGGAAAGGGTGGTTGCTCTTTAGAGCTCTGGCCTTCCTGCCCCACAGATCAAATACCTGGCATTCCTGATTGTGGTAACTGGTATAATTTTTTGATCTAAGCCTTTCACAGGGAAATGGGTTCATAAGGGATGAAGACTTTCCAAGAATGAAATTCTGAAAATTCACAAATTATCTTGACCTGGATTAGATAATTTCTATGATCCCCTCTATCACTAAAACCTGTGACATGGTAAAAACTACAAAATCTCATTTTGGAGGGACCTCAGAGGCCACCTAATTGAATCTGTATAAATGAACAGGAATTCTTTCTACAATATTTGCAAGTGGTGATTAATCCTCTTTTCAAAGACCTTGAGGAAAGAAGGAAGTCATTTCTGCCTGTGACAATCCAATCATTTTTCTTACATTGAGGTTACATCCCACTCTACAACTTTCACCTAAAAAGAAGCATTTCAGTAGGAAAAGTGGAAGAGTTAGAGTTAAAGATTTAGAATTTGGGTAGAGTTCTGGCTCTGCCTATTAGTTCCTGGGTACATCCCTTTATCTTTCCTGGCCTCAATTTCCTCTTTCTTCTACAGAATTAAGGGGTTGGACTTCAATGACCCTTTCTGTTCTAAATTTAAGATCCCACTATCCCTTCCTGCCACTTGGACACTATTATCATAGAAACAGTAGCTGGCTAAACATGAGTGGGGAGTATTTTGTAGTTTTTTTTCATTTCATAGTTTATTGTGACTAATTAATTCATTCTTCGTCAAGTGACTGGATTCCCGGAAATGAGATCCTTATATTTAGGTAGGTCAGTACTTAGAAAATAGTTTTGGTCTGTTGCTAGGGCCTAAGCTTTTCCAATATGGTAATACCTATTAGAATTTATTCTCTGCTGGTATTCTGTTCATGAATGCAGTATCACCTGCTACAATAAAGCATCAGCATAGGATTTTGGGGAGGAATGAGGAATATTGTTTTTAAAACAGGTTTCTGTATCAGAGAACACCTTAAGATCATTGAAATATACACATTTTTTTCCATTATATTTTCTTCTGATTTGGTGTTAGCATTCCTCTTGTTCTGACTTACTTCTAAAGGAAACTTGAATGAATTATCTACTTCTCATCATGGCAAAGATTCTTACAAAGTTCAATATTTTCCAATTTCCTTTTCTTATCATGTAAATCAAGGAGAATTTGGCAAGTCAAGTAGAATTTGGCAGTAGTTTTAAGGTTAGAAGTGACCATATCAGATACTTCTGGTGGCATTTAGTAAGTATTTAATAAGTGCCTGTTTATTGACTCACTTGCTACATGTAGTAGTAAATTCCTACATTTGACTATAACATATAATAGTAAATATCTATATGGTATTTCCTTGGAATTTTGTTGTTTGTTTGCTTTTATTTATTTTTAACTTATGAAATAACATAAGTATTTCCATAATATAGTAAAATTAAAAAAAGATTAAACTGTAAATATGTTGTATACAACTTGCCATTCTTTTTAAATATATAATAAAGTTATACTGTAAGTTTTTGTTTGTTTGAATGAGCTCTGTATCATATCTGAGTTAATGACATGGAAATGCTCTCCTGCCGTTTTCTCGTGTCTGCTAGTGCTCGAAACCTCAGTCAGTCTTATAGTCTGAGTAAGCCTGGTGACATTATCTCACCTGTCCACACTCCACAAATTGGCTTTTAAGTGACCTTTTCTCCTTTATTCAAGGAGAAGAAATGTTGATAAAATATTACGGGTGATTTAATAATTTATTTTTAGCCCCACCCTCATAAGATAGTTTATTTTCTACAATCTATTTCCTCAGTATCCATAGACTTGGATAGTAAATAATCCTGCAACTCCAATAATGTAGAATTAAAATTCAAGAGATTTTAAACCTCTAACTTTTTGTAGAGATGACCATCATTATCTCCTCAGAGTCTTCCTTCCAAGATCTCTTCAGACAGGATGAGGTTTACTAGCATATATAGCAAAGAATCATACAGAAACAGAAAAAAAGAACAACTTTTACTCACATCACTCAATGACAAAGAAATGTTGGAGAACGTGAACGAGTGAAAAAGATGGGATTGTCTCTTCCCCTGCTCACAAGTTTATATTGCTTGCAGATTCAAGGTGGACAAATTCTCCCTGCAGTCTTCTCTGCTCCAGTGACTCATACTCCACTTGTTGCTCTGGGCACAGCTGCTGGTCTCAGCAGAAAGTGACACCATTTCACCTCTAGAAACCCGAATAGAAAGAAAAAACATAGCAAACACAGGCAACTTCCCTTCAATCTGGTATCATGGCTTTGACTCCAACCATACTCTTACCACAAAGCGATTGATAGAATCCCAGGTGGTAAAGAGAGAATCCCAGGAATATAGAATGTCAGAATTTTTTCCACTTAGGTTCCATTAAGAGTCATCTTAGGTCTAGGGAAATTTAAGCAAGATGATTGAAAATGGAATGGACTTTAGTAGTAGTGATGATTTAAATTTTAAAAGGTTCCTGTAGAACCTTTGATGTTTGATGATGGCTTGTGAAGTGTACTACAGGGTAATTCATACTTCAGGTAGTACTAGCTGGACTGAATGAATTGTGAGGTACCTTCTGACTCCAAGGCTCCATGCTGTGTGATACATCAGATGTCTAGAACCAATTTGAAGGTCTTCCAGACTTTGTGCTTCCCATGTATATGTTAGTTGCCATAAGTTAAGTGATGTGAATTCTAGGATTAACAATTTTGACAAAGGATTGTTTCTCTTAACACCTGTTGCTGTCCATGTTACTGATTCATTAAGCTTAAGGAGCTGGTGGAAGCCTCAGGTGCTAGCAATAATTTTGAAATGCCATGTGGCAGTTGTTGCTTTTCTGACAAACCCTATGTAAGTGGTACAAAAAAAATCTGCAAGTAATGCAAATCTAGTTTTATTACTTCAAATGATGTTTTCATATTACTGGGAAATTCTTATCAGAACATTACTCTGAATAATAATAGGGCAGATAGATTCTCAAAGAACCTATGTATCCAGAGAAGCCTTCCCCCATTCATTTCTTGGCAGCTGGCACTTTTTCCATCCTTCTTTCTGAATTCCTGAGTCCTAACTCTAGTAGGAGTAGTTGTGTTGTGTGTTTTTTGGAAGAAATGACTCATTTTAGGAATCCACTAGTCCTTATTTCTTTGAGAGAATCCTCAGAGTGACTGCTGAGTAGTTCAGCCTCCTAGAAGGTAAGTACTATAATGTTGAGCATGGTGTACCTGCATCAAATAAAGTGCTGTGTTCTATGAACAAAGCAGAATTGCAGTAGTTCAAAAACAAACAAATAAAAGTGAGATGTACAAATTTGAAAACATCTTCATCACCATTGTTCAAATGCACTAATTGTGCCTGACTACTAGTAAAACATTCTAAGCTCATATTGGTCTGATCAGCCACAGACACATTGTACCTTGACTCCACCATAATGATGCCATTTATGTCCTCTTTGAGAATGAAGGATCAAATATCCTTCTATTTATCAGTTCTTTCTCTGAAGGTAGATAGTATCTTCTGTCATTGGTCCTTTGCAGTTGATTTAAATATTTAGAATAACTTAGTCATTCAGAATTATTCTTTGAGCAATATTGCTGTTACTGTATCTAATATTCTCTATGTTCTGCTCATTTAACTCTGCATTATTTTATGGAAGTTTTTCCATAATTTACTAAAAATGTCCTCATTGTTTCTTACAGCACAGTAGTCGTCTATCATAATCATATACCACAACTCAGTTAGCCATTCGCCAATTGATGACACCACTCAATTTCTAGTTCTTTGCCACCACAGAGGGCTGCTATAAATGTTTTAGAACATATAGGCTCTTTTCCTTTTCCCTTGATCACCTTGGAAAACAGACCGAACAGTGGTATTGTTGGGTGAAAGAGTATATAGTATTTTAGAACTCTGGGTATAATTTCAAATTGTTCTCCAAAATGGCTGGATAAATTCACAGTTGCAACAGTAGCACACTAGTGTCCCGATTTTTTCTTATCTCTTCTGACATTTGTCAGAAACTAGGTATAGACCAGTATCTTATACCATTTGCCAAGATAAAGTCAAATGGATACATGACCCAGATACAAAGGGCAATATCATAAGTAAATTAGAACATGGAACATGTTACATAAAAACTTATGGATAGGAAAAGAATTTAAGAATAAACAAGAGATAGCATTGTGAGATAAAAATGGATAATTATGATTACATTAAATTAAAAAGGTTTTATACAAATGAAACCAATGTAACCAAGATTAGAAGGAAAGCTTGTTGAATTCTTCTATGCTTTAGAGATTCTTGCCAGAATGAAACTTACCACTGCTTCATACCTTGGCCATGATAGAGCTGTCAGTCCTATCTAGGCTTGATAAAGATTTCTGGGAAGTTGGGAGAATTTTGGCAAAGCTATTGAGATAGTATTTCAAAAGGAATTCAGATGAATTCATCAAAACATTAAGTTCAAATATTTTTAAACTTATATTCTGGGGGGAAAAAATAGCAGCCCACCACCACTAGATGATAATGGAAAACAAGAGGAGACTCTATCTTCAGCTGCAACAGACAGTAATTAAACTAAGTTTGGAGACATCATCACCCATACTAAGGAGAATTAGAAAGACAAATTAATAATTGGACAACTTAGTTCACTTAATTTTATAGTACTTCCCTTCCTCCCAACACCCCTCCCCCATTTTTCATTGTGAAATTGATAGTATTATACAAAATTTTTCCAAATACCTGGCATTCTCACCATCAGAATCACACCCTACATAACTTTACCCCTTCTTCAACAAATGACATTTCTCCTCACCCCTTCTCTTTTGCCTGAGGTTAGGGTACTAGCACATTTGGGCAGGCGGTGGAGGAGGGGGAGAGAGAAAAAAGGTAAGATAGGCAGTGTGGCAAAATAAAAAGAGTATTGACTCTGGAGTCAAAAGGGTTCAAGGCTACTTCAGACATGTTAACTAGGTGACATGGGTACATCACTAAACCTCCTTGGTTCACAGTTTTCTTATCTGTAAAATGAAGGGGTTGAACTGCATAGTGTTTGATTTTGCTTTCTGGCTCTGGTTCTATAATCCCATAAGGAAAAGGAAAGAAGTGGACAGACAGGTATATATTTCAGATCAAAGAGTGAGTGTGTGTGTGTGTGTGTGTGTGTGTGCGCGTGTGTGTGTGTGTGTGTATGATCCTGGGTCTTTTGAAACTTGAATCTAATAGCTCTACCTCCCAACATATCTAAATAAGGAATAAACCCATGAAGCTTTCTTAATATCATTATTTAGCACCGGTACTGTGATCAATCCATTATTTACCTTAACTAACTCCATGGTGTTACAATGCACAATCTATTCTATTCTTAGAAGAAAAAAATTTCATATTTTACAACTATTGACTCATTATTTTTGCTATCTCCTTAGACAGTCATAGTTTGATACTTCAATGGATCTCATTAGCATGAATATTCCCTTAACTATTGGACAATCATAATCATAATCCATATTAATAGCATACTAGTTCTAGAGCTGAATGAGACTTCTGCAGCCAAATAGTCCAATCCTTTTTATTTTATTGATGACAAAATTCAGGTTCAAGGTCACATAGGCCGTAAATTTTAAGGGTAGAATCCCAAGTCTTCTGGCTGGATCCAATGCCCTTTGCACTATACTATGAGCCTCCACAACTTCTCACCCTTTAATTCTAGTACACAACTTTCCATAAATCTTCCAAAGAGGATTTAGTCAATGTACTGAAGTTCTTTTATTGGAATACTAGATATTTCTTAGATATCAGAACAAAACTTCAGGGGGCTATCTTTTATCTCATGCTTTTGCTTCATGACAGACTATCTCCTTTTACTGCTATGTATGTCCTTGATGCTATCTTTTATGCCCCATGCACATCACTTTTGGTAATAGTCTACAGCTTTACATCTACCATATAATTTTTTAAATCTATGATTGCTTTCTGTGATTTGTGAAACAGATAAAATTCTGTGCCAACTCCATTGGGAAACAACAGTGTGGTTGAGTGGAAAGAGTGCTGCACTTGAAGTCAGGAAAGATCTGCTTGACTTCCTACCTATATTGCTTGGTAGAAACATGAGTGGGAGCAATTCACTCAACATTTGAATCTCAGTTTCCTCATTTGTAAAATTTAAATAAAAATACTTGTGGTATCTATCTCAAAAGGTTGCTATGAGGATTCAATAAAATATATAAAATTCTTTGTAGACCTTCAGGTATTACATCAATGTCAACTATTTTTTTTCCTTTGTATAAGTTTATTTTTCTGAAATAATTTTTTGTATATTTTGTTTTAATATTACCTGAATGTTCCCTTGTATCTCTTCTCTTTCCCCTCCCAGAGTCATACCATAAAGCAAAGGGTTAAAAAAGAGAATAAGTTGGAGAAGGAAAAAATCAGTAAAATTGATCAATAAATAAAATATTAAAAATATATGTGATGGCCCACATCCATTAAGCCCATCCTCCATTCCTCTCTTCAGGGTGTTGCAGGGGTAGAAGAAATGTCTTCTCATATCTCTTCCTTGTTATTGTTGCTACTACGTGGTCATTTCAGTCTCTTTATAACCTCATCTGAGATTTTCTTAGAAAAGATACTGAAGTGGTTTGCTATTTCCTTCTCCAGATTACTTTGGCAGATGAGGAACCAAGGTAAACAGAGTTAAGTAACTTGCCCATGGTCACAGAGCTAGTAAGTGTCTGAGAACAAATTTGAACTCATGGAGATGAGTTTTCCTGGCTCCAGACCCAGTGCTTTATCTACTGTGCCACATAGCTGCCTTAGGGCCATGCATATTCTTTGTAATTTTGTAACATTCATTTTCAATTACTTTATCGTAGTTGCTCTTTTGGTTTACATTTTAAAAAACATTTTTATTTAAAGTTTCGAGTTCAAATTCTATCCCTCCTTCCTTTCCTCTTCTTCCCCCTCCTTGAGAGATAGAGATTATATGTGTACAATTAATCAAAACAGTTCCATATTAGTCATTTTGTACAAGAAGACTAGAATAAAAGAAAAAAGAAAGTGAAAACTAGCATGCTTCAGTCTGTGTTCAGTCAATACCAATTCTTTCTTTTGAGGTAGACAGTATGCTTTGTCATTAGTCCTTTGTAATTCTTTGAGTTCACTGTGTTTCTGAGAATAGCTCAGTCATTCACAGTTCTTCATTGAACAATATTGCTATTACTCTGTACAATATTCTCCTGGTTCTGTTCACTTCACTAAGCATCAGTTCATGAAAGTCATTCCAGGTTTTTCTACAACCATTCTCTTATGTTATTTATAGCACAGTAATATTCCATGCAAATCATATACCAAAGCTTGTTTAGCCATTCCCTAATTCACAGGAAACCCTTTGATTTCCAATTCTTAGCCACCTCAAAAAAATCTGCTATAAATATTTTCATACAAGTAAGTCTTTTTCCCTTTTGGGGGATGTCTTTGGGATATAGACCTAGTAGTGGTATTGCTAGATCAAAGGGTATGCACAGGTTATAGCCCTTTGGACACGATTCCAATGCTCTCCAAAATGGCTGAATCAGTTTACAATTCCTCCAACAGTACATTAGTGTCCCACTTTTCCCACATCTTCACCAACATTAATCATTTTCCTTATTTATTATATTAGCCAATCTGATAGGTGTGATGTGGCACCTCAGAGTTGTTTTAATATGCATTTCTCTAATCAATAGTGATTTAGAGTATTTTTTCATATGACTATAGATAGCTTTAATTTCTTCCTCTGAAAACTGCCTATTCATATCCTTTGACCATTTATTGATTGGGGAATGACTTGTATTTTTATAAATTTGACTTAGTTCTCTATATATTTGAGAAATGAGACCTTTATCAAAGATACTTGTTGCAATTTTCCTCCCTAGTTTTCTGCTTTCCTTATTATTTTGCATTTGGTTTTGATTGTGCAAAACCTTTTTGATTTTAGGTAATCAAAATTATCTATTTTATGTATTGTAAATATATATATATCTTCTTTGGTCCTAAATTCTTCCCTTTTCCATATATATGACAGATAAACTATTCCACACTATCTTAATTTACTTATGGTATCAACCTTTATGTTTAAATCATGTGCCCATTTTGACCCTACCTTGGTATATGATGTGAGATGTTGGAATATACCTAGTTTCTGCCATACTGTTTCTCAGTTTTCCCAGCAGTTTTTTGTCAAATAGTGAGTTCTTGTCCCTGAAGTTGGAGTCTTTGGGTTTATCAAACATTAGATTATTATAGTAATTGACTGCGGTGTCTTGAGTGTGCCTAACCTATTTAAATGATCTATTTCTTAGCCAGTACTAAATAGTTTTGATGATTGCTGCTTTATAACATAGTTTTAGATCTGGTACGGCTTGACTCCCTTCCTTTACATTTTTTAAAATTAATTCTCTCGATATTCTTGGCCTTTTGTTCTTCCAAATGAATTTTGTTATTATTTTTCCTGGCTCTATAAAATAAATTTTGGTGGTTTGATTGGAATGGCACTGAATAAATAGATTAACTTAGGTAGAATTGTCATTTTATTATATTGGTCTATCATTTTTCTAATTGTTTAGATCTTTCTTTAATTATGTGAGAAGTGTTTTATAGTTGTGTTTTGGGTTCCTGGATTTTTCTTTGTAGGTAGACTCCCAAGTATTTTATATTGTCTACACTTATTACTTTTAATTAGATCTATTTTTGCTTTTGCTTTATCTGAGATTCTGATTGCTACCTCTGTTCTCTTTGCTTCAGCTGAGGTATAATAGGTTCTGTTCCAGCCCTTAACCTTTACACTATGTGTATCTCTCTGCTTCAAATGTGTTTCTTGTAAACAACATATTGTAGGATTATGGTTTTTAATCCATTCTGCTATCTGCTTCTGTTTTATGGGTGAATTTATTCCATTCACATTTATAGTTATGATAATTAATAGTGTTTTTTCCCTCCATGCTATTTTTCACTTGTTTATCCTCCTCCCTCTCTTACCCCCACCCTTTCTGTCCTCACTAGTTTTTTACTTCTGATCACCTCTCTCCCTGACCTACCCTTCCCTTTATCATCCCCTCTCCCCCTTCTATTATCTCCAGACCCTTTTGCTTCCTTATAGGAGTAATAGCAAGCAAAGTAGGATCTTTTGCTGTTTTTGTTTTAGTATAATCAAGTGCCTCAGATTGAATGTTGCCTTTCTCAACCAAGAGTTTTTACTAGGAGTAAAATATAGAAACAAGAATGTCTTTAACTAGAAACAGTATATGTATTTGTATTGTTAATTATTATAATGTGATTAAAGATCTTCCTCACCCATTAATGGGTTGGGGAAGATTTGTAGGAAGGCCCAGACCTTTTGTTAGCGAGACACCAGTTCTCAAGGGTTGTGATGCCCTCTGGCTCTAAAAAATGTATAAATACTCTGAGGGTGATGTTTTACTTTGGGGCTTACTGACTGGAAGTGTTTTTTTAGCCAGGTGCGACTCTTGAAAGCTACTAAGGAGCCCCCTGGCTTTGAAAACTCAGATGTTGGTGCTTCCCACTTTGATAACTACAGTCAGACAGTTGGATCTGTTGGTTTGTGATGTATGTATTGCTTATGTCAGACATTTGGAAGTATGTCTGTTGATTTTGATTTCTCTGTATTTTCTCTGAAGTTCAGGGTGCTGACTTTTTCCTCTGAACTAACTGAATGATACATGTGCTTGATTAATGTGATTTTTGACCCCTCAAAAGTTACCTTTCCTTTTATAAATGCATATCTAAGAACCTATGATAGCAGGCCCCCCCTCCCCTGTATGTTGGGGTTCTTACTGTTATAGCAGGGTAAGATAGATTTCTATATCCAATTGAGTGTGTATGTTATTCTCTCTTTGAATTGATTTTGATGAGAGTAAGGTTTAAGCTTTGTCCTGCCCACCCCCATCTTCCCTTCAATTATAATAGCTTTTTCATGCCTTTTTCATGTGGGAAAATTTACTCGACTCAATCTCTCCCCTTCTCCTTCTTCCAGGGCAATTTTATCTCTTACCTCTTTTATTTTGTTTTTTGGGATATCAGCCCATCATAATCATCTTATATTCATTATACTTTCTGTCCACATATACTCCTTCTAATTACTGTTATAGTAATAAAGTTGTTAAAAGTTATCAATATTATCTTGCCATAAAGAAATATAAACACTTTAACCTTAATTACTTTCTTATATTTTCTCTTTCTTGTTTCTTTTTTATCTTTTTATGCTTCCTTGAGTCTTTTATTTGAAGGCCAACATTTTTAGTCAGCTCTGGTCCTTCAATTAGAAATTCTTGAAAAACCTCTGTTTTGTTTTTTCCCTCAAGCATTATATTCAATTTTTCTGGGTAGATGATTCTTGGTTGTCATCCTTACTCCTTTGCCTTTTGGTATATCATATTTCAAGCCCTCAGGTTCTTTAATGTAGAAACTGTCAAAGCCTATGTAATCCTGATTGTAGCTTCTTGATATTTGATATGTTTCTTTTTGGCTGCTTGTAATACTTTCTCCTTGATCTGTAAGCTCTGGAATTAGGCCATGATGTTCCTGGGAATATTTATTTTGGGATCACTTTCAGGCAGTGATCAGTGGATTCTTCCAATTTCTATTTTGCTCTCTGGTTCGAATATATCAGGGCAGTTTCCTTTGACAATTTCTTGAAATATATTGTCCAGACTTTTTTGGGGGGATCATGTTTTTTAGGTACTCCAATAATTCTTATATTATCTCTCCTGGATCTGTTTTCTAGGTCAGTTGTTTTTTCAATGAGAAATTTCATATTTTCTTCTATTGTTTTAACTTTTTAAATTTTGTTTTATTGTATCTTTATGTCTCATAAAGTCACTAGTTTCCACTAGTTTCAATTCTAATTTTTAAGGATTCTTTTCTTTTTTAAAAAAATATTAATTTGTTTTCAGTTTTCAACAATCACTTGCATATATATCTTAAATTTTCTCCCTGCCTCCCCTCTTTCCCTGAGATGGCTTGTAATCTTTTATGGGTTCTACACATATTTTCTCATTAAATACATTTTCAGATTAGTCACATTGCATAGAAAAATTAAGACAAATGGGAGAAACCTTAGAAAAACCAAACCAAACCAAAACACAACACAAGAGAAGATAGTCTGCTTCATTCTGTGTTCTGACTCATAATTCTTTCTTGGGATGTGGATGGTATTTTGCCTCAAGAGTCCTTTGGGAATGTTTTAGGTCCTTGCATTGCTGTGAAGGGCTGTCTATCAGAAACAGTCCTCACACACTGTGGCTCTTACTATGTATAACATTCTCCTGGTTCTGCTCATTTCACTCAGCATCAGTTCGTATAAGAGTTTCTAGGTTTTCTGAAGTCTATCATTTCTTGTAGCACAATAGTACTTCATTACATTCATATACCACAACTTGTTCAGTCATTCCTCAACTAATGGGCATCCCCTTGATTTCCAGTTGTTTTACTAAATTATTTTGTTTTCACTGTTCTATAATCACTTCCAAATATCTTAGATTGTTCCCCCTCCCTCCTCACTCTCTCCCTGAGATGGCATGCAATCTTATATAGTTTCTACACTTACAATCCTATTAAATACATTTTCACCTTGGTCATGTTGCATGGAAGAATTAAAATGAATGGGAGAAACCATAAAACAAAATATGATACAAAATAAAATGGTCTGTGATCCAATTCCATAGTTCTTTCTCTGGATGTGGAAGGTGTTTTGCCTCAACAGTCCACTGGGAATTTTTTTTAAGTCCTTGTATTTCAACAAAGGACTACATCTACCAGAAAAGTCCTTGCCCACTGTAGCTCTTGCTGTGTACAAAGTTCTCCTGGTTCTGCTCCTTTCACTCAGCATCAGCTCATATAAGTCTTTTCAGGCCTCTCTGCAGTGTTTCTCTTCATCAATTCTTATAGCACAATAGTATTCCATTACGTTCATATACCACAACTTCATCAATTGATAGGCATCCCCTTGATTTCCAGTTTCTGACCACCACAAAAAGAGCTGCTATAAATATTTTTGTACATGTGGAACCCTTTCCCATTTTTATGATCTCTTTGGGATACAACCCTAGGAGCAGTATTTCTGGGTCAAAGCGTATGCACATTTTTTTGCCCTTTGGGCATAGTTCCAAATTGCTCTCCAGAATGGTTGGATCAGCTCATAGCTCCACCAACAGTGAATTAGTGTTCAAACTCTCCCACATCTTCTCTAACATTTATCATCTTCCTGTTTTGTCACATTAACCAACCTGATAGTGTGATATGGTACCTCAGAGTTGTTTGATTTGCATCTCTTTAATCAATAGTGATTTAGAGCATTTTTTATATGACTAAAGATAGTTTTAATTTGTTCCTCTGAAAACTACTTGTTCATATCCTTTGACGATTTATCAATTGGGAAATGACCTGTAAGGAATTATATTCTTCAGAAGCTTTTATACTTCCTTTTCCATTTGGCCAATTTTATTTTTTAGGGAGTTATTTTCCTTGCTAAATTTTTGTGTATATTTTTCAATGCTATTAACTGTTTTTTCATGATTCTCTTGCATTATCCTAATTTTCTTCTTACCAACTTTTCTTCTGCTACTCTAATTTGATTTTTTAAAATCCTTTTTAAACTCTTCTAGCAATTCTTTTTGACTTTGAAACCAAATTACATTTTTTCTTTGAGGCATCACATGTAGCCATTGTCCTCTTCTAAGTTTATGCCTTGGTCCTCCCTCTCCTCGTACTGTGTTTCTATAGTCAGGATCTTTGTTTGTTTGTTTTTTTTTTTTTGCGCTCATTTTTATGCTTTTTTGTGACTTGGTGTTTTTATGCACTGTCACAAGCTTTTTGTCCTAGGGCTCTGTATCTATTGCTGGCCTTCACTGGGCTTCAGGGTTTAGCTCCTTGCTTTCTCTGCAGGGTAACTTTCCCTTGCATTGGAGGAGGGGCCTCCCTGTTGGCTTCCTCTGGGTCTGGAATTTATTTACTGACGTGCTCCAGTATTGAGGCTTTGCTTCTGGGTTGCTATGGTAATAAAGTCTTTCTGGTGGCTGTCACTGGAAGAGGGATTTTGTTGCTGGTCTGTCCCAGGAGTGAATCCTGCTGCTTGGGTTGCTATGGAAACAGGGTCTCTCTGCTGATAGGCCCCTGGAGCAGGAGTCTCACTGTTCACAGGCCCTGGGATTGGGGCTTCACTACTGGTCAGCAATGGGGTCAAAACCTCACTGGTTGTTTGTGTTGGAGGTGGGGACTTGTTATGTTGTGCAAAATGCTCACTTGCCTAGGGAACTACTGGTTTACAGGAGGGGGGGGCCTCATTGGTGGATTGCCCCAGACTTGGAATTTTGCTGCAGGCTCCCTGCTGTGAGGTTGAATACTATGGCTGTGGCTGCCATGGCTACTCTTGGATCTTTCTTCCTTCTCACTCCAGTGAGAAAGAACTTTCCTCTTGTGCTGCTTCCCTGCTCTTGATCAGTTCTGAGGTGGTTTTTCTAGTTGTCTGGAGAGGAAAATTTGGGAGGGCTTCTGAGGGCTCCTTCCTGACTCTGCCATCTTGGTGCAAGAAGTACCTGTTTACATTGTTGAAGTTGTTGCATATGTTGTTCTTGGCTCTGCTTTCTTCACTTTGGGTCCAATCATGAAGGTCTTTGCACACTCCCTGTATTTATCATACATATCCTTTATTACAGCACCATGACATTCCATTGCACCACATGTGCCACAATTTGTTTAGACATTCTCAGTCAATGAGAATCTACTTTGTTTTTCACCAAATTGTGGGACTGAGTTGTTCAATCCACAATATATTAAATCATAAGAAAATAGGTTTTTGGTGTAACCATTACACCTTTGATATTATTATACTGTTTTTTCTCCTTAAAAGAAGAGCTGAAAGCATCCAGCATAAGACTCTGGTAAAAGTCTCATTAGCTTTTGACAATATAAATAGGAACCAGTAAGGACCTAACTATTATCCTCTTGAAGACACCTAGTATTACATTTATGTAACAATAATAATTGTTACATATTATTTATTTAAATGTTACATTTATTATTGTGCATCTATTAACTATATCACAATACTGTTGCTAAAATTAGAGGAGGTACAAATAGCCTTATGACAAATGAAATTTCCATCTTAAGCAGTATACAGGACATGTTTAAAATTATTTTTATGGGGATGGAGCCAAGATGGAGGAGTAGAAAGATGCGCATACTCTAGCTCTTCCCCCACAGCACATAAAATGCCTGTAAAAAATTACTTTCAACAAATTCTAGAGCAGTATAAGCCACAGAACAACAGGGTGAAAGAGATTTCCTGCCTAAGGTAAACTTGGAAGTTCGACAGAAAAGGTCTATCACACTGGATGTGGAGGGGAGCACAGCCCAGCTTTGGCCACCCAACACCAGGAGGAATAGGACCAGAACAGGCCTTGGGGACAGAATCCCCAGAAGCAGCAGGGGTCCTCAGATCCCTCAACCCACAAATGCCAAAGGCACCTTCAAAGGTCAGTGAGAGGGCTTCTCCAACTAGGCAAGAAGGGAGCAAGTTCCTCCTTTAGCCCTGGCCTCAAGTGGTGGGCAGCTGCAGAGGCAGCAGCAGCAGAGGCTGCAACAGCAGCAGCATCCATTTGTGGAACACTTAGTCTAAAGTCCCTGGGGGAACTGAGCAGCTGATCTAAACCTTAGCCTTGAGCATGGTCCTAGGGCGAGGCAGAGCTGGAGGTGGTTGTGGAGAGGGAATTTAACTATTCCCAAATTCTGGGCAGAAAAGTTTTTGGTTGCTCCTAGACCACTGTGCAGGCCAGGAGAGGAGTAAACTCCTCTCCCTTGATTGTACCACCTCAGAGGAACTGAGATCTTACAGGTCCCCAGAGTATACCCTCCTCTTGACAAAGGACTGAAATGTCAAATAACTGGGAAAATGTCCAAAAAGGAGAAAAAATAAGACTATAGAAGGTTACTTTCTTGGTGAGCAGGTATTTTCTTCCATCCTTTCAGATGAGGAGGAGTGATGCATGCCATCAGAGGAAGACATAGGGGGTAAGGGCCTCTGCATGGAAAACCTCCAAAGTGGCTGTGCAGTCGTCTCAGGCTATGAAAGAGCTCGAAAAGGATTTTGAAAATCAGGTAAGAGAGGTGGAGGAAAAATTGGGAAGAGAAATGAGAGTAATGCAAGAAAATCATGAAAAGTGAGTCAACAGCTTGCTAAAGGAGATCCAAAAAAATGCTGAAGAAAATAACACCTTGAAAAATAGACTAACACAAATGGCAAACGTGGTCCAAAAAGCCAATGAGGAGAACAACACTTTAAAAAGCAGAATTAGCCAAATAGAAAAGGAGGTTCAAAAGCTCACTGAAGAAAATAGTTCTTTAAAAATTAGAATGGAGCAGATGGAAACTAATGACTTTATAAGAAACCAAGAAATTACAAAACAAAACCAAAAGAATGAAAAAATGGAAGAGAATGTGAAATATCTCATTGGAAAAACAACTGACCTCGAAAATAGATACAGGAGAGACAATTCAAGAATTATGGGACTACCTGAAAGCCATGATCAAAAAAAGAGCTTTGACATCATCTTTCATGAAATTATCAAGGAAAACTACCCTGATATTCTAGAACCAGAGGACAAAATAAATATTAAAAGGATCCACCAATCACTGCCTAAAAGAAACCTGAAAAGAGAAACTCCTAGGAATAGTGTAGCCAAATTTCAGAGTTCCCAGGTCAAGGAGAAAATATTGCATGCAAACTAGAAAGAAATAATTCATATATTGTGGAAATACAATCAGGATAACACAGATCTGGCAGCTTCTACATTAAGGGATCGAAGGGTTTGGGATATAATATTCCAGAAGTCACAGGAACTGGGATTAAAACCAAGAATCACCTACCCAGTAAAATTGAGTATATAATACTTCAGGGGAAAAAATGGTCATTCAATGATATAGAGGACTTTCAAGCATTCTTGATGAAAAGACCAGAACTGAATAGAAAATTTGACTTTTAAACACAAGAATCAAGAAAAACATGAAAAGGTACACAGGAAAAACAAATCATAAAGGACTTTCTAAAGTTGCATTATTTACATTCCTACATGGAAAGATAATATTTGTAACTTTTGAAAGGGTACTGTATTTGGGTAGTTGGAGGGATTATACACACACATGCGCATGCGCACACACACACACACACACACATAGACAGAGAGGACAGGTTGAGTTGAATAAGAAGGGATGATAACTAAAAAGATAAAATTAAGGGTGAGAAAGGAATATATTGGGAGGTGAAAGGGAGAAATGGAATGGGGCAAATTATCTCATAAAAGAGGCAAGAGAAAGATTTTTCAATGGAGAACAGGGAGGGGGTGAAAGGGAAAAAGTGAAGCTCACTCTCTTCACATTTGGTTTAAGGAGGGAATAACATGCTCACTCAATTTCATATGAAAATCTACCTTACACTACAGGAAAGTAGAGGAGAAGGGGACAAGTGAGGTGAGGGAGATGATAGAAGGAGGGCAAATGGGTAAAGGGAGTAATTAGAAGTAAACACTTTTGGGGAGGGATAAGGTCAAATGAGAGAATAGAATGAATGGGGGGCAGGATAGGATGGAGAGAAATATAGTCTTATACAACATGACTATTATGGAAGTCTTGGGCAAAACTACACATATATAGCCTATAGAATTGCTTGCCTTCTCAATGGGGATGAGTGGGGAGGGAGGAAGGGAGAGAAATTGAAATTCAAAGTATTAGAAACAAATGTTGAGAATTGTTTTTGCATGCAACTGGGAAATAAGAAACACAGGTAATAGGGTATAGAAATCTATCTTGCCCTACAAAAAAAAGAGAGAAGATGGGGATAAGGGAAGGATGGGGTATGACAGAAGGGAGGGTACACTGAGGGAAGAGGTAATCAGAATGCAAGCATTATGGGGAAGGGGGAAGAGAGAGATGGGGAGAAAATTTGGAACTCAAAATTGTGTGCAAATGAATGTTGAAAACTAAAAATAAATAAATAAACATTAAAAAATTATTTTTATGTAAAAGACTTAGCTATGATATGACTTGCATATATGTCATCCAACTATATCACATCTGTTGGTGAGTTAGGAGAATGTTTACCTCAAGCATGTGAAGACTTCCCCCAGCAGAATTGGTGGATGAGTACAATTTGTTGCATGGGCCATGAATGTAGCTGAAGCAGTCTCTGTAGAGTGCCTAAAATTTGGTCAGACATTGAAGACACCAAAGTCATCTACTGTAACCTAGGCCTTGCCACTGGACTTTGATGACTCTAGAAGAGAAAGTGATTCTGATAACTTTGTGCAACTTTGTCCCACTTAAATCCAATTCACCAGCAAGTCAAGATATCTTCCATAATGTCATTCATTCTCTTCAAAAGTAATGGGTAAACAATAAGCTGATGGCATGAATTTGTCATTGCAAAATAGGAGTGTGGATATAAGAAGCAGCTGAATCTGCTAATCATTGCCAGAATGTGCATCTAAGCTAAACTAATTATATTTAAATAAATTTGTTAGATAACCCATTTGCTAGATAATCTCCTTTGACTTCTGGAATATCCTATTCCACACCCTTCGATCCCTTAATGTACAAGCTGCTAGATCTTGTGTTATCCTGATTGTATTTCCACAATACTGGAATTGTTTCTTTCTAGCTGCTTGCAATATTTTCTCCTTGACCTGGGAATTCTGGAATTTGGACACAATGTTCCCAGGAGTTTCTCTTTTTGGATCTCTTTCAGGCAGTGATCGATGGATTCCTTCAATACTTATTTTGCCCTCTGCTTCTAGAATGTCAGGGCAGTTTTCCTTGATAATTTCATGAAAGATGATGTCTGGGCTCTTTTTTTGATCATGGCTTTCAGGTAGTCCCATGATTTTTAAATTGTCTCTCCTGGATCCATTTTCCAGGTCAGTTGTTTTTCCCATGAGATATTTCACATTCTCTTCCATTTTTTCATTCTTTTGGTTTTGTTTTGTGATTTCTTGGTTTCTCAGAAAGTCATTAGCCTCCATCTGTTCCATTCTAATTTTGAGAGAACTATTATCTTCAGTGAGCTTTTGAACCTCTTTTTCCATTTGGCTAATTCTGCTTTGGAAAGCATTCTTCTCCTCATTGGCTTTTTGAACCTCTTTTGCCAATTGAGTTAGCCTATTTTTCAAGGTGTTATTTTCTTCAGCACTTTTTTGGGTCTCCTTTATCAAGGTATTGACCCGTTTTTCATGCTTTTTCTTGTACCTCTCTCATTTCTCTTCCCAGTTTTTCCTCCACCTATTTAACTTGATTTTCAAAATCCTTTTTGAGCTCTTCTATGGCCTGAGCCCATTGGATATCTATTTCGGATGTCTGGGATACAGAGACCCTGACCTCCATGTCTTTCCCTGATGGTAAGCATTGTTCTTCCTCATCAGAGAGGAAAGGTGGAAACATCTGTTCACCAAGAAAGTAACCTTCTATGGTCTTATTTTTTTTCCCTTTTCTGGGCATTTTCCCAGCCAGTTTCTTGACTTCTGAGATTCCTCTGCACCCCCACCTAGATCCACCCAGCTAGTGCTTGGGGTCTGAGATTCAAATGCTGCTCCCCAGCCTCAGGGCTTTCAGTGGCAGGCATGGCTGCTATTCAATGTGAGCTTAAGTTCTGGTGCTCAGGTGGGGGCAGGGCTGCCTCCCAGGCTCAGTTCCCTCAGGGGGTTTATGTGGAGATCTTCAGTAATGGATCTGAGGTCCTGTCTGCCCCGGGGAGCCCCTGGCCCCTGCTGCCTCTGCTGCTGCCTCCCAAGGGGGCCTGAGTTATGGAGACACCCCGCTCCCCTCTCGGCCAGCCCAGAAGTCTCTCTCACTGAACTGTAGCACCTGTGGGTGGTGGGACCTTCGCAGTCGCCGGAGATTCCATCCCTGAAGCCTGCTCGGATCTGCTCCTCTTGGGGCCACGTGGCCAGGGCAGGGCAGGGCTGGGTTCCACTGTCTGGTGCATGATGGATCTTTGGGGTTGGTTTTTCAGTGCTCTCTTCCACTGCATTGCTGTGCGACTTCCACTGCTCCAGAATTTGTGGGGAGTTCTTTTTACAAGAAATTTATGGGCTGTAGATTCGGAGCTAGCATATGTGAGTCTTTCTACTCCACCATCTTGGCTCCTCCCTTAATTTTTTAAAACTCACAGAATTAATGAAAATAAGAGAATGAATGTTATCTGAGGAAAGAGTGATATAAAAACAAGATGATGGTGAATGCTTGTCTAAAAATAGCACTAAAATATTGACAGAGATGGAAGAGAGTGCAGAGGTTAACTAGTGCAAATGGTATTTGAAACAGAATTCCCTTTACAGTAACCCCAAACAGGAATGTTCACCCTTTGCCTCCTCTTATTTCACCCTGGCCACACTACTTTGGGATTTTTCTTGTTTTTCCACTGTGTCTCAGAAAGATCTTCATTGGGAAAATCTCATCACCCTGCACGACCTGATTAGCCTTTGTACTGCACCTTAATACCACCTTGTGTCCCTCTGATTAAAGGGTAAAGTCATTAACTCCAAAACTTTCATTCAGATAGGAGCTCAGCCTAGAACGTTTCATTTCTCACCTGGTTTCACCATTTTGGTACTTTTCTGATTTTTCCACCATGACTTGAGTATGGTGCTACCCATCTCCCTCTTCTCCCCCTTGCTTTTCTGCTTCCTTTTGTAGATTGGGAGCTACTTGACTATGCCTTTAAACCCAAATCACTCTGGTTCTCACTGATTGGCCAATAATAGCTCCCAGCCTGAGCCTCACTTGCTCATTGTTTGGATTTTGATGGCTTAGAGGGAGTGTAAATAGCAATTGTTTTAGTTCTGGCCAGAAACTCTGAAGGTCTTCCCCTCTGAGGCAGATTATTTTGTGAAGGCAAACTAGACCATCTTTTGCCTCAGTTCTTACCTACCTTTTAACTACTGAATGGGTATTGCCCCAGACATACTGAGACTTGGGAAAGACCTTAGCTTAGAAAGGTCAAGGTCTCCTACTGCTTCAGGGACCATCACCACCTGTCCTGACCTATGTCTTGCCATTGGACTCAGATGACCCTGGAAGAGAGATGCTGATGATTTCCTATAACTTGCCTCACTTAAATCTAATTCATTTGCAAGTCAAGACATCACCTTTCTGGTGTCATGGTTCCTCTTCACAAACAACAATTGGTTCTTCCCTCAGTAGACTGTAAACACCTGGAGGGCAGGGACTAGCTTCCTTTTTTGATTTGTATCATCAGTACTTAACACAGTGCTTGGCCCATTTGGAGGTGCTTAATAAATATTGATTTATTGAATGACTTTACCTTAAGATCTCAAATGAGGGGGAATCCACTACTTACTTAGCTAACACATTATACTTTTGAGTAGTTCCAATTAAAAGAAAGTATTTGCCTTACACTGAACCTAAATTTGCCTTTCTTCAAATCCATCCATTGTTCCTATTTATGTCTTCTTAGGCTAAACATAAACCATGTGACAACCCTCAACATTTCTGAAGATAGCTATCCTATCTTTCATAAGTCTTCTATTATCCTTATTAAATGTGCTCAACTCCTTCAAACGATATTGAATGTATTTAAGGCTCTTCACCAACCTGGTTGCTCCTCTCTGTATACTTTCTACTTTATTAATGTACTTTTAAAATTATGTTATCCAAAACTGATCAATATATCAGATATGGTCTGACTATGGCAGAGTGAAGTAAGACTATTTTGTCTTTAGCTTTGGATACTATTTTAATGTAGACTAAGATCTCATTAGATCTCCTGGTTGCCATATCACATTGCACTTGAAGTGTCCTAAAAGCTTCAGATCTTGTTTAGACAAATTGTTGTCTGTTCATAGCACCCCAATTTTGTAATTATAAATTTTTTTATCCAAATGTAAGACTTTACATTTATCTATCTTGATTACATTTTATTTTATTAGATTTGGTCCAATGCGCTAGCCAATTGAGATATTTTGCAATCATGATTTTGTCATCCAGGTTAGTTATCTCTCATAGATTTATATCATCTTCAAATCTGATAAGAATGCCTTTCATTTCTGCTCCAGCTCATGTCCTGTTGAACAGTCCTAGAGGAAGTCTGCTATCCTATTAAATGGCTCTATTACCTCTTCTCTCACTTCTTGACCCCTTGTAATCTGACTTGTGACATTATTACTCAACTGAAAATGAACATCTTGGATTCTCTCTCTCCCTCTCCATCTCCCTTTTCTTCTCTCTCTCTCTCTCTCTCTCTCTCTCTCTCTCTCTCTCTCTCTCTCTCTCTCTCTCTCCTCTCTCTCTCTCTCTCTCCCTCTCTCTCTCTCTCTCTCTCTCTCTCTCTCTCTCTCTCTGTCTCTGTCTCTCTCTCCCCTCCCCCCCCCCCTCTCTCCCCCTCTACTTCTTTCTATCTCTTTTCCTTCTCTGTCTCTTTCCCTCTCTGTATCTGTCTCTCCTTCTCTCTTTGTTCTTCACTTATCTCTCCAACCATATCTGACCACTCTTTAGTCATACCACATCGCCAGAGTGATTCCCCCAAGCTCTGTCCTGGGACTTCTGTTTTTATGTTATCTTTCTTGGTTACCTCACCAACTCTCATAGGTTCACTTGTAACCTTTGTGAAGATGACTTGCAAATCCATATATCCAGTACTATTTCAATTTTCTCTTGATTTCCCTTTCCACATTACAAATTGCCTATCAGATATTTCAATTGAATATCTTGTAGGCTTTTCAACCTCAACATATCAAAAATAGGATTCATTATTTTTTCTTAAAACTCACCCTTTTTACATTTTTCTATTGAGAGCAGCATAAGATATCAGATACAGAATACACAAACACACACACACATTGATTTACTGAACTTCCTCCCCTCTTTCATCTTTGTTACAAGAGAAGATCTGCTGAGTAGAGAGGAAAGAGGTTTATTAATCAATCAGTAAAAATTCATTAAACACTTGCCATGTACTATGTATGGCACTAAATGCTGAGCGTTCAAAGAAAAGAGAAAAAAAAAAACCACATTCCCTTACATCAAAGAGCTTACATTTTAAAAAGGAAGATGTGTGTTTGCTTACATGTATGTATTTACATAATATGTGTATTCATACATACATGCAGTATAAATGGAAGATAATATCAGAAGTAAGGTATTAGAATCAGCAGATGGATTTTTTCAAAAAAGAGTGTGATTAAAAAAATAAAAAAAAATCAATAAAACTTTAAAATGAGATCTAATTGCTTTGAGGGTTATAGAATCTGAGATTTAGAAGGTACCTGAGAAGTAATTTATTCCACTCTGCACTTAGAGAAGGAATTTCCTCTGCAGTATTTCCAACAAATGTAGCACAGTGGAAAGAGTAGTGAAATCAAAGAAGAATTTATTGTATCTTTGTAGAAGGGAAATTGGAGACAGAGAACTTAGCTTCAAATCCCATATCTGATTCTTACCACTCACATAACCCTGGACAAGTCACCTGACCTCTCTTGACCTCAATTTTCTTAACCTTAAAAATGAAGGCATTGCACGATACGGTCTCTGAGGTTCTTTCTGAACTCCAGACCTATGGTCCTATGTTTCAGTAATTCTTCACCTGAAGTCCTTGAGTGATAGGTAGCTCATTATTTCCTGAGGAAACTCCTTTTTGTAGACAGCTCCTAATTTTTAGAAAGTTTTTTCTTACATTGTGGCAAAATCTAACATCCAGCTAAGGGATTAGAGGGCCAAGAAGATATCTAATTATCTTCCACATAACAACACTTCAGATATTTTAATGTAACATCCCCTTAAAACGTGTCTTCCAAGATTTTTCTTCTATATGCTAAATATAACCAGTTCCTAAAACCAATACTCATGGGGCATGATTTCAACACTATCATTATTAAACTTATTAAGGCAGGGTATCCAGGACTGTAATTTCTAAGATACTTTTCTAAAGTTTTGGTCTCATATTTTAGATCATCCCATTGAGTTACACTATGATATGATTCTCTGTGATGGGAATTACTTTCCTCCAACCTGCAAGCATGCACACCAAAATGTCAATTAGTCAAAGATTACATGCACTAGTTACTGTCTCGACTCTTTTTGCTGTGACAATCTGTCACATTGACATTGTTTGGTTAGGGAAAATATTTATTTTTATAGTTGTTAATTGAAGATGCAGCTAAAAGTTTTGTAAAAGTCAAGGGAGACTTTGTAATAACTATAGCACTTTTCCAGCAATTTAAGTTCATAGGATTTTATAACAACTGACATTTAATTACATAATCACATTTAAGACTTATAACCCCATTAGATTAGAAACACAGGCATTATCTCCATTTTACAGAAGGAAACTGAGACTCAGAAAGGCTAAGTCACTTGCACATGGTTACGTAGTACCTAGTAAGAACTACTAAGTGTCCAAAGCAAAATTTGAATCTAGTTCTTCCTGCATCAAGACCATGACTCAAGTCCAGCACAACTTTTTGCCTTTACAATTCAGAGAGACATTAGAGATCACCTAGTTCAACTCTTTGAACGGATGGCAACTGAGATCCTGAGATGTTAAATCCCTTGCTTAAGATCATACAAGTAGTAAAATACCAGAGAAGGAATTCAAATAGATGTCTTCCAGCTGCAAACTCAATGTTCTTTCCATTCTTCCAGTGTTTATCGATGGTATAGATATAACTGGTATAATTTTATGAGTTGAATATTCTCTAACCACACGTCTCCAGTAATGCTGATGAACATCTGGTCACTGGATTCAGACGGCTCTGGAGGAGAAGAGAGGCTGGTGACCTGCACAGCCCTCCCTCACTCAAAACAAAGTCAAGTGCAAGTCATGTCATCATTTCTCTGATGGCATGGTCTTCTTCAGCAATGAAGGACAAACACAACAAAAAAAAAAAACAGCACACTTGTGCACTTCTACAGGAAAAACACAATGACAATACTTCTTTACTCATGACAAATGCATAATGTAAAATTTGAAAAATGTTCAAGAAACATACCCTAATGGAGAAAATTGGTCAGGGAACCCTGCAAACTTGAATTCCCTATGCCTCGGGTGATGTAATGGATAAGCACTGGACTTGGCATTAGGGTGCTCTCAGTTCTGATCCAGACTCAGATATTTACTGGCTGCGTGTCCCAGGGCAACTCACTTAACCTCTTTGCCTCAGTTTTCCCTTCTGTAAAATGGAGATAATAAGAATACCTAAGGCCTGGATTGCTTTGAGGATCAAATGAAATAACATTTATACAACACTTTGTAAACCTTAGAGGGTTAGCTAAATACTATTACTGTAATTATTATTATGTTCTTGCTGCTGATAGTAGCATCTGTGTAAGAAACTAACTTTAAACCTGAGGTATGACTCACTATCCTTAGAGCACAAGGTATTGTCTTTGTGTGTATGTGTATGTATTTATTGGAGATTTATGCTCCACCTACTTCCAAAAATCATTTGATAAGACTACAAAATTAAATGCCACAAAATTAAAAAGAGAAAATCTTGCATCTTCCACATACTAGCTGTGTGGTCCTGGGCAAATTGTTTAACCTTTGAGTGTCACAAGCTGCTGTCTTCAAAACTATATGGTGCAGAGAAATTGTCATATGATTTGAGCTCTATATATTGATAAAATCCCATTTGCTGATTAAAATAAAAAGAAAATTCCAAATAAGAAACACACACACACACACACACACACACACACACACACACCCAACAGCTAAAAGGAGTGGAAAGATGGGTGTTACAAAATGTAAGCCTGTGTTTCTTGGCAGCTGAAGCCTAAAGGGAAATGCATTGGGTTACAGAGTTTGATAAAAGACTTTGCCACTAAAAGTCAGGAAGAAGTTACTGTGTGCATCCTTATATTAGAAATCCTGGGCAACATGACAGCCATTGTCTTCCCTGAGCATTCTGCAAAACACATAGAAATGCTGCTTGAATGAACTTTTAATAATAACAGCCTTCCATAACAGTTAAGGGCATCACATTAAATCTTAATATAGTTGAAGTTAAGTTCTTGAGAGAGCTGGGATAACATGGGTTTGTTAGATTGCTTTTTGATGATCTAACCATACAGAGAGAAGCTCAGAGAACTCTAGCTTGAGAGTAACAAGACAAGGCTACAAAGGGAAGAAACACTCCCTATCAGCTCCTTCTGGTGTTTCAGGATAAGTGATCTCCCATCTCAGGCTCAAATCCAAAAAGAGAGATCCACAAAGAGATATATTTGTGGATGTGATAGAATCTCCTCTAAAGGGTTATGTATTCCATTGAGGTAATATCTTAACAGCATGCATTTACGGATGCAGGACATTGTATATGTCAATTTTCATCTGGTTATCAATTTTTATCTCCTACCTACATATAGGCTGTCTTTTCCCCTGACCCAAAAAATTGAGATTCATGGAGTATCTGCAGGATATTCATTAATTACTAGCTATCACATCATACTCTACTTAAAAATCATCTTTATCTATCACTGATACAGTTCTTTAAGATTTTCAAAGCACGTTATAAATGTTAACTAATTTGATCCTCACAACTCTAGGAGGTAAGTTCTATTATTATTTCCATTTTATAGATGAGAAAACTGAGGCAGATAGAAGTTAAGTGATTTGATGCTGTGTGCCAAGGTCATACAACTTGTAAAGATCTGAGGCTAGATTTGAACTCTGACCTACCTCACTCCAGTGCTCTATCCACTGCACCACTTCCATTTGGACTGCGAATATCATAAGAAGACAAAATCTTATTGATTATTATCATATTTCAGAGTTACTCCTTGGATGACTCAATATCTGAGGCAGAACATTGAAGGAACAAGGATATAACTTTTTTTTATTTTATTAATAATTCACTATTTTTATCAATAATAACATTTATATAGTGCTTTAAGGTTTGTAAAGTGCTTTAGAAATGTTATATTATTTGATTCTCATCACAACCTTGGGAAGTTCAATTGTTTTTCAGTCATGTCTGAATCTTTGTGACCCCAATTGGAGTCTTCTTGGCAGAGATACTAGGGTAATTTGCCATTTCCTTCTCTAGTTTATTTTACAGATGAGGAAACTGAAACAAACAAGGTTAAATGACTTTCCCAGGGTCACACAGCTAGTAAATGTCTGAGGCCAGATTTGAACTCAGGAAGAACAGTCTTCCTGACTCCAGGTCTGGCACTTTATCTACTCTACCACCTAGCTGCTCACTCTAACAGGTAGGTGCTACAATTATCTCCATTTTACAGACAAGGCAGAGAATGAATGATTTACCCAGGGTCATAGAGCTAATAAATAATCTGAGGTTGGATTTGAACTCATATTCTTGACTCCAGGTGCAGCACTCTACCCACTAGGTTGCCCTAAACTAGCTGTCTTATTCATGAAAGGTTAGAGTTGACATTGCAAAGAAAATCATTTCAATATTATTATTATTATTCCTGTATAAAGCAATTTGCTGATCTAACTAGACGGATCTGAATGGATAAGTTGAATTACCTTTTATTTTGGGGGGCGGGGAGTTTCCTGGTTAACTCAAACATCAAAATATGTTGCTTAGTCCTTCAAATTACAACGAATGGTCATCAGAAATCCCCAAATTAGATTTGAATTCAGTTATTCCTTCATCTTGAAAAAGGCGATTGGGCAGAACCAAAAAAAGAAGAGTGTAATTAGCAACTGGCTCCAGAGGTCCATAAAAAAGGCTCCAGGTGCCCCCTGCTGGCCAGTAAGAAGAACAGCTGGATAGCCATTTGACTTTTGGAAAAAGCATACATGTTGTCAATTAATCCGCATATGTTTATTGACTACTTAGTAGGTAATACCCACTGCTTTGTCCTGTGAAAGATACACAGAACTATTAAGATATCCTTAAATAGCTTTTTCCCTTGCTTCAGAAGAACTTGTCTTTCTGCTCTCTACCATTTGCATTCATACTGCTTTAAGTCAAATCTCTTTAGACATCCTTGATGATATTGCCCATGGTCACATAATTAGTACATATCAGAGGCAGGTCTTCCTGACACAAGGGCTGACCCTCTACATGTGACCCTGACCCCGCTTCTTTGATATTTGTTATCCAACTTATTCAACAAGTATTAAGTACTTATTATTGCAGGCAACAATATTTTCATTAATATTTCTGAAATCAAAATGAAATGAATTCAACCAAAGGGAAATGAATTCAATTCAATAAACATTTATTCAGCTCACCTATGTGCTAGTGACTACACACAGTACGGATGCAAGAATAAAAATCATGCAGGGATCGTGGGGGATAAGGATGAAAGTACTTTCTCTTGGGTAAAATCCTTTTGCATTCAAATCCTGGAAAGCCTTGCCACAGAGAGACCCTTCACAGGATCTCAGTCTTGAAAAAGTTTTAAAGATTATCTAGTTTAACCCCTTCATTTCATAAATAAGGAAACTGAGGCTCCAAGAGATGATTTAGCTAAGGTCATACAAGTAGTAAACAGCAGAACAGGGATTTGAACCAATCTTCTGATTAAATTCAGCTCTCTTCTTTATACTACTTTGCCTTTCTCTAGTCAAGTCAGCATTTATTAAGCACCTATTGTTTGTAAAAAGCATACCAAAGGCTCCATACCTGCTCTTTTGCTCATTTCAATCTTAGTTATCTAACATTTCCTGAAAGGCAGATTAACATCATCAGATCTATTTTGCAGATAAATTAAGGGAGAGGGATTATATCTTACTTGGCAATTTAGAGATGGAGACTAGAAACCAGAATTTTCTGGTACCGAAGTGCCAAGGCTTTTCTTTTTACATTTGTTCAGGAGCTTTGGTGGTCATAGAAAGACATTTTTGTTGAAGCTAGAAGCTAACTTTAGATAACTACTTTGAAAACATTAATAAATAAGATATTTTCACATATTGGTTGGTGAGCAGCTGTAACAATTTTCTTGAGTTGGAATGAGGTCATTCACAATGTTATGAAAAATGCAACATCCGATTACCTAGCACTCTTCCAAATCATCTGGTCCTTGCTTTGGCACTGGGGGATAAAATGATATATTTGCTATGCCAAAGCAAAGGCACAACTTAAATAGCTTAGTTTGAAGTCCTTTTACTCTATGCTAGAAAAGCATACAGGACTTATAATAACTGCATTTGCTTATGCAGTAAATAGGAATCATTTTATGAGTTTCTAACACAGCTGACAGTCCGGTGGAAATAACACTTAGCTTTGGAGTCAGAGCTCCACGGGAGCTCTCCCCACAATGCACTAGCAGGGTGCATGGCAAAATGACCAGGTGGGATAAACTTAAAAAGAAAGTGAATTATTGATTTAAAAAAATTGTCTAGATTTCCCTCATAATGGGGAATTCCTTTATGGCAATTTTTTTAAAAGAGAAAAAAATCCAACACATTGGAAAAAATCTGACATTTTATACAGTGTTCCACACCTGTGGATGGATCCTTACTTCTGGAGAGAAGCAAGGGGAGCCCAGGCTTCTCATATGTCTTTTTTGGACACAGTATTGAAGTTCAGTTGTTTTGTGGTGGTTCTTTTTAACATTTACATTGCTATAATTATTTTGTATGTTGCTTTTCTTACTCTGCTTAATTTACTTTACATCAGTTCATTTACATCTTCTTTAAATTCATTGCTTCTTACAGTACTATAATATTCTATTACATTCATGTGCCACAATTTGTTTAGTCACTCCCCCATCCCCCAATTAATAGGCATTTACTGTTTGTTAAAATAAAAGGTGCTACTGTAAATATTTGACTTTATATGGAGCTTTTCTTTTTGCTCATGAACTGAGTATAAGTCTAGCAACGGAAACTAAGTCAAAGAGAATGGACATTTAGTCACTTTTTATTTATTTCAGCTGCAATGCCTGTGGAAGGCAATTTCTTAAAGGTTTTATCAATCTGTAAAGGAGACCTGGTGACATTACATTCTTGCCATCTAAGGATTAACCTACACTGATTCATCACACCAGCAACAGGTGGTGAATTTCTATACCAAAGACCATCTACTAAATCACAAAAGCTATTGAAACTTTCTTCAATGTGTCATATAAGGGCGTTCGACTAGATTAGAATCTCTTAACCTTTTTTGTGTCATAGACCTCCTTTGGCTGTCTGGCGAAGCCTGGACTACTGTGATTTGTTGCCCTTAACAGGAAATGTTAATTTCAGTCAGAGGTTAGTGAAAGTTAAGATGCCATTTTTTCCCCTTTTGTTTACAAACCACTGACCCACCTTAAGAATTCCTTCATTAGATAATCTCAAAGGTACCTTCTAGTTTTCAGATTCTTAAAAAAAATCTATTTCTGGATCTTTCCCTTCTCTCAAGATGGAGACAAAAAGCCCCCAAAGGAACCAAAGGAAAAGGAGAGCATAAAGGAAGATGTGGCTGAAATGGTGGTGAAAAAGCCTTGAAAGCATTGCAGTTAGAACCCAGTCCAGGTCCAGGGGATCGGTAGATACTCTAGGTCTGAAATGTATTCCCAGAGAGCTATGTACAAGTGGAGATACACTGCACCAAAAACCAAGATTGAAAGGAAAAAAAAAAGAGATGATGCCAGCTAGTATCTCAAAGCCAGTTTGTGGTGATAAGAGTGGAGGAACCCTATGTGGTAAAGATTCACAAAATGCCTTGCTTTTACCCTACTAAGGATGTGCCTAGGAAACTGCTAAGTTATGGCAAAAAGCCCTTCAGCATGTGAGGATACTTTGAGCTAGCATCACCCCAGGGACTATTCTGATCATGCTCACTGGCCAACACAAGGGCACAAGAGTAATTCTCCTGAAGCAGCTGGCTAGTGGCTTGCTACTGGTGACCGGACCTCTAATCATCTAACCATCAACCATGTTCCTCTGTAGAAGGACCCATCAGAAATTTGTCATTGTCACTTCTACCAGGGTTAACCTTTTGGGCATAAAAATTCCAGATCTTACTGACTGATGCTTACTCCAAGAAGAGATCTGTAAACCTAGCCAGCAAGGAGAGATTTTTGACATAGAAAAGGAGAAAAACGAGATTACAGATCAGTGCTAGGCTGATCAGAAAAAAGTGGACTCTCAGACCCTGCCCCAAATAAATTCCTCAGCTCTGTGGCTACCTACATTCTGTATTCTCTCTCTTCAGTGGCGTTTATCCTCACAAACTAATATTTTAAATGCCTTGCAGAGAACCCTTTATTAAAATATTTGGAATAGCTAATAAAAAAATATATTTCTGTGAACCTTTTGCCCTCAGTGAGCAACACTCTATCATTATGCTTAACGAGTGGAGTGGGCAAATATCTAAACAATTCTTAGTTATACTTTACTCAAAAATAGAAACTCTTAAGGAATTTTGCAACTTCACTTCTAGAGCATGAAAAGGTCATTTTCCTCCTTTCTTTAGACTAAAAGTTTTATATAATTTAGCAATTTTTTGGCAGTTGACAAATCATAAAAGGTTATGGACTTCATGAAAAGAATGGCCTATACTTAAGAAGTACTTTATATATGAAAGCACACCCCTGAAATTGCAGAAATCCCTTAGTAGGGCTTAAGTAGGGCTAATTAAAACCTGAGTAATTTTAAAATTTGGTAGAATGATATTCTATCATAGGCCAAATTATTAAAATTTGCACATGGAATTCCCTATGGGACAATACAACTATTACCAGTCAGTTATACTTGTTCTCTGAGGAAAGCCTGCTCTCTTCCTAAGATGTTGGCTGTGTTATGTATGGTGCTTTTTCATCTCAGGACCAGGGGTCCAGATGAGGCCAAAGATTCCTCTCAGAATCATTTTATCAATGTTCTTACTCCTAGTTTGCCAGTAATGAGGTCTTAAAGGGTACTTTGTACTTGGTCTATAGGCCAAGGGAAAAGGATGGGAAGCTTGATCTGTAAGTTCTTTGGAGTAAAATCTTATATTTAATTTTTAGTACAGTGCTTAATAAACATATTTATTGATTAAAGACATTTTGATAAAAGAGAATACCTGTAGATAACATTTCTAGTCAATGTTAAAAGTTGGAAACAGAGAACAGAATAATATAGTAGAAATATGTTATTTTCAAACATTTACATTTTATTTTTATTATTAAAATAATCTTCAAGAAAAAAATATCAATACAACACATGGATCATTACCAAAACATGTAAAATTCATCATACAAAAAAAAAGACTAATTCAGAAAATGCACTCCAAATGTATGGCATGTTTTTTTATGGATTAAAGAAATCAAAGTACATGGTGGTGGTATCACAGCCCATCTTAAAGGCTGGCATGCTGAGCAAGGAAAGTTCTTATTCGCTGTAAAAGTTCCTTCTTCACGCTGTCAGGTACAAGTGCTGAAAAGAATGAAATAGAAAAAGAAGTAAAATAGCATACAGACTACTTCCAATTCATATACAGTAAAGTTTGCCATATGATTCATGCCTGTGAAAGAGAATTCTATAAAGCCAGGTTAACACCAGAAAGAAACTTTAAAAGTCTAGGTTAAAAGTATGAAAGACTTATTAAAATACATTTACCACACAGTTAAGATTTCCTCAACATAGGTACTAATTCTCTACCTTAGGAGAGAACCTGAATGAGCTACTAAAGGTCATCTTTTTGTGGCCAACCTTCTTACTGATGCTTTTTTGTGCCAACCAAACCAACTTGCAATTCTAGGCCTCCCTATTCATGTTCTTGCCTATTGCCAGGTTGGTGAACATCCCTGGAAGGACATGTACCAACAACTCATTTTCTTTGCCCTTAGATAGGCCTATAATGCTACTTGGCAAACTTTCAGTAATTTATCCCCCTAAAACCTGGATTATGAAATGTAACCTCTTAGCAGTAAGGGCTTCTCAGGATCCACCTTCTTTACTCCTAGTCCAAGTTTCAGCCAAATTGGATAACTTGTTCTTCTCCTGTCTCTATGTAGTTGTAGAGGTGATTCCTCATGCCTAGGATCCTCCTTCCTCATGTCCACCTGGTGAAACTTCCTTCATGAAACTTTCCTTAGTCTCCTGGCTAAATCTGACTTTTCACTCTTCAAATTTTCTTACAATTCTGTCAGACACTCTCCTTTGCCTATCTTAAGTGATGGGTATGTTGTTTCCAGTTCTTTCCAATCACAAAAAGTGTTATAAATATGTTGGTATATAAGGGACCTTCCTTTGTGTTTTGATCTCTTTGGGAAATATAGACATATACATACACACATACTGCAAAATATCCTTATCTATAACATCACGATTTATAATCACGCTAAAACAGTGACTAAAATGTCCATATTATTATACCTTGAGATCCCACTTGTGTGTGTGAAATTAATGTACCTGTTTTTCTGCAGACTGTCCAATATCGACTATTCAAATTTCTGGCCATCTGTGCCAATTTGCTGAATATGAGGTGAAATCATCATTTAAATTTTCATTTTTTATTAGAGAGTTGTTGTAATCCTCCACATGGCTGTTAAAAATCTGCAGTTCTCCTTTTGAGTACTGCTTATATCCTCTGACTACTTAATTACTGGGGAAAGTTTCTTGGTCATTTATATTAATCTCTCTTCTCACACACTACTATATGTACATACATGATTATTTATGTGTTTGTATTTAATGTGTTCTAATACTATCTCTTTCGCTGATATCAGAACTTTATCAAACATATTTGATACGGGGGATTTTTTTTTTCTTTTCTTGGAGAGGGGTATGTCATCTAGACCTACAGTTCTGGCCATATGGGAAACTCCAGTGTGGAGAAACTCTTATAGAGCAGCAACTACTTGGGAACTTACAAGTCAGCAAATCAATTGCCTAGGGAATGTCTAAACAAACTGTGGTTCATAAATGGACTATTATGGTGCTATAAAAAATAATTATAACAAAGAAAATTTATAACCTGATATAAAGCGAAGATGGTCTAAAAAACAACACAATGACTACAAAGGAAAAAAGAAAAACAAAACAATAAAACCATCATATCTGAACGTCACAAAATTATAATAACTAAGCTTGGCTTTGAAGAGATATGAGAATGAACATCCCCCCACGTCTCTGCAGGCATGAGGCAGTGTGGGTGTCAAATAGTGCATATAATGCCAGAATTTTTTGAACTTTTCCATTCCCCTATCCCTTTGTCTTCCCTCTTCTTTTTTCTTTATTGTAAGGCACAGATCTTTGAAAGGGAGAGAGGGGGAGGTATACACTGGGGAAATGTAGCGAATACAAAAACAAGACATCAACAAATTTTAAATTTATTTTAATTTAATTTTAATTCATTCATTACTGACTAAATTAAATTTAATTATTGATATAATTTTTAAAAAGAATCATTACTGGAATTGATAACTTAAGTGACCTTGCTCATGATCACATAATCTTTACGTTATTAAAGGCAAGTCTTGAACTCTAGTCTTTGTGACTCTAAGGCAAGCTGCCTCTGAGTCTTAAGGGCTATGTGACTGATTAAATATCATGAATAATTTATGCCACAAACAAAAGCATAAATGCTATCAAGGTATCAAATTCAAGAGAAGAATATAAGATTTGCAAGGTCACTGCTCTTCCATGGCTTCAGAATTCAGATAAATTAATATTTCTTTCCTTTGCTACTTCTGAGTAAAGAAAGCATCAGATGAGGAGCTATGGATGAGGCTGCACAGCAATCTTTGCAGTCTAACAGACTGTCACGCAGGATATACAACTGACCAATTCTTGTCACATTTGGAGGTGGTATAAATTAGGGACTTGGAACAGACCTACTAAGCAAGGGAAGAAATTCCAGAATAATGGCTAGGAAATGAAGACAGACTGTGAAATAATCAACGTAATGTATAAAGACTTATAGTTAATTCAGTGTTTAGTCCTACAGAATTTAGATTCCTAAAAGGAGACTGTTTCAAACAACTCATTTCTTACCTCTGCCTTTTGGAGTTATCTCTGCCACCAAGTCATCAACTGTGACGTGTTCTAATCCTTTTTCTTTAATCACATCTTTAGAAGGACAAAAACAAAATACAAATACCATAATTTTTAGAAGCCATATAATTAATTATAACTATATAGTTTGTTTGACTAGACATCATGATTCATGTCAGGGAAAACACAATGGATATAATGTAACCTTGCAAATAAATCTTAAATGTTTACAAGTTCATTATTAAAAAAGCCTACCCTTTTGTAAAATATATAACTTCTACATTTAACAGAAACTAATAATAAGGCCCCATATTAATGAAACTACCATTTTATTATGATGCTTAAACACAGCATTTGTGAGGAGCTAGAATCTTCTGTCCATTGAAGAATTTGTCTTAGGATAATCTGAGGTTAGTTCTCAAAAATAAGGAAACCAATTTTTTTTTTTTCTGTGCTTAATTTACTTGGTTTGGCCAAAATTTACATGTGGTATAACCACTCTGTTGATACCCTCTGTGCCCCACTTTGTAATGAAACAGCATTTGCCCAGCACCAAAGCAGTCAACCCAATGTACCTTCAAATGTTATTTGCTGTCTCTGTCTTACGAGAAGGAATACACAGAAGGGAAAGGAAAGAAAAAGGAATAAAAACATTTATATCGCATCTACTATGCACCAGGTACTGATGTAAACCACTTCTCATCTGATAAAATAACATAGTTAATGTGTAAGAGTAGGAGGGTAGATAAGTGGAAAGTATGAGATTAAAAAATAAGATATATTTGGCTGTAGGCCACTCTAGCAAAGAAATGCTATCAATTGTTTTCAGATCTATTAAATGTTGAGATGCACATCATGCACATTTCTAAAACACACTATTTAAATAATAAGCACCTAGATACGTTAAAGCCCATAAGAAACTGATATACTACACAAAAACCCTTTAAAAATGAGCAAACTTAGATATGCAAGTACCTTTTGAGGCTTCAGTGCTAACACTTCAAGGGAAGAGAATGAAGTAAATGACACAGCATGTCCTAACGGTTAATGTCATTATAATGTGTGCAGGTGACATACCAAAAGGTCTTTAAAAGGTGAGACTATGATGTAATGAGAGGCTGCCATGCTGCAGTGCATGAAAACCTAGGTTCAAGTGTCCTCCTGGACACACACTGGCTCTGTGACCCTGGGCAAGTTATTTAATCCCTACTGCTCTAGACCAGTGGTGTCAAACCCACATGCAGGCCACATGTTGATTCAGAAAGTCACAAAAGAACAACATCTGTATTGTACTGTATTTTTATTTGTTAGGCATTTTGAAATTACATTTTAATGTAATGCCCATTTTAATGTAGTGCCCCTGCCCTCTGTGCCAGACTATCAGTTGCAGAGAATGTGCTAATCTGTAGCCGGTATAGGGAATTTCCTTCTCCAGGTACTCTATGGATATATTGCAGGTCCTTATCTCTATCATGAATTATGGGTTTTTTTTTTTGTTTGGGTACTTTTGGTAACCAAATCTTGCTTAAAATTTCATGCCTGGAACTATCTTCCGTCTCATCTCTGCCTCTTGCCTCCTGAGCTTCTTTCATGTCTCAGCCACTGTCCCACTTTCTATAAAAAAACCTTTCTCAGGCCTCCTTAATCTCAGGGTCTTTCCGCTGACATTACCACCAATTTATCCTGTTTTTATCTTGTTTTTACTTGTTTGTATATTGTCTTCCCCATTAGATTGTGAGCTCTTTGAGAGCAGAGATTTTTTTGTTTTCCTTTCTTTGTATTCCTAGGCCTTAGCACAACTCCTGGTTCAGTGTAGAATCTTAATAAATGCTTCTTGATTTGACCTCGCTTAAAGGAATCCAAGGAGCCCCAAAATGTTAATTTTGGTTTGTTACTCAAGGTTTGGCTCACATGCCTCTCTCTAGGAAGACTTCTCTGACCCCTCTGATATTAACTCCTTAAATGACTTTGTTTTTTATTCATTTCTGTACATGCTGTATTGCCTCCAATAAAGCATAATCCACTTAAAGGCAGAGACTTTTCCTTTGTGATCGGTGGTGAGGTCACACCTAGTGTCCAACAGGATGACTTACTTACACATAGCAGATACTTAATGAGTAGAGGACCTATTGTAAATGATAAAAACCTGACTTGTAATAGTAAATGACCAATCCACATATTTCAAAAAGACTAACAAAATTCTTACGTCCCATTGTTTTGATAATGCCTTTTTGCTTATTGTTAGTTTTGTTTCTGAATGAGATCTTGCCCACCCATTAAGGGGAGTCTGATTAAGGAAAATGTGTAGGAAGGCCCTCACCTTTTGTTAATTTTCTAATGAGGTACTGGTTCTCAAGGGTTGTGATGCCCTCTAGCTCTGAAAAAATGTATAATTACACTGAGGTGAGGCTTTACTTTGGGGCTTACTGATTGGAAATGTTTAGTTGCAGAGAATGTGCTAATCTGTAGCCGGTATAGCAGCAGCTAAGGAGTCACCCTCCCCTCCCCACCCCCAAACGTAGGCATGTCTGTCTGTTGATCTGTGATGTATTGCTGTTGATTTAGCTGTATTTTCTCTGAAGTTCAGGGTGCTTTTCCCCTGGAACTAAGTGAAAGATGTATGTGCATGATTAAAGTGATTGCTGACCTCTCAACTTGCTTTCCTTTTAGAAAAGTGGATGAAAGAACCTGTACAGCAGGCCCTCTTGTATATGTTGGGGTCCTTGTTTTTACACACATATAAATAATAAATATAAATAATCCATAGCTTCAAGAAGCTATGCAACACTTTGTAAATATAAATGAAGAAACTTATCCATTAGATATCCCAAAGTCTAAGCATGAGCAATCTTTAAATAAAATATTTAAGAACCCTTTATACATCAGGAAATCCACTTTACATATAAGGTAAGATTTTAGGTGAGAACATGACATTTGTTTATCTTTTGTGCCCTGAATGAAATCAGATTAAGTGAAGACCCCTCAGGCATGAACTCCCAAAAACCCCTACCCTTCCAACCAAAGCTAAAATAACTAAGTACCCCCCTTAGGCAAATAAAATGCTCCAAGATGGAAGAGAACCACCAAAGTTCTGGTTATGTGACCTGGTGTACCCTTCCTCTTTACCACCTCTTATGCCAGTCATATCAGCAATCTTCCCTTAAGTTTCATATTTGGTAACAAAACCCCTCATTGGTGAGCAATGATCCTTTCCAGGTTCTTTGTCTGGGGTAAATTCCTGTGCTTAGACTGTACGCCTGGATTCCCAGCCAATGGGAAGAGAGGCTAGTGGGCTTCCGCATTAGGGACTATATAATGCTGTACTCCACTCTGCCCAGGTGCACTCCCTTGCTGACACCACCCATGGTCTCATGGGAAGTGCCCCTTCTCATGAGATTGTAATAAATTCCTTTTTGCCTTCTACCTTGAGAAGCCTGAGTTTAATTTGAGTAAGGGTTGCTGTATCCCACACATGCCATATTAAAAATGTCTTATAAGGTTATTTTTAATATCCAAACTAGTGAGATTTATCATTCCTAAACTATGAAAGTTTGGATGCTAAAAGTAAACTCGTAAGACCTTGTTAATATGGCACAAAAGATAAACAAATGTCATGTTCTCACCTAAAAGCTTACCTTATATACAAAATGTACATGTCCCGATGTATAAAGGGTTCTTTGTCTTCTGAATCTGTAGAGAGGGATTGAAAGAGATTTAATATTATCAAGTTCCAGTCTGCATTTGTTTAAATAAAAATCTGGGTAAGAACAAATTGAGTACATATGTATGTCTCTAACAGACACAAAATCAACAGACTTCAGTACAGCAAGACTAGCTTAAATTTGTGAACAAATCAAACACTGATTACCTTTACAATGGGCTTTTAATTGATCTTTCCAACCACATTCAATTAATTTAGCTCTTAGTAACTCTTTAAGTCTGAAAAAAAAAGAATATTAAACATTTGTAGCATAGTGTTTTAGTACAGATTTCATTTGTGAATCTTAGATTTTCCTTCTTTCATAAGCACAAGTTCAAACCTCTTCCCTGATAATCAACTCCATTGATTAGGTCCACCCACCTTCACCAAATCAAAGAATTATAGCTCATATGGGTCACACTGTGTTATGTTACATGAAGCTACAGTCCACTTCACATTGTCAAGAAGTCTGTTGAATTAACTGGTCCCTTTTAAGGATGAGAGAGCTAGGTGGAGCAGTGGATAGTGTGCTGAACTTGCAATCAGGAAGACCTAGGTTCAAATTTGACCTCACAATCACCCTCTGACATAGGTGTTACAGGAAATATTATCATTTTACAGAAGAACAAACTAAAGCAGAGAGACTAAGGTGAGATTTGAACTCAGGTTATACCATACTCCAAATCTTTGCTATTGGAATTACTAAATCCAGAGGTTCTTCTGGAAACTCAAATATTTGCAATTTTTTTTTGTAGTTACGACCTTAATCAAGGAAGAATAGCTACCTTATTGACACCCTGAGTTCAATTTATTAAATATGTTAACTTTTTCTTTCCTGCCACTAACCTCTGAATGGCACCTAAAGTTCTTCACAACCTATATGCCTACCTTTCCAGCCTCAGTATATTTACTCCCTTTACTACATTCTATCACCCAAACAAATGGACCTCCCTGATAATCCTCACACACAACTGTCCATTTCCCATCTGTGTGTCTTTGCTCTGGCTATCACCACCACCTACTCATATTAACCTTTTAGAATTCCTTGTTTCCTTTAAGACTCAATTCAAGCATTACCTCCTCCATAAAGCCTTTCCTGATCTCCGCAGATCACTTCTTATTTATTTTGTATATATTTATATATATAGTTTTCTCCAGTAGAATATAAGCTTGGTGAAAAATGTTTGATTTTTCTCTTTGAATGTCTAGCATCCAGTATGACGTGTGTTATGTAGTAAATGCTTAATGCTTGCTGAGTTAAGAGATCTAGTAAAGTTTCATATTTTTGCATAAATGACAACATGTGAGTCTCACTGAGGTTAAATGACCCTGCCAGTTTGTGGCAGAACTGTCCCTGCACATGCTGTTCTACCATATTCTGCTGAATCTCCATGTCTAGAAAATGCACAAAAGTGTGTTCACTTCACAATCTTTAACTGCTTTCAAGGTGCTAACTACTATATAAAAGCCCTTTTAAAGAGGACTGTCAGGCTAGACACCTCTTCATTTCCACTAGCTACATTCCTGTGTACTGGACTTCCATTATGCCCCTAGGAAATTCATCATCCTGTGAGATTTTATCATCTTTGGTGTCCATACCTCATCAATACTCTCAGTACCCTATGCCTCTCTGATGGAAGGTTAGGGAGAGGAGCACAGAACTCATCTCCAAACTTCCATTTAAAGAGGCTCCCAGGACAATCATCTCTTTATTTTCCAAACTGAATTCCTGGTTCCATCCTTCTTCTACTCTCCTCCCTCCTTGTTTCCCCTTTAGTTTCCTTTTGTGTGCTTCTTTCCCCATTAGATTGTAAGCTTCTTGGGAGCAAAGATTACTTTTATTTTTTGTATTTGTATCCCTGGTGCTTAGCAGAGTGTTTGGTACATCACAGGGTGTTTATTAAATGTTTACTAAACGACAAAGCCTTTCTTGATACCTTTTATTTTAATGTTTCTCTCTTCCTTACCAAAATTTTGGGCATATTTTATACTGATTCATCTCTGTACAAGTTGTTGAAGAGCAGGGACTGTTTTGAATCCCTTGTGCCTTGCACACAGTAAGTGCTTAAAGAATACTTGAACTGGATAGCCCAGATTTTTAAATTCCTTGTCCAGCGTCCCATCTATACGTTAGACTAACTGGTGATGCCTCAAACTCCTAAGGCAGCATGTCATAGTGGAAAGAGTACTGAAGTGGAAATGGATCTGTGCTCTAATTCCAAGTTCAACAACTAACTACTTGTGTTACCTTGGATAAGTAACCTAACCTTTCTGGGCTTCTGGTTTGTTTTTTTAATCTACAAAAGGAAGGAGTGGACTAGATCTCTAATAATTCTCTCCAATGTTTTATTATTTTATTCCTTAGCTTTTCTTCCCAACCACCCTCAACTGACTATCAGGAACTTACAAACCTTAGTCTGACAATACTCCTAGATGGATCTTAGTGAGCTGAGAACTGACAGCCTTGGCAGAGGCAGAGATTTAGAAGTTGTATAAAAATAAGAGCAAAAAAACCACCATTTGGAAATTGTCTTGTTACAGCTTGTCTTTGTGAAATAATTTTCTCAAGAAATTGGAAATGGATAAAAGAACAGGCACCGACACACAATAAACATTTTAAGAAAATTTAACAAATAAAATCAGTCACTATAACAAAGTCCATAAAGTACCTCAGGAAAAAGGAAATACTTTTTCTCCTTGTCAAGCAGACATAGGACAGCACTAGTTTAAAATAAAAACTCATTTCTAAAAGCTTATGGAAAGGATGATGGATGATTTGGATTACTTATCACTTCATAAAACATTGAGAATGAATGGAAGGTAAAGTTTACAGAAAACTTGGTAGAACTTAATGAAGCTAGGCCATCTAGAACACAATGAGGAAATTGGATGGAGAAAAGTATCAATATTTCTGTAACAAACTTTCCCAATAAGTCCTGATAACCATATTTGGATCCTAATGCTGCAGTCTCCCATATGTATTAAGCGAAAAAAGACACTTCACTAGGTGTCTACTCTGTGCCAGGCACTATATTAGGGCTGTGGCATAAAAAACAAAAATAAAATGGTCCCTGCCCTGAAGAAACTTACATTCTACCAGAGGACACAGAGGCACAGATAAGTGGAGACAAAATAGGTAAAAATAGTATTTGGGGCCTGTGGGGAAGTACTACAAAGGCTTCTTGTAAAAGGGGGCATCTGAACTCAATTGTGATGTTAACTGGGTTCAGTGAAGAGGAGAAGAGAAGAGAGTGAATCCGAGCAAGAAGGAACTGCCTATACAAAGGAAAAGAAATGCTATCTGCGAGGAAAAGCAAGGTCAGTTTTGTACGACAAAGTATATGAAAAGGAAGTGAGTATAATAGGTTTGGAAAAGTAGACTGGCACCAGATTGTGAAGAGACTTTAAAGAGGAGTTTGTTTTTGAAACTAGTAGTAATAAGGAACAACTGGAGTTTACTAAGGCATGAGAAGGGAAGAGAGAGGCTTTTGTAAGTGATGCTACAGGAAATGACTGTGAGGTGCTTAATAATGAAATATCACTCTGTTTACTATTTGTTGACTATAAAGAAGAATTTAATTTAGTAAAGTAAAATTCCAAATTATAGACTCTCCTCCAACAAGGTGTCTCCCACACATAAGTAAACATCATGCATGATTCTGTTAAGACATAACAGACACAACTCTGGTGACATTTCAGTTTTTAATATCAAGTGAGGCACAAATAGGGAGACACAGTCTAGCAAAATGACAATGACAAACACTGTAATGGAGACTGATCAGTACAGAATCCAAATAAAAGAGAGATTTCTTATAGATGGTGAGATACTTCTGATACAAGGGAGTTTTTTTTCTTTTGGATGATATGTATTGATTACATCTTATATGAGATCCACAACCACCCAGGAGTTTACCTATTTACAAGGGAAAAACCAAATGAATGAAGAATAGTTTATGGTCTAGTAGCTGAATGGAGAAGCCAAAGATGTGGTCCATCAGTATAAATCTTGGAAGAATGAATGAAGCATTTATTAAGTAAGCACTTATACACCAGGTATTGAGAATACACACAGAAAAAATAAGATAGTCCCTGCTCTCAAGGATACAATATCCTAATAGTACAGATTACAAATTTTGAAAGATATCAACTGCAGGTCAAATAGAAAATTCCCACAGTCTTTAAAGTGAATTGACAAAGCAGATAGCAATGCCTTTTCTTTAATGTCATTCGTTAAAGCCACTATTCTTAGGGTTCAGTATCCTACACTGTTGCCATTATGTTCTGAGGGGAGATGGTAGTCAAAATGGTGGAGGTGGCTTGACTTGCCTGATACAAGCTGCAGCTTCCTAATTCTCCCTCAGGGGGCTGTGCTGTGTCATCTAGGCTAGTTTACCCCTTCTCCATAGGAGTTGCTTCCCTAGATAATGGCTGTGAGGGCTGATCTGGAAGCTGCTAGTTTGGGGTTGGGGTGTAAGACACAAGACTCCCACTCCTAGAGCTGCTGTGCCTATGCACTAAGCCAAGAACTGAGTATCTAAAAAAGAATAGGGTGGAGTGTGTTTAGGTGCTATGAATTACTTCTCTCTGCAAGTTTCCCCTTCAAAGGTCCATCTTTTCAAGAGCATTCTAGTAATACTGTATGGTTGTGAGTCATAGAAGAATTTCCAAGAATTAAAATTCTGGTTCACCCAAAGGAAAAGGGAGAAACACATTGTGGTTACGTGTAGGTTGTAATATATTATCCACATAGAATTTTACATGAGGAACAGTATAAAATATATCAGATGTATGGTCAGAAAAGGACTGACTCGGATCATATTTCAAAATTGAGAGATAACCAATGGACAATCTTTATGTTATCACCCTTGGTATCCATGTAACATAATAAGTGAAGGCTTCCAGTGTATCAGCTGGACTCCTCAAAGGGATTTTATTGGGAGGAGGTAGATAAGAGTAGCACAAGATAGTGTGGATGTGTTTTGCTCTATGGTGCCAGAAGAAGTATTTACATTTGAGAAGATCCACCCAAGTTTTGAAGTAAGATATCCTTAAATGAAGTTTACATCCCTTTTCTATAACCCTTTCACATGTGGCCTGCTACTTTTCTTGATGATATAAACATTTCTAAAGATTTATGTGTTATAGTTACATAAAAGTGCTTGACCAATAAAGTAAAATGTTACTTACCGTTCTCGCTCACCAGTTTCTATCAGTTTCTGGTTAATAGTTGCTCTCATCTGTGCATCTTTGTTCATTTTGCTAATCTACATTTAAAAAAAAATATTTTTTTATAGTGTTAGTTGTCAGATCCAATAGGCAGGATCACATCTTTTTCATATTTTACTCATTGCTTGGAATGCTGTTTTAAAGAAGATTTTCAACAGTATTTACTTACAGAATCCCAGGATGAAACACACTGATAAATTTTCTAATCCTATCTATACACCCTCTATTTTTTACTCTTTGGTTAACAATTTCTATTTTTGTGCTTACATGTTACATTCCAGATTGACATCATAAAGCCAAAGAAAATCCTAACCAATCAGTTTACACACAAGAGTGAGGCACAACGCTTGACAGCCAGTGAGTTCGGTCAATATCAGCTCATCACTTCTGAGAGAAGATGTATAAATTACTTTCCTAGACTAGGTCTATTACTATTACTACTTTGAGAACAGTGAAGTTTATGAAAAAAACTGACTTTTGTCAGTTTTTGTCAGTGTGTCCAAATTTTTTTAATCAGTTTATACTACTTAGAAATCATTTAAAGAATTATCAGTTTCTGGAAAATTCAATTCAACAAAGATATGACAAGTTTGGTGGAAGGACTACTGGATTAGAAATCAAAGGATCTGCATTCAAATTCCAGCTTTGTCACTTAATCCCTATAGTACAGTAGAAATCAATCATTTAACCTCTGTCTCTTCATCTGTGTAACTAAAGAGTTGAGTTCAATGACTTTTGAGCTCTCTTCTACATCTAAATCTAAGATGTAAGTATTGGGGACACAAAGGCAAAAAGTTAACAATCCTACACTTCAAGGAGTTGATAATCTATTAAAGGAATAATAGTAGAACACTAAGAGGAGGTCATTTGGGAAGTATTAACATCTAAACATATCAAGAAAGGTTAATTATATTTTTAAAAGTCATTTCAATATTAATTATACTATTTCTCTACACCTTCTACTCTATGGTCCTTGTAGGTTTTGGATGAAATTTCCCTCTGTTGTATTCAAATGGACTTCCACTAATGAAGTGGTTTTTGTTTTATCAAGTGGTTATACAGATATTTCTTTCTGTGTCAGTTTACTGATGGGAAAAGCAAACAAAAATCCCAAACAATTTATCTGTTCCTTTTAAAAGGTTGCAGGACTGTGTACGGAGGTGAGCGGACATGTTTAGATTTCATTTTTAAAATGAGTTGCCCGGCCTGGAGGATGGCATTAAAAAAAACAACACCTGCACATACGTGGCAATAAATGCCCTTTAAAAAATACCTTTGCTAACTGTCTAACAAAAAGAGGACACTATTTCTGATTTACACATCTCATCCTTTTGGAAAATTTTTAATACAATATATCTAAAATGATTTTTAAAAATGGAGTTATAAACCAGAGGTTCTTCGTCATTTTTGCGTCATGGATTCCTTGGGCAGTCTAGCGAAAAGGCATAAAACGCATATATCTATATGCTGAAGGCACTCTAACTAAAGCTCATGTAGAAAATTTTGACTTGCACTGAATGCTAAAATTTCTTTACCAGCGGTGCTGCTTTCCTTTGCCTTTAGTGGGAAATAGCCAGGCTGAAACAGTGGAAAAAGCTTTGCCGCTTACACTCCTTGTCCCTGAGCAAACCACTTCACGTCTCTACACGTCAATCTCTTTATCTGGAAGAAGAGAAGGAACTCTCTCATCTGTGGACAGCTTCCAGCACCCAAACTCTCCAAATGATTGGGTTTGCTGAGTTAAAACGGCATAGGCTTTCCAATATGTTTTGAGAGACTGGGCAGGACAAGCAAAGAAATTTATGCTTCCCTAGCGGGGATCGGAGGTTAACACGCGGGAAAGTCAGAAAATATGAGGACGCAAAGTGACCTTAGGTGAAGTCACGATGCATTTATTAAACGCCTAGCTATATGCCACGCACAGCGCTGAAAATCAGCTTAGAAACCACCAATCCATCCGCTAAAACTGATTTTCGCTTGTTTTACAGATGTTCCCTTTTCACCGACATCTCCGTGGTTCGGTGAACGGTTGACAGTTTCAATACAACCCGCCGGGCTGGTGGGCACCACTCCCTTATGAACGCTTAGCCGCGAAACGCTGGTGAAGGAAAAAGAAGAAATCTGGGGCTACAGAGGCTATGGAGTACAGGGGCCGGCATGACGAAGAAACACAAGTAACTGGCTCAGGGCCCATCTCCCTTTCTCAAGCTCCAGGGGTAACGCCACCGGGATATGATACGGCCGTTCAGCCGGGGGGACAATCTATCTCTCTCTTAACTGGTTCCAGGCCCTAGACGGTAGGAAGAGGAATGCACAACACCCTTCGCTATCTCTTGAAAAAAGTCGCAAATAACCGAGTTTTATTACACAGCTACCTACCGTACTCTTGCCTCCGCACCTTTCTCTAGTAACAACGCCTTATACCAGCTACTACAGGAAGTGAGATGAAGTGTTTCCGGTGCGTAGCGAGTCCTAAGAAACCTCACAACACTCAAGTGGCCGGCTTTCTATTCGCTTAGCCTTCTGGGTAAACGAGTCTATGAGCCAATGGAGGAGTTACATTCAGACCTCATAAAAACCAAAAAAACTACCCTTCCCAGCATGCATTGTGGTTTAAGACTCCCCTCCCCCCGCCGACATCGAAAACTACAATTCCCAGAAGCCCACCGAGGCTGCGGAGCTCTCTGGGACAGGATAGAGCTTCTCTCCAACCCTACGAAAGCAGAAAGAGACGCGGACCTTTTAACCGCACTTTTAAAGTGGAGACCCGTGTCGAAGCTGACGCGGAGTGAGTGATGGAGGTGGCGGCTAATTGCTCTTTGCGGGTAAAGCGGCCCCTGTTGGACCCACGCTTCGAGGGCTACAAACTCTCCCTGGAGCCTCTGCCCTGTTACCAGCTGGAGCTGGACTCAGGTGAGTGGGCTGGGACCCCGAGCCCCCCTCGCTCGCCGCCTTCGCTCGTCCCTCCGACTCCCCGTCCCAGAAGAAACGTGCGGGTCTCGGAGCAGTTGGGCCCTCGGTGCTCCTCTCCTCCTTCCCTCGGAGGTCGGGCGGGTGCCTGGCGCGTGGCAGTTCTCCTTCGCTCCGATCCACCCGCCGGATGATCCTACCATTAACGAAGCTTCCGGAAGAAGCCTGTGTTGTATTCCTCTCCCCTTTCCAGAGAAACCGGCCTATCCCGGCTGGACTAGCCCTCGACTTTCAGCTTCCCTCCTCTGTGCCTTTGCACAGGCTGTGTTCTCCCCTACCTGGCACGCATCCCATCTTCCTTCAGAGTTCAGCCCTGGGGCTCCTTCCACACCGGGACCCCCTTTCCCAGCCGTCTTCAGTTGGTAGCATTGCCTTGAATTGACTTCATAGTACGTAGTACTTTTTGCATTAGTTTACTTAAAGACTTAAGCTCCCAGAGGGTAGGGACAGTTTTCCCCTTCTGACTTTGGATCCTCAGCCCCTAATTCAGGGGCGGCATCGTTCAGGTTGGAGATGGTCTTAGAAAGACCAAGTTTCAGGCACACGATGAGTAACTCACTTGTGTAACCCAGGCAGCTCCCACTGGTAAAGGGGTAGGAGTTTACCAGGATTTTTCCCCTTTGATGGGAAGATGAGAGAGACGGTGGAAATTTCCAGTGCTCTCTTACTGAACGCTGGCTGACTTGAATTTCCTGTGACCTTCCCCCATCCCCTTCACCTCTGTTCCGCAGTGTTTGCTGGAAGATCAATAGTGAAGGAGCAGCCCCAGTTTGTCTTTTTATGTGAAATCAAAACCACCTCCTTTGTATCATCTGCCCCACTGTGCCTAAGTCTGCCCTGGTATAATAGACAGGTTTCATCTTGGTCTTTCAAATACTGCTATATAGATTTAGACCCTTTAGCACTAAGTTTTTCTTTTAAATTACTAGGAAACACTTACTTGCTTTAAAAACCATTTCCAGTAAAATCAGTCAGTAAACATTTTATTAAGCTCCTACTATGCTGTGCCAGGCACTGTACCAAACACTGGAGACACAAAGTTAAGAAATTTTTCCAAAGGAGCTCACAATCTAATTGGCGGAACCACGTGCAAATAATTGTGTACAAACAAAATATAATCCGGGATAATCTTAGAGGGATGACCCTACAATTAAGGGGGATGGGGAAAGGTGCCCTGCAGAAGGTGGGGCTTGGTGAGACTTGAAGGAAACCAGGAGGCATAGATGAGGAGGGAAAGGGTTCTAGTCATCTAGTGTAATGGAAGGGCTTGAGTGGGGAGTTGTAGTTTGCTGTGCCAATATCACTGCATCCCAGAGTCACTGTGGAAAGTAAGATGTAAGAAGACTGGAAAAGTGGTAATGGACCAGATGATGAAGTATAAAGATAATAGCTTATATTTATATAGTGCTTATTTTCTCACAATTTCTAGTGAGTTAGGTAGTGTAAGTAGTAATACACCCATTTTGCTGCTGCTGAAACACATTGAGTAGCCTTAATCAGCCAAAATAATTGAAGTCACTGTGACTAGCAGAGACCAGATCCTCTGGTTGTATTTTTTCCTCCTGCTATCCCTAGAGTAATCATGCTGGTTGTACTGATTGGACAAATCAAATTATGAAGTATCATATTTTAGGGAAATTTTGTGGGCATTTTCCATTTAATAATAAAATTGATAACATCTAGCAAACCACAACATTCCATCTGTGCTTCAGTACTTTTTCACAGGATTCCTGCAATGAAGGCAAGTACCCCTCCAGCAAGAGTTCTTTCCTAGTTTCAGAGTGAACAGAATACTGGCCCTAGAGGCAGGAAGACCTGAATTCAGTTCCTTTCCCAGATTCTTCCCAGCTGTGTGATCTTGGGCAGTTCCTTTTTCTCAACTTCACTCAATTACTTCATCTGTAAAATGAAGATAAAGCCCTATCAGGATAAACGCACCTCACATGATTGTTCTGAGGATCAGAGGAGTCTTTCTAAACCTTAAAGTGTGTGTGTGTGTATAAATGTTAACTATTATTGTTATTACAAAAATCTATAATTTAATAGATGTCCTATTACTGATTTTAATAAAGTTATTTTCTCCATTTAATACCATTTTCTATTTTAAATAATTAAGGTTTATTTTTAAATTAAAAACATTTTAAAAATCTGCCCTCATTGAGGAAAAGCCATTAATCCATAGCTGTATAATCTCCTCAAAAAAATTCCCACATCAGCCTAGTTTGAAAATATCTCTTTCTGTATTTTAAATTAATTACCCTTCTGTCAGGAAGTGAGTGACTTTCTATTGCCTTTCTATTAGGAAATGAATAAATGTTTCATCTTTATTCTTTTAGATTCATGTTCATCTTTGCTCTGATCAGAGTTCTAAAATTTTTATGTTTTTCTTTAAAATAGCACATAATACCGTTTTCATTGTGCATGAAAAACTATACTTGTAAATTTTGTGGCTTGCTGGGTACTATCAGTCTTGATAGTCAATGAAAATTGCCATAATTGCCTAAAATGAGATAGATTTTGTCATCGTGTCTTTAGTCTGAAATAAAACCTCTAACCAGAGATCTGTGTATCTTTTAGGAAGTCTTTACTGATCAACTGGGGTTGTTTAGCGATCCATTCCACCATACTGTTAGCAGTTGGCATGGGGACTTTACAGTTTGAAACTCTTTCCACCATTGCCTAGCAGCAGTTGGTCTGTAACTTACAGTCTTAGACAGTGGCCTGGAATCCTGAGATCCTATATGTATTGTTCCTGGCGAAACAGTTAATATCTGCCAGAGTCTGAAACTTAAATCTAAGTGTTTGAGAATCATACTGCCTGTAATAAAGAGAATGTTTAATTTGGTCAGAGATAAATTTTTTTCTATTTTCTGTCATATTGATCTTCAAGCAAGAAATACCTAGAGTATCAATCTCATTTAATTAGCAGTTCAAAAAATTTATAAATAGCCTTAAGGAATTTTTCCTAGATAATACTTGGTGGGATTGTGGATATACTACTGTACTTGGAGGCAGAATCAGTTAACTGCCTTGGTTTTCTCATCTTGGTTTTAGTAGCCACTGCCGCACATGAGGTATGACTGTAAAGTTAATGAAACTTATTTTAAAAAAAAAATGCCACATAGAAATGGGTGTTCCTCAAAGTTAACACTGGGATGCAGCCATTGTCATTGCCATCTCACAAAAAATGCTTTTGAAATTGTGTTCTGATGCAATGTGAAATATCTCTCTACCTACTCAGAACCATATTTGCTCAGAGCAGCGTGAGAGATGGACACAGACCCCAAAACACCCAAAACCTCCAGTGTCATTATAGATCACATCACATTCAGTTCTAGGTATCACACTTTTTTCTTAATTTTAGGTTTTTATAAAATTAAATTTTTTTTATTCTGTTTTAAGTTACAGTCTCTCCTCTCCTCACTCTGCACTAGAGAAGGCCACCACTTGACATACATACACACACATACATATATGTATATGTATATATCTGTATAGCTGTATGTGAAACGATACTATGTATACTTCTATTTTTAAAAAATTTATTTATTTTTAATTTCCACAAGATTTTGAGTTCCAAATTTTGTCCCCATTTCTCCCCTCCCGCACCTCTAGACATCGTGCATTCCGATTACCCCTTAACGCAGTATTCCCTCCCTTCTGTCACACCCCCTCCCTTCTCTTATCCCCATCTCCTCTATTTTCTTGTAGGGCAAGATAGATTTCTATACCCCATTACCTGTATTTCTTATTTCTCAGTTGCATGTAAAAACAATTTTTAACATTAGTTTTTCAAACTTTGAGTTCCAACTTCTCTCCCTTCCTCCCTCCCCACTCATCCCCACTGAGAAGGCAAGCAGTTCAATCAAGGTAATATTCCATAAAAGTCATGTTGTGTAAGACTAACTATATTTCCCTCCATACTCTCCTGGCCCCCATTTATTTTATTCTCTCTTTTGACCCTATCCCTCCTCAAAAGTGTTTAACTCTAATTACCCCCTCCTCCCATTTGCCCTCTCTTCTATCATCCTCCTCATGCCCTACTTATCCCCTTACACTACTTTCCTGTAATGTAAGATAGGTTTTCATACCAAATTGAGTGTATTCCCTCCTTAAGCCAAATGTGATGAGAGAAAGCTTCACTTTTTCCCTCTCATCTCCCCCTTTTCCCCTCCATTGAAAAAGCTTCTTCTTTCCTCTTTTATGACAGATAATTTGCCCCATTCCATTTTTCCCTTTCTCCTCCCAATATATTCCTCTCTTACCCCTTAATTTTTTTTTTAGATATCATCCCTTCATATTCGACTTACCCTGTGCCCTCTATGTATGTGTGTACGTGTGTGTTTATGTGTGTGTGTATAATCCCACCAGCTACCCAAATACTGAGACAAATCTCAAGAGTTACAAATATTATCTTTCTATGTAGGAATGCAAAGAGTTCAATTTTAGTAAGTCGCTTATGATTTCTCTTTCCTGTTTACCTTTTCATGCTTCTCTTGATTCTTGTGTTTTAAAGTCAGATTTTCTATTCAGCTCTGGTGTTTTCATCAGGAATGCTTGAAAGGCCTTTAATTCATTGAATGATCATTTTTTCCCCTGAAGTATTATACTCAGTTTTGCTGGGTAGGTGAGTCTTGGTTTGAGTCCTAGTTCCTTTGACTTCTGGAATATCCTATTCCAAGCCCTTTGATCCCTTAATGTAGAAGCGGCTAGATCTTGTGTTAACCTGATTGTATTTCCACAGTACTCAAATTGTTTATTTCTGACTGCTTGCAATATTTTTTCCTTGACTTGGGAACTCTGGAATTTGGCTACAATGTTCCTCGGCGTTTTTTCTTTGTGACGATTGATGAATTCTTTCAATATTTATTTTACCCTCTGGTTCTGGAATATCGGGGCAGTTTTCCTTGATAATTTCATGGAAGATGATGCCTAGGCTCTTTTTTTTGATCATGGCTTTCAAGTAGTTCCATAGTTTTTAAATTGTCTCTCCTGGATCTGTTTTCCAGGTCAGTTGTTTTTCCAGTGAGATAGTTCGCATTGTCTGCTATTTTTTTCTTTCCTTTGGTTTAGCTTTGTAATTCCTTGATTTTTCATAAAGTCATTAGCTTCCATCTGCTCCATTCTAATCTTTAAGGAATTATTTTCTTCAGTGAGCTTTTGGATCTCCTTTTCCATCTGGCCAGTTCTGCTTTTTAGGACATTCTTTTCCTCATTGGCTTTTTGGATATCTTTTGCCATTTAGGTTAGTCTGTTTTTTCAAGTGTTATTTTCTTCAGCAAGTTTCTGGGTCTCCTTTAGCATGCTTTTGACGCCCTTATCATGATTTTCTTGCGTCACTCTCATTTCTCTTCCCAGTTTTTGCTCTACTTCTCTTGCTTGATTTTCAAAATCCTTTTTGAGCTCTTCCATGGCCTGAGACCAATTCTTATTTTTTTGGAGGCTTTTGATGGAGGTGCTTTAACTTTGTTTTCTTCTATTTGTACACTTTGGTCCTCCTTGTCACCAAAGTAAGATTCTAGAGTCTGATTCTTTTTCCAGTTTTTGCTCATTTCCTCAACAATTTACTTGACTTTCGAGCTCTTTGTCAAGGTAGTTGTCTGATTCCAGTCGGGGTGGGGACTGTACTGTCAGCCCCTCCATCTCCACCCCCCCCCCAAATCTGTGAGTCTAGAGCTTCAGAAACAGTGCTGCTGCTGAGGGTTCCTTTGTTCCCCTCCCCCTTCTGCTGCCCTGGGCCGGACCACTCCACTGTTCTCCTGCACTGGTCCCACAGGCTTTTCCCACTGACCTTCCAATTTGTCCTTGGCCTGAAGTCTAGAAACTGCCACAGGTGGGAGAGATTCAGTCTCCCCAAGGCCTGATCACGTCCTGCCTGTGCCAGCATGACCTATGCTGGCCTTTTCCCTGGCCTCTGCATGGTGTAATAGACACTTCCCATGACTGTGTTGAGCTGGAGATTTGCTTCACTGCATCTTCCTGTGGATTCTGCAGCTCCCAAATTTGTTTAGAGTCATGTTTTACAGGTATTTGACTGGGCTTGGCAGGAGCACTCCAGAAGGTGCTTGTTGTTATTCCGCCATCTTTGCTTTGCCCCCTGCATCCTATGTATACTTCTATTTATCATTTCTTTCTCTGGAGGTAGGGAAGCATCTTCCTTCACAGGTCCTTCATTTCAATGTTTATAATATTCAGAATAACAGTCATTCAGTTGTTCTTTGAGCAGTATTGGTATTGTTGTATACAACTTTCTCTTTGTCCTGCTCATTTTGCTTTTCATTATTTCATGTAAGTTTTTCCAAGGTTTTTTCTGAAATGATATTGCTTAGCATTTCTTAAAGTACAGTAATACTCCATCACACTCATATACCACAACTTGTTTATTCATTCCCCAGTTGATGACCATCCCCTCAATTTCCAATTCTTTGCCACCACAGAGAAAGCTGCTACAAATATTTTGGAACATAGAGGTTCTTTTCCTTTTTCCCTGATCACCTTGGGAAACAGACCTAATAGTGATCTTGTTGGTTTATACACAGTTTCATAACTATGTATAATTCCAGATTGTTCTCCAAAATGGTTGGATCATTTCACAGTTCCACCAACAGAGTATTGGTGTCCCAGTTATTCTAATCCCCTCCAACAATTGTCATTTTCCCCTTTTATTATCTTATTGAGTCTGATAGGTGTGAGATGATACTGTGAAGTTATTTTAATTGTGTTTCTCTAGTCAATAATGATTTTTTCATAGGACTATATATATAAATTTCCTCATCCAAAAAAACGCTTATTCATATCCTTTGACCATTTATCAATTGAGGGATGACTTGTGCTTATAAAATTGACAAAGTGCTATGTATATTTGAGATATGAGATCTTTATCTAAGAATCTGTCTAAAAATTTTCCCCTAGCTTTCTGCTTTCTTTATAATCTTGGCTACATTGATTTTATTTATACAAAAACTTTTAAATTTAGTGTAGCAAAAAATTAACCCTTTTATATCTCACAGTATTCTCTATGTTTTGTTTATTCATAAATACTTCTCCTATCCATAAGTCTGAAAGGTAATATGTTCCATGTTCTTCTAATTTATTTAAAATATCTCTTTTTATGGTTAGATGGTGTATCCATTTTGACCTTTTCATGGTAAATCATATAAGATATTGGTCAATACCTACTTTTTCCCAGATTACTTTCCAGTTTTCCCAACAATTTTTTTTTAACCAAATAGTTCATTCTCATCCCAAAAGCTTAAATCTTTACATTTGTCAAACACAAAGTTACTATAAATATACTATAATAATTTATTACTGTGTACTGTATGTCTACTCTGTTCAGCTGATCTACCTATTTCTTTTTTTTCTTGTTCTTCCTCCAAAAACTTTTTTCTTTTTTTTTAAATAAAAATTTATTTATTTAACTTTTTACATTCATTTTCACAAAATTTTGGGTTCCGAATTTTCTCCCCATTTATCCCCTACCCCTACCCCAATACACCAAGCATTCTAATTTTCCCTATCACCAATCTGCCTTCTCTTCTATCATCCCTCCCTTCTCTTGTCCCCATCTTCTCTTTTGTCAGGTAGGGCCAGTTGACTTTCTATTCCCCATTAACTGTATTTCTTATTTCCTAGTAGCAAGAACAATACTCAGCAGTTGTTCCTAAAACTTTGAGTTCCAAATTCTCCCCATCCCTCCCTCCCCACCCATTCCCTCTGGGAAGGCAGGCAATTCAATATAGGCCATCCCTCCCTCCCCACCCATTCCCTCTGGGAAGGCAGGCAATTCAATATAGGCCAATATCTGTGTAGTTCTGCAAATGACTTAGATAACAGTCGTGTTGTGTAAGACTAACTGTATTTCCCTCCATCCTATCCTGCCCCCCATTGTTTGTATTCTGTCTTTTGATCCTGTCCCTCCCCGAGTGTTGACTTCAAATTGCTCCCTCCTCCCATTGCCCTCCCTTCCATCATCCCCCCTCCTTGCTTATCTCCTTCTCCCCCACTTTCCTGTATTGTAAGATAGGTTTTCATACCAAAATGAGTGTGCATTTTATTCCTTCCTTTAGTTGAATGTGATGAGGGTAAACTTCTTGTTTTTTTCTCAGCTCTCCTCTTTTTCCCTCCACTAAAAAGTCTCCTGCTTGCTTCTTGAATGCGAAATAATTTACCCCATTCCATTTCACCCTCTTTCCTCCCACTACATTTCTCTCTCACCGTTTACCTTGATTTCTTTTAAGATATGGCCCCATCCTATTCAATTCACTCTGTGCTCTCTGTCTCTGTATGTGCGTGCATGCGTGTATGTGTGTGTGCGTGCACATGTGTACGTGTGTGTGTGTGTATGTATGTGTGTGTGGTCCCACCAACTACCCAGATACTCAAAAGTTTTAAGAGTTACAAATATTGTCTTTCCATGTAGGAATATAAACAGTTCACCTTTGGTAAGTCCCTTATGACTTCTCTTTGCTGTTTACCTTTTCATGCTTCTTCTCATTCTTGTGTTTGAAAGTCAGATTTTCTTTTCAGCTCTGGTCTTTTCATCAAGAATGCTTGAAAGTCCTCTGTTTCATTGAAAGACCATATTTTCCCCTGAAGTATTATACTCAGTTTTGCTGGGTAGGTGATTCTTGGTTTGAGTCCTAGTTCCTTTGACTTCTGGAATATCCTATTCCATGCCCTTCGATCCCTTAATATAGAAGCTGCTAGATCTTGTGTTATCCTGATTGTATTTCCACAATACTGGAACTGTTTCTTTCTAGCTGCTTGCAATATTTTCTCCTTGACCTGGGAACTCTGGAATTTGGCCACAATGTTCCTAGGAGTTTCTCTTTTTGGATCTCTTTCAGGTGGTGATCGATGGATTCCTTCAATATTTACTTAGTCCTCTGTTTCTAGAAAATCAGGGAAGTTTTCCTTGATAATTTCATGAAAGATGATGTCTAGGCTCTTTTTTTGATCATGGCTTTCAGTTAGTCCCATAATTTTTAAATTGTCTCTCCTGGATCATTTTTTCAGGTCAGTTGTTTTTCCCATGAGATATTTCACATTCTCTTCCATTTTTTCGTTCTTTTGGTTTTGTTTGGTGATTTCTTGGTTTCTCAGAAAGTCATTAGCCTCCATCTTTTCCATTCTAATTTTGAGAGAACTATTATCTTCAGTGAGCTTTTGAACCTCTTTTTCCATTTGGCTAATTCTGCATTTGAAAGCATTCTTCTCCTCATTGGCTTTTTGAAGTTCTTTTGCCAATTGAGTGAGCCTATTTTTCAAGGTGTTATTTTCTTCAGCATTTTTTTGGGTCTCCTTTAGCAAAGTATTGGCCTGTTTTTCATGCTTTTCTTGCATCTCTCTCATTTCTCTTCCCAGTTTTTCCTCCACCTGTCTAACTTGATTTTCAAAATCCTTTTTGAGCTCTTCCATGGCCTGAGCCCACTGGACATCCCCCTGGGATGTCTGGGATAGAGAGGCCTGACCTCCACATCTTTCCCTGATGGTAAGAATTGTTCCTCGTCATCAGAATTGAAAGATGGGAACATCTGTCCCCCAAGGAAGTAGTTTTCTATGGTCTTATTTTTCTTCCCTTTTCTGTGCATTTTCCCAGCCAGTTACTTGACTTCTGAGATTCCTCTCCACCCCCGCCTAGATCTGCCCAGCTAGTGCTTGGGGTCTGAGGTTCAAATGGGCTTTCCGCGGCAGGTGAGGCTGCTATTCAATGTGAGCTTAAGTTCTGGTGCTTGGGTGGGGGCAGGGCTGCCTCCCAGGCTCAGTTCCCTCAGGGGCTTTATGCAGAGACCTTTAGTAATGGAGTAGGTGGGGGCAGGGCCACCTCCCAGGCTCAGTTCCTTCAGGGGGTTTATGCAGAGACTTTCAGTAATGGCCCTGAACTTCTGCCTGCTGGTCCAGGAGTCCCGGGCCTCCACTGCTGCTTCTGCCGCTGCCTCCCGAGGGGGCCCGAGTCATGGAGACACCCCACTCCCCTCTCGGCCAGCCCAGACTTCTCTCTCACTGACCTGTAGCGCCTGTGGGTGGAGTGACCTTCCCAGCCGCTGGAGATTCCGTCCCTGAAGCCTGCTCAGATCAGCTCCTCTGGGGCCCTGCGGCCAGGGCAGCTCGGGTGGGCTCTGCTTTCCAGGGCGCAACGGACCCCTGGGGACCACTCTGAAATCTTTTCCACTGTGTTTCTGCACGCCTTACAGTGCTCCAGAATTTGTGGGGAGTTCTTCTTGCAGGAAATATATGGGCTGTGAGTTCGGAGCTAGCATATGTGAGTCTTTCTACTCCGCCATCTTGGCTCCACCCCCCTATTTTTCTATTTCTTAACAAGTATCAGATAGTTTAGATAATTACTGCTTATAATGTAGCTTAAGATCTAGTCCTGCTAAACCTCCTTCCTTTACTTTCTCATTAATTCCCTTATATTCTTGACCTTTTGTTCCTGCAGATGAGTTGTATTACTCTTTTTCCTAGTGCAATGAAATTTTTTCTCAATAATTTAATTGGGGTAGCATTGGATAAGTAGAATAATTTGGGTAGAGTTACTCTTTTAATTATATTGGCTCTGCCCACCCCTGAGAAGTTACTCTCCCTCCAATTATTTAAATCTGACTTTATTTGTATAACAACTGTTTCATATATATTCAAATAGTTTCTGGGTTTGGCTTGGCAGCTATATTTTATGCTGGCTACAGCTATTATAAATGGAGTATCCCTTACTGTCTCTTCTTGCAGGGTTTTGTTGGTGACCTGTAGAAGTGCTTATGACTTAGGTGGGTTTACTTTCTATCATGCTATTTTGCCAAAATTATTGTTTCAACTAACTTTTTAGTTGAATCTCTAGGATTTTCCAAATATATCATCAAATTGTCTGCAAAAGAAATTATTCCCTTGTTACCCATTCTGATTCCTTAAATTTCTTTTTTTTCTTTTATTGCTAATACAATATTGAATAATATTGGAGATAATAGCCATCCTTGTTTCATTCCTCATCCTATTAGGAAGGCTTTTTAGCTTATCCCCATTACAAATAATGCTTGCTGATGGTTTTAGGTAGATGGGTCTTTTCAGCTTAAGGAAATAAAATCTATTTTTACCTACACTTTCTAGTGTTTTTAATTGCTGTTATATTTTGTCAAAAACCTTTTCTGCACCTCTCAATATAATCATAATTTTTTGATTACTTTTGTTATAATATATAACAACTATTTATATATACATATGTGTGTATATATATTATACATATGTGTATATATGTACTATATATATATACACATATGTGTATATATATATATATATAATATAATCAATTATATTAATAGTTTTCCTTACCTGAACTCTGCATTCTGAGTACAGATTTTACTTGGTCACAGTGTATAATCTTTGTGATATATTCTTATAGTCTCCTACTTAGTATTTTATTTAGGATTTTTGCAACCTTCTTCATTAATGAAATTTGTCTATGTTTTTCTTTCTTCTGTTTTTGCTCTTACTGGTTTAGGTATCAGTACCATATCTGTTTCATAAAAGGAGTTTGAGACTCCTTTGCCTATTTTTTAAAAATAATTTATTTAATATTATAATTAGTTTATCTTTAAATATTTAGTAGAGTTCACTTGTAAATCCATCTGGTCCTGATACGTTTTTCTTAGGAAGCTCATTTATGGCCTGTTCAGTTTCTTTCTCTAAAATAAGTTTTCTGTTAATCTAGGCAGTTCATATTATTGTAAGTATTCTTCCGTTTTACTTAAATTGTTACATTTATTGGCATATAATTGGGCAACTCCTGGATGATATGTTGGAAGGCCATGGATAAGCTTGAAAATAACCAGGAAAGAGTTATCTGTATTGGGAAGAGTGAGTTTATGCCATGTGAAGATCATTTTATGGGAATGTTCAACCTGGAGGAGAGATGGCTTGGGCATGAGGGGGGAGGGTGTTATCTCTCTTCAGGTTTTTGAAGGGCTCTTTTTAGGCTTGTTCTTTTTAGCTATGACAGCAGAATTGGGAAATTGATTAAAGGGAAATTTTGCCTTGTATAAGGAAAATTTAGAACAATCCCAGATTGGACTGGGCTGTGTTGGGAGTCCTTGAAAGGACCAAAATAACATCACCATGATAAAGTCAAGTTTCGGTGTGGCTAACTGTGGCTGATGAGACCAACACGAACTTGGAATACTCTACCACAGATTGGGCACAGATAGTCCATGCAACATTTGGAGTGGATACTCCAAATTTGCACCTCCTACATTTCCTTTGTGCTATCTCTCCATAAAATAGTCTTTTTGGCAAGTGTACATTTTACATTCAAACAATATGGCCAGCCCATCAGAGTTGTGCTGTCTGAAGTATAGTTTGAATGTTTGACAGTTCGGCTTGAGCAAGGACTTCAGTGTCTGGTACCTTATCCTGCCAGGTGATCTTTGGAATCTTCCTAAAGCAGTTCAAATGGAAGCAATTCAGTTTCTTGGCACAGCATGTGCCATGGTAGACTGTCCATGTTTCACAGGCATACAACAATGAGGTCAGCATAACAGCACTGTAGACCTTCAGTTTGGTAGTCAGTCTACTCTTCTCTCCCAGACTTTTCTTCAGAGCCTCCCAAACACTGAGCTAGCTCTGGCAGTGTTGGGAGGTAAGTACAGTAGAACTCACTAGGGTATAAGCAAAAACTAGATGACCACTTGCTAGCCATGATGCAAGGGGATTCTTTTGCAGGTGTGAATGTGACTAGGCTCAGTGGCCTCTGAGGTTCCTTCTTCTCCATGAGATCCTGTTAAGTACTTGAATAAAATTGTCATGATCCTTTCAAATCTCCTCTAGTCTAGCATGATCACCCCCATTTCCTTCAGCTAATCCTCCTATAACATTGGTTCTTAGTTTCTAAAGTGTACTCCCAATAGTTATAATTCTTGAACATGTAATAATTTTAGCACTTTAATGTTTCTCTACTTCACATTTTCACATATTACAAATTGACCAGCAAACATTCGTGTTTCATAACAGTTTCAGAAAGAGTTAATGCTACCCTGGGGCAGTGTTTTTAATTTCTGTTAGCAAGGAGAACTACATGAGTATTCTATATCTTGTGGAGGCTTAAAAATCTTGAAGTCACCTATTTGACATACTTGATTAAAGAGATTATTCCCTGAGTAGAATAGAAGCTTCTTGAGGGCAGGTAGTTTCATTTTTCCCCCTGTATTCTTATCTAGCATTGGGACTTTCATCTAAATATGTGATTGTTAAATTGAAGAGAAGTGATAGAAATAGATGAGATCTGTGATCCTGTTGATATAGTTATCTCTTTCCCCGATGCTGATTGTGAGCTGGTCAATCTTTGATTCTTGTTTCCTTATGTAACTGGAAAGAATTCCTTTAGGTCTTTTAACAAAAACAAAAAATAAAAAAAAAATTTTTTTTGATTAGTAATATAGCACTCCTGCTCTTCATCTCTTATCTTTCATTTACATGACATATGGTAGCTTACCTCCTTTGATCCACGTATGCTTGTTGATATATATATATATATGTACATATATATATATATAATGTACATATATATATATTTTTCACAATGATGTATCACTGCTTTATGTTCTTTTGCGCTGTTTTATATATATTTATAAATTTCATGTTCCATACAGTAGTACTATAGAACAGTCATATTATTGAATGATGCCTATCCACTTAATGAGATTAAATTTTTTTACCTATTGTTGTAAAAGACTGCTTTTTTCCAGACTATTTAAAATGATTTTTTTTCAAGGTATGGTATGTCAAGTCAAAACTGATGAAAATTATACAAAAATGATTACCAAATTTACCTGTGCAGAATATCCTCAAAATCTTAGTGCAGTTTTAGGCTTTAATAGTTTAAAGCTACACTAAGACTTCCGAGAGTGTATATCTAAGTAGTTGATAATCCCTTCCTGATTCTGGGCATCTGGACATATGGATAGGAAAAGGCTTGGCTCAGTCAGGAATCCAGTCAGGTCTCTGCACAGTGTTGATATTGATGGACGCACTGTCCATCATTACTTTGAATGTAATAATTATATCACTTGTTCCAAAGATAGATAGGTTTAGGATTTAAATAATGAAGCTAAGTACAATCAACCCAGCAACAACAAAATAAAATTTCATCTTTTCTGTTCTGCCTCATTAATGGTAAAACAACTTGTAGTGACAGAAGTGGCCAGAAGAGGGAGACCTGGTACTGTTGTTAATGTGTCTCTAAATGGCAATTTGATTTTTACTTATTTTTATTGAAAGCCAAGAGATAGGTACTACTTATTAAACTAAATAAAAGGAAGAAAGTCTTCAGTATCTGTTATATAAAGAGAAACCTTTTGTAATGGTTTGCGATACTATTGAATTTTGACAGTGTGATTCACTGTGTACTGTGATAAGAGTATATCACTTTTCTCCTTGGGGATATAGAATTATCACTTCTGGTTGTTTCTGTCATGGAGATGAATGTAAAAAACTACTGTGGAGTTGAATGTAGGGAGATAGATAAACCTTTGATTTGGAGTCAGGGAACCTGTGCTCTTGACTCAGCTCTGTGGTTTGTTACTTAGCATTAGGAAAGTAACATTACCTCTCCCAACCTTCTTTTTCTTATGTGTAAAATGAGCTGAGGTGGAGTGGAAGAATATTAGTCAAAGTCCAATTGAGTAGACTGAAGGAATATCAGTATATGTTTAAGTTTCTAGTATGAGGGCATGAGTTGGGGTGGAGGAGAGACTGTAAGTCAGCCAATGAATTCTTTGAGAAAGGTGAGGGAGGGAGTGATCTGGATGACCATCAAATGATGGAGGGAATAATGACCACTGAACAGCAAGTCCTTATATTCTGTTACTTATAATTTTAGTATTCTATAAATATTCATTATCTGTTATGTACCAGGAACTGTACTAAGTGCTAAAAATTAAAAAAAAAAGAGGCAAAAGGCAGTCCTTGTCCTTAAGAAGCCCATAGTCTAATGAAAGAGACAAGCAAACAAATAAATACAAACTATATAAGGATAAATAGGAAGCAATTAGTAGAGGGAAGGCATGAGAATTGAGAGGGCTTGGAAAAAGCTTCCTGTAAAGGTAAGATTTTAGTTGGTACTTGAAGGAAGCCAGAGAAGCCATCAGACAGATGAGGAAGGGGTGCAAGCATTCCAGGTAAAGGGGACTGCCTAAGAAAATGCTCACAGCTGAAAGAGAGAACAGCTTGTTTGGGGAAGAGCCAGGAGGCTGGAGTCACTGGCAGGGAGTAAGTACAAACAGACTGCAAAGATAGGAGTTGGCTAGGTTGTGAAGGGCTTTGAATGCCAAACAGTAACATTTTATATTTGATCCTGGAAGTAATAGGGAGCCATTAGGAGTTTATTGAGAAAGGGGATGACATGACTGGACCTGTACTTTAGGACAGTCACTTTAGGGTATTTTGTAAGAATTTAATTTAAATTTGTAAGATAATTTGTAAGAACTGATTTAACATTTTATTTGGAATTAAAAGATTATTGAAATTGCCAGAGATTACGTTTACAAACTCAGTGCTTTCTCATAAACTCTGATCTGGTGCATGTAAGTTCTTAAGATCAACTACCAAAGCCCACTTAAGCCAAATTGCTTGACTTGTGGGATCCTGGATGCCAAGAATCTGGGATGCCAAGAAGTCTGGAGAAGAGACTGGATTTGGAATCAGAAGACTTGGTCTCATAGTCCTAGCACTGGTACTTCAAGTAATAGGCAGAGTTGCAGGTCACTTTAGAAATCATCTCGTCCTTCTTAACCTTTTTTTGTGTCATAGACCCTTAGTGAAGTCTGGGGAAGCATATGTTTTTAAATGCATTCTAAGAATTATAAAGGAAATCAATTATATTGAATTATAGTTAACAAAATATAAAAATTCATGGACTCCAGTTTAAAACCTCTGATTCTAACCTCTCTTTTTTTTTTCCACATGAGAAAATTAAACCTAGGGAAACTTAAATGACTTGCCCAAAGTTACAGATAGTAAGTACTAGAGTCAGAGTTTAAACCTAGGCCTTCTAGTACCAGAAACATTTTTTCCCATTGTACCACATTGTAGTCTCTCTGAGTTTGATTTTAGAGAAGTCACTTTACCTCTCTCCTTCCTGGTTTTGTCATATGTAAAATGAAGAGTTTGGATCTGAAGATTACTAATGTCGTCCCTTTTCCAGCTTTGACATTTTGTGATTCTGTAGGATGAGTGATTTGGTTTAAGATAGGAACTTTATGAATTAATCTTTTAAAAAAGGTTTGGAAATTCCCTTTTTTTTTTTTTACAGTGCAATCATTTCTGGAAATTTTCATCTCCTCAATGTTAAATGATAAAATACTTTATAACTGCTGCTACTAACTTGATAGAAGAGCATGCTTTTCACAATTTCTCTGCCTTTTTTGACTGTACTATTAGTGGTATGGAAGGCTACGTGCTTTGCTTTTGTCTATTTTGTGCTTTCTTTGGCCTTGAAAGGAATCTAATTACAAAACTACTTTTCCTTTCTTTTTTTTTTCCTAGCTGTGGCAGAAGTAAAACTCAGAGATGATCAGTATACATTGGACCACATGCGTGCCTTTGGCATGTTTAATTACCTGCACTGTGATTCATGGAATCAAGATAATATCTACTTTGTTGATCAGCTTGGAAGAATTATGAATTTAACAGTTACTCTGGTAAGAATAAAGTTATTAAAAAATTAGATACATATATATATACTAATCGTTCAATAGATGAATATTTCTTTAAGCACCTCCTATGTACCAGGCACTGTCCTATGCACTGGGGATCTAAAAAGGACAAAAGACAGACCCTGCCCTCAAGGAACTTATAATCTGTCAACCAGTGGGATTCTCTCTAGAATGTTCAGATATCAAATCTGGTATCAAGCCTTGTACAAATAAGGCGCAGGAAGTGGAGTATTTCAGATCATGAGGAAGATCTAAGGGTGGGCTTCATTATAAGGGACCATGGACCCTTTAATAAAGTGCCATTGGTTCAGAACTCTACCTTAGTCTCTTATATTGTAGATTGGGCAGTTTTAATCCCTACAGAAATACTGGAGTGATTTGCCATTTCTTTCTTCAGCTCATTTTCCCGATGAGGAAACCAAGGCAAACAGGGTTAGGTGACTTGCTCAGGATCACACAGCATATTGAGTGTCCGAGGCCAGATTTGAACTTGGATCTTCCTGTCTCCAAACCTTGTACCCTATCTACTGTACACCTAGCTGCCCTATATCTGGAGTACCTAAGAGATGTTATTACTGACTAAGTCAATGGGCTTCCTCTTCAACTGCAGAGAATGGTACATTAAAACAACTCTGAGGTGTACCACCTCATACCCATGAGATTGGCTAATATGACAAAAAAGGAAAATGTTGGGTATTGGAAGGGATGTGGGATAACTAAGGACACTGATGCATTGTTGATGAAGTTGTGAACTGATCTAACCATTCTGGAGAGCAATTTGGAACTATGCCCAAAGGGCTATAAAACTTCATACCCTTTGATCCAGCAATATGACTACTAGGTCTGTATCCCAAAGACATCCAAGAAAAAGGGAAAATATTTATAGTAGCTCTTTTTATAGTAGCTAAGAATCAAAGGGATGCCCATGAATTGGGTAATGGCTAAGCAAACTGTGTTATGTGACTGTAATGGAATATTACTGTGCTATAAGAAATGGCAAGCAGAGTGATTTCAGAAAGACCTGGAAAGACTTAGATGAACTGAAGCATAGTGAAGTGAACAGAACCAGGAGAATGTTGTACTTAGTAACAGCAATATTGTTAAATGAAAAACTATGAATGACTTAACTATTGTCAGCAGTACAGTGATCCCAGATAATCTCAAAGGGCTAATGGTGAAGCATACTATCCTCCTCCAGAGAAAAAACCCATATTGACTGAATATAGACTGAAGCATACTATTTTTCACTTTTTTATTTTTTTTCTTTTATTTGAGCCTTCCTGTACAAAATGACCAATATGGAAATGTTTTACATAATTGCACATGCATAACATATCTGATTGCTTACTGTCTCAGGGAGGAATAAAGGAAAGGGATAGAATCTGGAACTCAAAACTTTGAATAAAATGTTGAAAAAAATGAGAGAAGCAAAAAAAAATTATAAGAAATTATCTATTATAGAAAAATTTTATTGATACTTTAATTTTTTCCTATTAGCCTTTCCATTTTACTTTTAGATATTAATCTATTCTCCTGTGGTATAAAATATTAATATTAATTTTAAAATATGGGAAAGACTCACGTATGCTAGCTCCGAATCCACAGCCCAGAAATTTTCTGTAAAAAGAACTCCCCACAAATTCTGGAGCACTGCAAGGCGCTCAGAAACACAGTGGAAGAGATTTCCGTTCCAGACAGCCCTGGAAAGCCGTCCCCAGGGGTCCGTCACGCTCCGGACGCAGCCCAGCCCTGCGCTACCCTGGCCGCGTGGCCCCAGAGGAGCAGGTTCGAGCAGACTTCAGGGACGGACTCTCCGGCGGCCGCCAAGGTCCCTCCACCCACAGGCGCCAGTGAGAGAGACTTCTTGTTGGGCCGAGAGGGCAGCAGGGTGTCTCCGTGACTCGGGCCCCCTTGGGAGGCAGTGGCGGCCTGGGACTCCACAAGCAGGCAGGAGCTCAGGGCCATTACCGAAGGTCTCTGCATAAACCCCCTGAGGGAACTGAGCCTGGGAGGCAGCCCTGACCTGACCTGAGCACCAGAACATAAGCTCACATTGAATAGCAGCTGCGCCCTGCCGCTAAAAGCCCTGAGGCTGGGGAGTAGCATTTGAATCTCAGACCCCAAGCACTAGCTGGGCAGATCTAGGAGGGAGTGCAGAGGAATCTCAGAAGTCAAGTACCTGGCTGGGAAAATGCACAGAAAAGGGAAGAAAAATAAGACCATGGAAAACTACTTCCTTGGGGGACAGATGTTCCCGCCTTTCATTTCTGATGACAAGGAACAATGCTTACCATCAGGGAAAGACGTGGAGGTTGGGGCTTCTCTATCCCAGACATCCGAGGTGGATGTCCGGTGGGCTCAGGCCATGGAAGAGCTCAAAAAGGATTTTGAAAATCAAGTTAGACAGGTGGAGGAAAAACTGGGAAGAGAAATGAGAGAGATGCAAGAAAAGCATGAAAAACGGGTCAATACCTTGGTAAAGGAGACCCAAAAAATGCTGAAGAAAATAACACTTTGAAAAATAGGCTAATAACTCGATTGGCAAAAGAACTTCAAAAAGCCAATGAGGAGAAGAATGCTTTCAAAAGCAGAATTAGCCAAATGGAAAAAGAAGTTCAAAAGCTCACTGAAGATAATAGTTCTCTCAAAATTAGAATGGAACAGATGGAGGCTAAAGACTTTCTGAGAAACCAAGAAATCACAAAACAAAACCAAAAGAATGAAAAAATGGAAGAGAATGTGAAATATCTCATGGGAAAAACAACTGACCTGGAAAATAGATCCAGGAGAGACAATTTAAAAATTATGGGACTACCTGAAAGTCATGATCAAAAAAAGAGCCTAGACATCATCTTTCATGAAATTATCAAGGAAAACTGCCCTGAGATTCTAGAAGCAGAGGCCAAAATAAGTATTGAAGGAATCCATCGATCACTACCTGAAAGAGATCCAAAAAGAGAAACTCCTAGGAACATTGTGGCCAAATTCCAGAATTCCCAGGTCAAGGAGAAAATATTGCAAGCAGCTAGAAAGAAACAATTCCAGTATTGTGGAAATACAATCAGGATAACACAAGATCTAGCAGCTTCTACATTAAAGGATCGAAGGGCATGGAATAGGATATTCCAGAAGTCAAAGGAACTAGGACTCAAACCAAGAATCACCTACCCAGCAAAACTGAGTATAATACTTCAGGGGAAAATATGGTCTTTCAATGAAACAGAGGACTTTCAAGCATCCTTGATGAAAAGACCAGAGCTGAAAAGAATATTTGACTTTCAAACACAAGAATGAGAAGAAGCATGAAAAAGTAAACAGCAAAGAGAAGTCATAAGGGACTTACCAAAGGTGAACTGTTTACATTCCTACATGGAAAGACAATGTTTGTAACTCTTAAAACTTTTGAGTATCTGGGTAGTTGGTGGGACCACACACACACATACATACACACACACACATGTACACATGTGCACGCACACACACATACACACATGCACGCACATACAGAGAGCACAGAGTGAATTGAATAGGATGGGGCCATATCTTAAAAGAAATCAAGGTAAATGGTGAGAGAGAAATGTAGTGGGAGGAAAGAGGGTGAAATGGAATGGGGTAAATTATTTCGCATTCAAGAAGCAAGCAGGAGACTTTTTAGTGGAGGGAAAAAGAGGAGAGCTGAGAAAAAAACAAGAAGTTTACCCTCATCACATTCAACTAAAGGAAGGAATAAAATGCACACTCATTTTGGTATGAAAACCTATCTTACAATACAGGAAAGTGGGGGAGAAGGAGATAAGCAAGGAGGGGGGATGATGGAAGGGAGGGCAATGGGAGGAGGGAGCAATTTGAAGTCAACACTCGGGGAGGGACAGGATCAAAAGACAGAATACAAACAATGGGGGGCAGGATAGGATGGAGGGAAATACAGTTAGTCTTACACAACACGACTGTTATCGAAGTCATTTGCAGAACTACACAGATAGGGCCTATATTGAATTGCCTGCCTTCCCAGAGGGAATGGGTGGGGAGGGAGGGATGGGGAGACTTTGGAACTCAAAGTTTTAGGAACAACTGTTGAGTATTCTTCTTGCTACTAGGAAATAAGAAATACAGTTAATGGGGAATAGAAAGTCAACTGGCCCTACCTGACAAAAGAGAAGATGGGGACAAGGGAAGGGAGGGATGATAGAAGAGAGGGCAGATTGGTGATAGGGAAAATTAGATTGCTTGGTGTATTGGGGTGGGGGGAGGGGATAAGTGGGGAGAAAATTTGGAACCCAAAATTTTGTGAAAATGAATGTAAAAAGTTAAATAAATAAATTTTTATTTAAAAAAAAATTTAAAATATGTTATTAACACAATAATGCAGAGATACTGTGTTGTAGAGGTTAGAACCAGCCTCATAGTTAATACCTGGGTTCTGGTCCAACTTCTGCCTTTTTATGCCTTTTGGCAAATCACTTAAACTTTTGCTGCCTCCATTTAATTCTGTTAACACTTTTAAGTTGCAGAGCTGGTGCTGATCCACCCTAATAAGGGAAATTCCCTTACTGGAAATTCCCTATGCCAGGAAATCATGGGATGTTTAAAACAAAGCAAATCATATAACACACACCCCCATATACATAACACACTGATGATACATACAGTGCACGTGTGTGCTTATATGTATTCAAAAGTTGTCCTGTAGTTTTAAGGTATTGAAAATTGTGTGTATGTGTGGAGCGGGTGGCATATTGTGTCTTTACTGGTATTCTGATAACATTAAACCTTCTCTTTCAAGAACTGAAACTCTTAAACTACCCATTTGTGATGGATGTATATATTTCAAGATTGTATCAATACTCCACTCCATCCACAAATAGAGTATAATGGACATAGCTCAATCTTTTCTTGATTATTTAGTCTTAGCATTGTGAATAGCAATTAGATATAGTGATACCTTACTGAATATTTTATTTCAGAGGTTCCTTGTAGATTCAGAAGCCTGTGATCATCTATATTGCTGTCCTTTACTATCTTATTCCAATGTGGCTCATATTCTAACCCCGTAGTAAAAGCCCATAATGTATAATGTATTTGGATAACTGAGTAGTTGCATGGTTGTCTTTGTTGTACAGTTGTTTTATGGTTCGTCACTGTTCTAAATTATGCCTGTATGTGGACAGCTAGATGTCACTAGTGTTCCTCTGATAGCTCATATTATAAGTTTTAATTTTCAAAATGCATTCACATATATTACTGTCCCTTGCCCCTCATAAAATCTCCATGAGGTAGTTACTAGTATCCTCATTTTGTAGATGAAGAAACAGATGACATCACACCATATTCACAAACAGTAAGGCAAGGAAATTTTCATTACTTCCTATTTTAAGGGGAGGGAAGGGTAAAGGAAAAGCTATTAGTTGTTTTTTGAAATGGACCAAGGAAAGAAAGAAACCTAGTTTGCAAAAACTTGGTGGCAGGGGCCAGCTAGGTGGTACAGTAGACAGAGCACTGGCCCTGATGTCAGGAGGACTGAGTTCAAATTCTGATTCAGATATTTGACACTTACTAGCTCTGTGACCCTGGGCAAGCCACTTAACACCCAATTGCCTCGCCAAATTACAAAACAACAACAAAACCTTGGTGGCAACAGTAGACTCATGGGGTATTTAAAAGAAAATAAATGTAGTTTAGAATGCCAGTTCTAATTTTATATTGACCAGAAGCCCTAGTACACCAAGTACTTCATCTCCTCTTACCCAGGTAAAGCTCCTATCTCAAGTTATAGGGACCAACATTGGTGGGGATGAGTATTCCATATGTTGGGACTACATCAGAGGAAGGATTAAATTCCTAACATCCCAAGTTGGAATTCTGAATGTTTTCCTGTAGAAACATTGTGGTTGGGTCTCTTAGCATTGTTAGTATAATACTAAACTTAGTGCAGATCATGAATTAAATAGCTTTTGTGGTTTATTATGAGAACGTAACTGTCTTGTATAATATTGTTTCTATGGCTTTATTATAATTTTCAGTTTCAAATTTGTAAATATACCTTTATAATATAACCTGTTTGTAAGTAAATGACTACTGATACTATTGGCATCTTGGGTGCAAGACTCATTTATGATACTGCTAATAATTGATATTTATATGTCAGTTTTTAAAAGCACTTTATATATGGTTTTACATTTGATACTGTGACCCTGGGAGCAGGGTAATAGAAGAGTGATGATTCCCTTTTTATGTCTGAGGAAGTTCAGAGAGATTAAGTGACTAGCCTGTGCTAACATAGCTAGAAAGCATCAGAATCTGTAGATGTTTTAGTCACACCGATTAATTTGTACTTTCTAATTTAGATCTAGTTGTTCTCAAAAGGTAGAGTGGAGCTTGTCTTGCATTTCTTATCAGTCTGATAATCTGTAGTTTTGTATTTCTTTGCTTCTAATTAAAATGGTACTTAGCTCAAATCCAGTTAATTTTCTTCCCCCCTTAAAACAGCATATCATTAACACTGGATCCAAAATATTAATAGATAACTGAAAGTTGAGGAGGTGTTCTTGATGAAGGACTAGTAATCAGAGAGTGCTATTTTCTTATTAAGGAGTTCAATGCATTTGAAAGACCGTGTTCTATTTGTATTCTTTTCCTCATATTTCATAGTTTATATTCATAAATAGTATTTTTATACCTCTTTGTAGGATGTATAAATACAGTTTGAAATCTTAGAAGGGGAATCTACATAACATTCATCATAGCCAGGTAGGTCAATTTCGTGATAGAGACACTTGTGTTATTAAATAAAAATGTTAATGATCTTATTGATTAAAGAGTGTCTGTACTAGGAAAGATAATAAACATTTTTATATAGCACCCACTATGTACCAGGCACTGTGTTAAATATTATCTCATTCAGTCCTTAGAACATGCGAGGCAAGTGATATTATTTTCTTCTTTTTATAGTTGAGGAAACTGAGACAAGTTAAATGACTTGCCCTAGATCACACAGCTAGTAAGTGTCCAGAGCTGCAGTTGAATTTAGTTCTTCCTCACTTGAGGCCCAGTGCTCTCCATCCACTGCATTGCCTAATTATCCACAGTTGTCCCTTCAACTGGTATGTTTTGATGGATTGTTGATCTCTTTGGTGTAAATGCTTTCTTCCCCCAGTACAGATAAGAAGCTCTTCAAACTTCCTCATTCAGTGTGATTTTCATCTCTGTACGTCAGTAAATTATCCTTTTTATTGAGTACACAGAATGACTTTCTCTGATTCTTTTAATATCTTGAGCATCCTAGTATGGCATAGTTGAGTTATCTTTCCATGGTCTTACTAGCTATCTAACTGATCCATCCAATTTTCTGTGTATCTTTGATGGATTTTACTCAGCTTCTCACATACAAGCCAAATAATGTGCTGAGACCATTTGTGTCATCTTCAGTGTTGATTTTTTTGAGATTGTGATGTTCCATGATTTGCAGCCATATGACATCATTGGGGAAAATATTAGTTTTTAAGAGGTGATCTTTTCTAGTATCGAGGAGCTTAGCATCAATCAGAGTTTATGCAGTTTCTTAAAACGTATTCTAGTCCTAAGACCTGAATGATAGGAGCCCAGAATTTGTGTTAAGGAAGAACTTGGTTTAAATCTTGCTTAACATACTTATTAGTTATGTGATCTTGAGCATGTCATTTAACTCTCCATGTCCTAATTTCCCCATATTTTAAATAAAGGAATTGAACTTAGTGGCTTCTAGGGCCCTTCCTGCCCTTAGATCTTTGTTCCTGTGATCTCCAGTAGACTACAGACTTAATGTAATTGAGCACTGTGATCTGTCAGAAAAACTGTGATATTGGATTGAATTGAGAGAACTGTTTCATTACTGCATAGATAGACAGTTACATGGACCTTGAATTACAGCATCTGATTCCACATTCTAGCAGTTCAGTACCATTATATTCCCATTCTTTCTATCTTGGACTGCTGGATTTCCACTGGTGGCCAACAGGTTACAGCTTATTGATGAGGAAAACCAAAGTTGATGAAGTGGTGTGGAGAGGAAGAGGAGGAGGAGGAGGAAACTAACATTTGAATTAGAGAGGAGAAAAAAGAAAGGGCACAAATATTTTAGTGATTATGTACTTTAATTTTTTGTTGATGCCTTTATGTTTCATAAAAAGATTATTAAATAAAAATTGTACACAAGATAAAAATACATTTTCTTAAGCTTCTGAGATTTGTTTTTAAAGGAAAAGTATTAATAGTCATACAGCCAAATAGAGGTAACAAATGTTACTGTGAGAGCCTTTCCTCAGCACAAAGTTCTTGTTTTTAAAGAGCAGAAATGTCTACTTTGATCTCCACTTATTGTGGTTGATTGTGTGTGATTTTTTTTTTCATTCTGACTATGACTTTTAAGTTAGACTAACAAATTAAAGTTGAATAGATCTGCTTAAGGCTCTGCAAATAGATATGAGTATTAAGACTATTTATTCAACATTGAAATCTTGTCCAAGCTGCTCAATAGACTCATCTTTTAAAAACATTTATAATTAGCATATTTAAAATATAACATTTTTATAAATATTTATCATATATTACTGTTATTATGTTAGTTACTTTTGTAGTAACTGTAGTGTTTTCTATACAATTAAAGGCTTTCACATATAGTTTAAAATTGCTAAAAATGTATTCATTATGTGTTGAATGTAATTGACCTGCTTGGGGAGAAAAACACTGATGCTATACTTAAATAGTACAGTTTTTTCTCTTAGAAATTTGCCTTTGATACTTTGGATCTGTAATTTTATGACTGTGAGTGTTCCTTTTGTGAAAGTGGGTACATCTTGGCAGTCCTCAAAAGTCTTTTGATGTTGTTTGATTCTTGTTTATGTAGTCTAGCTTTCCATAAGAAAACTTGGTATATTTTCCAAAGTTCCAGAAACATTAAACAAACCAACTGCTTCTGTTTATTAAAGGAAAGACAGCTGAATCAACTTGTAGAATTTTAAATGCCTACAAATCATCTATAGAGAGTACCTCTCAAGAAATTAAACTGATTATGATGCTTATACATGAATTACCCTATGAGTAACTTTATCTTTTCTGGAATATAAAGAAAAGGAGACAAAATTCCTGTCCTGTGTCTAAAGTCTATCTGTATCATATAATTTAGGCAGAAATTTCAGTAACTTAGAGAACCCACAATCACAGATTACTTATCTAGTTTGTTCTTCCATGATTAAGGGGACAGATTACTTTGCTTGTAGTTTATTCAGATGCCTAAAGGAGAAAAAAAAAAGCTTGATTTAGGTTTATTATACATATGTATTATATGTATCCTGTGTGTAGTGTGTAATGAGATAACCTGATGGTAGTGGATAGAAAGCTGGCCTCAAGATTAGCTGGCTGAGGTTCAAGGTCTAGTCACTACTACTTGTTAGAAAGGTTGTCTCAGGTGGCTTAAAGGTAGTGAGGGCCAAGGTGAAAAGCTTTAAAAGGAAAATACAGTTTTACATTTGATCTTGAGCAATAGGGAGTCACTGGAGTTTATTTAGTAGAGCAGCGATAGGGACAAACCACAAAAAAAATCCTTTTGTCAAGTAAGTAGAGTGTGTTTTAGAGTGGGGAGAGACCTGAGTCAGGGAAATGAATTACAAATTCATTGTAATAAGCCAGGTGAGAGATGCTGGAGCTCTGAATGAAAGTGATGGCTATAAATGTAGTAAGAAAGGAAAAGATGCTGAGATACCATGGATGTAGAAACAGCAAGAATTGGCAGCTGATTGGCTATGTCTGCTGTGGGAGAGTGAGGATTTGAGATAAACACTGAAATTGTGATCCTGAGAGACTTAGAAGGATGACTGTACCCTCAGGAGAAAGAGGGAAGTTTGAAAGAATGGTTTGGGTTTGGGAGAGGGCGTTTAACATCTTTCACAGTCTTTAAATGATGAATCTCTGTAATAATGTGGACACAGAACACTTTAAGAAGCTTTTAGGAAAAATACAAAGTGACCGATGGTTTGAGTGAATTTTTCTTGTAATTCAAATTTGAAATAGTTTTCTGATAATGGCATGGAAAATGTACAGTCATATCCCACTTAATCTTTTGAATTGGTTCTAAGAAAACATTACTTTGGAAGGGATATCTTTACTGGAGACAGTTTTTTCCATGGCAGCTATGTTATAGATGGACAAAAAAATTCCTTGAATAATCAGGGTTCAAACTATAAAAGCTTAAAATGTGCCTTTACAGAAACAAGAGACTCTAATAACTCTGGTCTAGTCTTGGCTTTGTGAATACAATAGAAGACATGTATTTAGAGTTTTCACAGTCCCACAATATGAAGATCTCTTCTGCCAAGGGACCCCCTGAGATTTTTGACTGGGCTTAATGGTGAAGGAAGTATATGTATTTGTACTTGGGCACTCTGACCAAATGACATTAGAAAAGATAAGAGGAGGTGGAAAAAGTGAGTTGCTCTGCGTTCCTTAGTTTAGGGTCCCATTTAAAGTGTAAAGTTTTCACTAGATGACAACTTACATCCAAGTTCAGATATGGGAAGCCATGTGTTATAGTAGAAAATACTGAATTGGAAGTCGTAGGACTTGAGTTCAGATACTTGTCCTTGTACATACCACTTGTGTACAATCTCTGGGCTTCAGTGATCTCTTCTATAAAATGAGAGAGCTACACTGGATGATCTATTCCTCTTTCTCTCCCTGTCCTTCATTCACTCTTTTTAAAGAGATGGAGGATAAGGGCAAAGTGGGGCTTAAACTTTGAACTTTCAGAAGTTGATTTAAAAACCAAAACATTTAGCCTAACCTTTTTTTCTTCCATACTTATAGGTTCTGGAAGCAGCTGTATATAACAATTAGGATTTCTTTCAGGGTGGTGTTCAAGGAGATATTCAGCATTATATAGTAGGTTATCAGTAAGCAATTCCAATGAAAAACAGATTAAAACTGGGTAACTAGGCTTGGCTGGGATAGCCTCTTGGGACTGGCTGGCGAACAACAGCTTGGGCACTTTAGGGTAAAGCTTGAGTATAATATATCAGTTAATTGGATCAAGCCAACTTTATTGAGATTAGGACTCTATATAAATGTACAAATTCTTACCCATAAAGCTTCATCATGAAAAATCAAAATGTGATTGCTTTATTCATCTATATGTGTCTATGAAAGATGTTGATACATAATATTTCTTTCTGTTTTTTCCTCCTAGGACACTGCCTTAGGAAAACCAAGAGAGGTTTTCAGACTCCCTACAGATTTAGCAGCTTATGACAACCGTCTTTGTGCATCTCTTCATTTTACATCTTCTACATGGGCTACACTGTCAGATGGAACAGGCAGATTGTATCTTATTGGAACAGGGGAACGTGGAAATAGTACTTCTGAAAAATGGGAGGTAAGATTTGAATAATAAACCACTATGTCCAAATGAAGATAAACCAAGACTTTAAAAAATAATTTTTTTCTCATGGTAGTGGAGAGTCATTAGAATATTTTTTTATTATGTAGTACACTAAATTAAATAAATAACTTGATAAAGAAATTGTCTTTAGTTTTGATACATTGCTTTGCAGGCATTGGATTGATATCACCGAATCCTGCCTGTGGAAGGAAAGTGCTGACAAAACACACACGTTGGATGTGTGGGGGAAAGAGCTTAAGTGTTATTTAATACTTTTTTTCCTCTCATTGGAACCCAGGTTCCTTTTCTTCTAAAACATTTACCAGGCTCTAACATTGTTTTTTACTTTCAGGTCATAACCTGGATATAATAGAGTCTTCTCTGACTGTCCATTTTTGTTCATCTGTGTCTTCTTTACTCATTTAAACTGAATATTTTGCTAGTTTGGTTTCAAGAAATGTTAGTGAATTTGGCTTAGGCTTTTCCAACTTTGCACTCCCTTTCCTATACTTGCTGTTGTGGATAGTATGGTATAGTGGAAAGAATGTTGAATTTGGAGTCAGGAAGGGTCTGAATTCAACTCTTGCTTATTTGTATAACATTGGGTAAGTAACTTTCCTTCTATGAAAGTCATTTTTTTTCATCTGTAAATGAAAGGGGTAAACTAAATGACCAGTAAAATTCCTTTTTAGCTCCAAAAAGCCTATGAACCTTTCCACTTTACGTTAAAGTGCAATTTTTATTATTATTTTGTAATTTCCCTTCACTTATGTATGATTTTTAACTTTTTTCATGTCATATCCTTCAACTTTATTTGTACCTAGGCTCTCAAGTGTTCATTTTGAAATTGAGTGTAATAAACTCTAATTTGGGAGTGCTAGTGTTGAAAAATTAAGTATATATCACTCCTTGATACCTTAATGTTAATTGTTCTGAGCCAGTCAGACAATATTTACCTACTCTCTTTGTGTACTTAAAGAAGTCAGTTAACTTCTCTAGGTCTTAGTTTTCTCAACTGTAAAATAAGTGTTGAGTTATGTGAACTCCTAAGGTCTTTGCCGGCTCCTAAATTGTGATCCTATGATTATCTAGTTGTGTAACATTAGTGAGTGGTGTTTTGTTTGCTTGTGGTATATGGTTGGAGAAAGGCAAAGAATGAGGGGCATTTGATATCTCAGAACATTTCCAGAGACTTCCATGCCTGGCCTGGATTGAAGGTCTGTCTAAGGATGCATGAGGGCAGTGAGTACTTGGGAGACAGGAGAAAGGAGACTAAAAGGAAAGATACAGAATTTTTGAGCTTTAGAACTTTGAGAAGTATCGATGTGTCTTTCATTAACTATTTTGTTTTTGTAACATTTAAGGGTTTGGATTTTTTTTTAGCGTTTACAAATAATGCTTATGTTAACTTTTTTAAAATGACATTTTCAGAGTAAATTCCAAGCACTGAAATTACTGAGTAAAAGGATAGGATTTTTTTTAACCTTTTGCTATTTACTACTTGATTGTTCTCCAGAAGGTTCTAGTAATTTGCCATTTTATCAGAATCCATCTGAGATGCAAAGCAATGGGACAATACATCAGTTCTCCTTTTTTTCTTCCCCCATTTCCCTGTCCCGATCCCGTACATAGACTTTGCCTTCTCCACTGGGTTGCTTGATTGCTCACACAACTTGTTTGAGTTGGGAGTCACTAGATCTATTCCTTTTAGTGAGATCAGTCCTTACCAGTTGCCCTACCACTGCCTTCTAGGGTGTTCAAGAAATAACCTGCTTCTAAACATTCCTGATCCCTGGACCTTGCTATCTACCTGGTTTCTGAAGTTTCTGTTATGTTTGTCTCCCTCAATTCAAGAGTGAACTCCTTTGAGATCAGACACTATCTTGATTTTTCTGTTTGCTACCCAACTCTTAACTCATTGCTTGGCTGATAGTAAACACTTAGTAAATTCTTCTTCATTCATTCATTCAGTAACAATCCCAACAACATTTATTTTAAATATTTTTTTTTTTTTTTTACTGCTTGATAGATGTAAGGTGCTACTGATGGGGTGCTCAGGCCCCAGCCCTAAGGTCATGGCTCTGGAAGCCTCCCAATTTCTCAGTAGGCCACTGTCCTGTGATAAAATTTTTTCTTGTTGTAGAACACTTCTCTTATCAGAACAGATGGAGAGGGGTGCCTGACTCAAGAATTTTTGTCCCTGGATGGCCCAGGATTTTTCCTCCTGCCAGATCTCCAAGATCCCTGCCTCTGACAACTCCCTCAGTGTCTGGCATACTCCCTACACTTTCCCATCATAGCTCTCAAAGACACCTGGACCCTTACATTACCTAGTTAGTATTCCTGGCATTCCTTTCCCATGTCCCTTTTCCATATAAATCCCAGCACCATCCTTAGTCTCTTGCTGGTTCCCATAAGGGCCCTTTCCTGCTTTTGCTAAAGAATTGCAACAAACTCTTTGCCACTTGATTAAGAGAAGACTTGAGTGTGTGAATTAATTCCAGGCAACTCTGCCTTGGCATTCTTGGGGTCCCAGCACCGCATAACTTTGTCACTCCCTTAAAGTTGTTTTAATGTGTGTCTCTGATTATTTGCCAGATTGACCTTTTTTCATGTACTTAGATTTATTGTGTGTCTTTGATAATTATCTTTTTCATATCCCTTGACCATCTACCCATTGCATATTAGGAGTTATTTTATAAATGTTAGTTTCTTACATTTTTCTTGCAGCTTTTTGTTATATTGACCACTCAGTTTGTTGTATTTGTTGTATTTACCATGAATATTTTTATTTTTTCTTTGACTTTTTTTGTTTTTCAAACTAGTGAAAAAAGGGAACTAAGCTATACTTTTACTGTTACTATTTGTATTTGTTTACTAGAAAGAATTCTCTTGCCTTCATAATTGAAATAAATATTATTATGATTTTTCAAGTGTTTATAATTTGTTTACATTATCTAGCTAAAATTCAGTGAGAAGAATGATGTGTAATACATTTATAAATAATTGTAATGAATAATGAATCGTTTTTTATTTTGTCTGGTCTTGTATGACTATATATATATATATATATATATATATATATATATATATATATATATATATATATATATATATATATATATATATATATATATATACTCTTATCCGGAGGCAGCTACTAGATATCACAATAGACTGAATGCTGGAATGAGGGAGACCTGAATTCAAAAATGGCTTCAAATACTTAGCTGTGTGATCCCAGACTAGTCACTGAACCTTTGTTTGGTTCAGTTTCCTCAGCTGTAAAATGGGGATAATAATAGCACCTACCTTATGGTTATTGGAAAGAAAAAGTGAGATAATATACAAAGCACTTTGCAAACTTTAAAATTTAGCATAAATGCCAGTTATATGTTTGTTTGGATATCTGGTATCATTAGTACGTGTTGTCTCCCCCTAGCACAGTACCTCACACGTTAATAGTCTTTAATAAATGCTACTTGGTTTTTTTTTTTTCATTGATTTGTTTTCTTTCCCTTCTGTCACACTACTAGTTTGAGAATAATTACTTTGTGATATTTTATGGTCTGGAAGCATAAGACTACCATGCTCAGTTTTTGTGTCCCAGCATGACCTTTCATCTAATATTCTTTATCTCATTTTCTTTCTGCTTTATTTCCAATCCTACTTTGGAATCATCTCCAAAATTCCTCTTTTAAAAATTAGTTTTTAGGTTAGTATCTGCATTTCCAAAGTAATTTTATTTAAATAGTTACTAATATTTACACTAGCATATTTGACATACTAGAGATACGTATATTGATGTCCTTCAGTTAAATAGACATTGTTGAGTTATATTGGGCCTTTAAGTGGGCCATTTTATCTAACATGTCTTAACTGTTCTAAGAAACATAGCAATTTCACAGTTGCCTTAAGCGAGGCAATATACAGTTAGTATTAACTATTTATTGAATAAGAAGTAGTAATATATATTACATTTAAATGGAAAAAGTACATATTTCAAAAAGGTACTTGTTTGTGTTACTATTAACTTAATCTAAAAAAAATCTAAATGCTAACTGGTTTCAAGCTATTTATCATAGAAGTGTGAGACCTAAAGTTAGTAGAATGGAATGTAATTCATTTTTTCTTAAGTTTTAGTCTGTGACCTATCCACTCTTTTACCATATAAGTATTTACAGTGTTCTTAGCTCTGGGGATCAGAAACAGTCAACATCTTTTTATTAACTGCCAACTTTGTATGCCAAGTACTGTAAAAACAGAGAGTGGAGCAATCTGTATTCTGTCAAGGTGCTTCCGTTCTGTCAGGAGAGATATGTACACATGTACACATATACAGAATAAATTAAAATTAACAAAAGCTGTGTGCTCACATTTTGTGGCAGCCAGGTTATGTAGCAAGGAAGTGCACTGGACCTGGACCTGGAGCCAGGAAGACCCGAATTCAAAACTCCCCTCAGACACTTATGAGCTGTGTGGCCTTGGGCAAGTCATTTAACCTCCCAAAGTCTCAGTTTCCACTTCTATAAGATGGGGATAACAATGGCACTACCTCAAAGGCTTGTTGTTAGGATCAATTTTGTAGCTTTTTTTTTTGTTTGTATCAAATTACTCTCCTTATTATCCCTACTGTCTCATTAATCTTCAATCTCTCCTTATCTGTTGGCTGCCTCCCTACTGCCTACAAACAAGTTCTTCTTTCTTCCATCCTAAAAACACTTTAAGTTCATCCATCCTTCCCTGCTAGCTATCATTCTACGTATCTCCTACATATCTTCATGGCTAGATTGAGGCTTGCTACAATCAGTGTCTTCACTTTGTTTCCTCTCAATCTCATTTAAATCTGTCTGGTCTGGACCCCATAGTCATTATTTAACTAAAACTGCCAACTTTAAAGCTACCAGTGATGTTTAACTGACTAATCTAATGGCCTTTTCTCAATTCTCATCCTTCTTGATCTGTCTCTACAGCCTTAGACACTGTAAGTCATTCTCTTCTCATTGATGCTGTCCTTTCTTTGTATTATTTTACATTACTCCTCTTGATTTTCTTCCTACATGTCTGACTGTTTCTTCTTAGTCTAACTGTGAGAGCCCCGAAAGTTCTGTTCTGGGCCCTCTTCTCATGTCCCTTTATTATACTGTTTCACTTGTGTATCTTATCAGCTTCCAGGGATTCAACTATCATCTTTATGCACATGATGCTCAGATTGAGTTATTCAGCCTTAACCCCTCCTCTCTCTAATCAGCTAGATTGTAAAATGGATAGAGGCCTGAGTTCAAGTCAAGAGACCTGAGTTCAAATGTTGCCTTAGATACTTATTAGCTATGTGATCCTTGGCAAGTCACTTAACTCTTTTTGCCTCTGTTCCTACTCTACAGTGATCTGGAGAAGAAGATGGCAAATCCTTTCAGTATCTTTGCCAAGAAAACTTCAAATGGGGTCATGAAGGGTTGGTCACGACTGAAGTGACTGAACAATACCAACAAGCCTCTTGTTTCATGTCTCCAACTCATTATTAGACATCTTAAACTTAACATGTCCAAAACCAAACTTATCTTTCCCTTGAAGTTCTTCCTTCTTCCTGTCCTATGTCATAGGGAACATCATTGTCCCAGTTTCAATCAGGCTTAATACCCAGGCATCATCCTTGAAGCCTTTCTTTCTCTCATTCTCCATATCCAATCATTTGTCAAGACCTGTCGTTTTTACATTTTGTAACATCTCTTGGATATGTCTACTTTTCTCCTGATACTACAATAACCCATCTCATGCCTGGACTATTGCAGTAGCCTTCTAATTGATCTCTCTGTCTTATATGTCTCCTGCTCCAGTACATCCTACATTTAGCTGTCAAATTAATCTTTTTTTTTTTTTAATTGTATACATACTTCTCTTTATTAGTTTTTTCCCCTCTTTGGATGCAGATAAATTCTTTTTTATATGTCCTTTGTAGATAATTTCAGTATTTGTTTTTTTTTTAAATATAAATTTATTTAACTTTTTACATTCATTTTCACAAAATTTTGGGTTCCAAATTTTCACCCCATTTATCCCCTTCCCCCACCCCAATACACCAAGCATTCTAATTTCCCCTATCACCAATCTGCCCTCTCTTCTATCATCCCTCCCTTCTCTTGTCCCCATCTTCTCTTTTGTTAGGTAGGGCCAGTTGACTTTCTATTCCCCATTAACTGTATTTCTTATTTCCTAGTAGCAAGAAGAATACTCAACAGTTGTTCCTAAAACTTTGAGTTCCAAAGTCTCCCCATCCCTCCCTCCCCACCCATTCCCTTTGGGAAGGCAGGCAATTCAATATAGGCCATATCTGTGTAGTTTTGCAAATGACTTCGATAACAGTCATGTTGTATGAGACTAACTGTATTTCCCTCCATCCTATTCTGCCCCCATTGTTTCTATTCTGTCTTTTGATCCTGTCCCTCCCCAAGAGTGTTGACCTCAAATTGCTCCCTTCTTCCATTGCCCTCCCTTCCATTATCCCTCCCTCCCTGCTTATCTCCTTCTTCCCCATTTTTCTGTACTGTAAAATAGGTTTTCATACCAAAATGAGTGTGCATTTTATTCCTTCCTTTAGTCAAATGTGATGAGGGTAAACGTCATGTTTTTTTCTCAACTCTCCTCTTTTTCCCTCCACTAAAAAGTCTCCTGCCTGCTTCTTGAATGCGAAATAATTTACCCCATTCCATTTCACCCTCTTTCCTCCCACTACATTTCTCTCTCACCATTTACCTTAATTTCTTTTAAGATATGGTCCCTTCCTATTCAATTCACTCTGTGTTCTCCGTCTCTGTATGTGCGTGTGTGTGTGTGTGTGTGTGTGTGTATGTATGTGTGTGTGTGGTCCCACCAACTACCCAGATACTCAAAAGTTTTAAGAGTTACAAATATTGCCTTTCCATGTAGAAATGTAAACAGTTCACTTCTGGTAAGTCCCTTATGACTTCTCTTTGCTGTTTACTTTTTCATGCTTCTCATTCTTGTGTTTGAAAGTCAAATTTTCTTTTCAGCTCTGGTCTTTTCATCAAGGATGCTTGAAAGTCCTCTGTTTCATTGAAAGACCATATTTTCCCCTGAAGTATTGTACTCAGTTTTGCTGGGTAGGTGATTCTTGGTTTGGGTCCTAGTTCCTTTGACTTCTGGAATATCCTATTCCATGCCCTTCGATCCCTTAATATAGAAGCTGCTAGATCTTGTGTTATCCTGATCGTATTTCCACAATACTGGAACTGTTTCTTTCTAGCTGCTTGCAATATTTTCTCCTTGACCTGGGAATTCTGGAATTTGGCCACAATGTTCCTAGGAGTTTCTCTTTTTGGATCTCTTTCAGGTAGTGATCGATGGATTCCTTCAATACTTACTTTGCCCTCTGGTTCTAGAATCTCAGGGCAGTTTTCCTTGATAATTTCATGAAAGATGATGTCTAGGCTCTTTTTTTGATCATGACTTTCAGGTAGTCCCATAATTTTTAAATTGTCTCTCCTGGATCTATTTTCCAGGTCAGTTGTTTTTCCCATGAGATATTTCACATTCTCTTCCATTTTTTCATTCTTTTGGTTTTGTTTTGTGATTTCTTGGTTTCTCAGAAAGTCATTAGCCTCCATCTGTTCCATTCTAATTTTGAGAGAACTATTATCTTCAGTGAGCTTTTGAACCTCTATCCATTTGACTAATTCTGCTTTGGAAAGCATTCTTCTCCTCCTTGGCTTTTTGAACCTCTTTTGCCAATTGAGTGAGCCTATTTTTCAAGGTGTTATTTTCTTCAGCATTTTTTTCGGTCTCCTTTAGTAAGGTATTGACCCGTTTTTCATGCTTTTCTTGCATCTCTCTCATTTCTCTTCCCAGTTTTTCCTCCACCTGTCTAACTTGATTTTCAAAATCCTTTTTGAGCTCTTCCATGGCCTGAGCCCACCGGACATCCACCTCGGATGTCTGGGATAGAGAAGCCCCGACCTCCACATCTTTCCCTGATGGTAAGCATTGTTCCTCGTCATCAGAAATGAAAGGCGGGAACATCTGTCCCCCAAGGAAGTAGTTTTCTATGGTTTTATTTTTCTTCCCTTTTCTGGGCATTTTCCCAGCCAGTTACTTGACTTCTGAGATTCCTCTGCACTCCCTCCTAGATCTGCCCAGCTAGTGCTTGGGGTCTGAGATTCAAATGCTACTCCCCAGCCTCAGGGCTTTCAGCGGCAGGGCGCAGTTGCTATTCAACGTGAGCTTATGTTCTTGTGCTCAGGTCAGGGCAGGGCTGCCTCCCAGGCTCAGTTCCCTCAGGGGGTTTATGCGGAGGCTTTTGGTAATAGAGCGGAGCTCCTGCCTGCTCTGGGAGCCCCTGGCTGCCGCTGCCTCCTCTTCTGCCTCCTGAGGGGGCCTGAGTTATGGAGACAACCTGCTCCCCTCTTGGCCAGCCCAGAAGTCTCTGACCTGTAGCGCCTGTGGGTGGAGGGACTTTGGCGGCCGCCAGAGATTCTATCCCTGAAGCCTGCTCAAATCTGCTCCTCTCGGGCTGCGCGTCCAGGGCAGTGTAGGGGTGGGCTCCGCTGTCCGGAGCTTGACGGACCTTTGGGGTCGGTTTTTCAGGGCTGTCTGGAACGGAAATCTCTTCCACTGTGTTTCTGTGTGACTTGCACTGCTCCAGAATCTATGGGGAGTTCTTTTTACAGAAAACTTATGGGCTGTGGGTTCCGAAGCTAGCATATGTGAATCTTTCTACTCCACCATCTTGGCTCCTCCCCCCAAATTAATCTTAATAAAGTACAGGTCTAACCATGTCACCCTCTCCTCCCCCCACTCAATATATGATGCCTCCCTATTATCCCTAAGATCAAATAAAATATTCTTTTTGACTTTTACAATCCTTCATATTTTGGCCCCTTTCTACTTTTCTAGCCATCTATTTTTAATTTATGGAATAAAACAAGCGATCTTTTCCAGTCTTCCTAAGCCATATTCTCCTCTCTCCTGTATACTGTGACCCAGTGACATTGACCTTCTTGCTCTTCCCTACACAAGACACTCCATCACCCAAATTCATACATTTTCATTATTTCCCATGCCTAGAACTTTTGCTTTTCTCTCATCTTCATTTTTTGACTTCCTTCAAGTCTCAACCAAAGTCCTATCTTTGATAAGAAGTCATTTCCAGCCATCCTTCATCTTAGTGCCTTTCCACTGATTATCTCCAATTTGCCCTATATATACTTTTTATGCATGGTTATTTGCATGTTGTCTCCCTTGTTAGATTGATTTCTTAAGACCCAGGGACTGTCTCTTGCCTTTCTTCATATCTCTGGCACTTGGTTCAGTGCTTGGCACAAAGGTAGGCCCTTAATAAATTGGAGATGATCAGAGCACAGCAGCTTCTATGGATATGCATGTGTATTTCCAGGGTAAAATCGGAAAATATAAAACTCTCTTCCTCAAAGATGAAAGTAAGATATTTATTCAGATACCAGAAAGCCAAATCCATCATAGTAACAAAGGAATCTATACCCATTATCAATGCAGGAAGCACAGCCATCCCCAGCCTTCCCCCTGTCCAGCCACTCCACAAATAAGTTCCCTTAGGCAAAGTCACTCCCCCTTAGGCTAGCTACTCTGCCTTTACTCTCTCTCCCAGCTCCATCTCGCCCTTCCTGCTCTATCCATTTAGCAAGCTTCAGCTCCTTGGGACTCAGGCTGGTCCAAAGTTCAACACAGGTTACATAAACCTGTTAAGGGACAGGAGAGACCTTCAGATTCCCTTACCATTATACCCTGTAATAGTTTGGTATTTTTTAATTTGCATCATTTCAAAACATTTTTTAAAAAATGATGTACCTTAAATTTAGTAATTCATCATAAATTTGTGTTTTTTTCTTGAACTGAAATTTTGATGACACAGAATGTCATATTGTAAACAAGTCATTTCACACACATATTCCTCACAATGTATGCTGGACTTCCTGACAATGTGTGACAGGCTTGCTTGCCAACGTTTGCTTTTTGAGACCTGTTGGTGGACTTGACCACTAATCAGGTATAACTTGTGTTTTCTGTGTTTATTTGGAAAATAATGTAATCAGTACTACTTTAAGATATTATACAATAGATGAAATGTATATGAACAATTTTTCAAAATTTACTTCTCTTCTTTCCTTCCTTATGCTTCCATTGCCCCCTTATTTTTATTCAGTGACCCCCAATTCCCCAAAGCTACTACCGCTCTTCCTTCCTCCCCATCATTCCAGCGCACCTGGGGGTTGGTATTGCCTACTTTGGGAACCTCTGGTTGTATCTTTATATTTACAAATTACTTTGTTTTCAAGACTTGCAGTTTAAAATGCTCAGTCACAGTAACTGTGGTTTACCTTTTGTGTCATTTCCCTCCTTTGTCGAAATGAACCTGAGCTCATCTGTCAGAATTTATCACTTAAGCATGTTAATTTCTCATTTTATTTTTCTTATAGATTGTGTTTAATGAAGATCTTGGAGATCCATTTGTCATACTTCACAGCGTTTCCATTATAAAACCTGAGGATCATTCAGTAGCTACTATACTTCTTCGAGTTGAGAAAGAAGAATTAGATCGGAAAGGAAGTGGCTTCTATGTTTCCTTGGAGTGGGTCACTATCAGTAAGATCAATAAAGGTAAAATATAAAAAATTTTAAGTGTGTGAACCTCTCTGTGACATGTATATTTATGGTATAGTTTAACATTGTGAACCCATTCCTATTCAGGTTATTTCTCAGATTTGGGTACCAAGAAACTGGAATTGTTTTTTGTTTCTGGGTACATAGGTCCAGAGCATTAGCCTAAATGTGCCCTTTGGGATAGTTGAAAGAAACAGGAATAATACATCCTTCTGCATTTGGTTTTATTTAATAGAATTCTTATTAAAAGAATAGCCAGTACTAAAATTCAGAGTTTACAGGATTACTCTTGAGTACTAAGAATGATATAATATGGAAAAAAATCAATTAAGTGCATCGATAAAGACTGAAATCTTCCTTCACTAAACCTCAGCCTTAAAGATTCAATTAAACATTGCATTTCCTTCTTACCCTCAATAAAATCTCTTATTCTCACTAACAGTGCTTCCAGGGCTTGAAAATGGCCCACTCTTTTTCCTTTTGCCTATATGTGAAGACTCCTTCAATTTGTTACTAGTCAGGTCTCAATTCTCCTTGCCTTTCTAGCAATATTCTATGAATAGTTAAGAGAAGTATTCCATAGAAATAAGGAATATTGTTCTCTGTGAAGAGGGCTTCTGTCCTCATTTCTTCCAGTATTTTCATGTTTATGAAACTTTGATAATGGTTCATTTCTTTAGAAAAGGTCTTTATTTTAGGTCTTCAGGTTTAACTTTCTTTCTTTTTAACAAGTTGCCTTTTTTCCAGTGGGAGGAGGGGACTTTTTTTTTAAACCAGAACTACTAAGTTCATTTGCAGTAAAGTTATTTGATTTGAACCCTGTAGGCCCAACTTCACTTTGCATGATTTATTGATCTTTTGGACTCTGTGTCAGAATCTTTTAGCCTGACACAATCTGTTAAGAAATATCTTTTTAGGGGATTTTTTTTTTCTTTCTGTTAAGGTAAAGAGTCAGCGAAGTTGGTAAAGAACTTTAGCTTCTGGATAAATGGCCCTATTTTAGGCATTTATTTTTGATTTTTTTACTTTCTACCTTCTTATACCAGGTAGTATATCTCTTCTCTACAGATAAAACACATTATAAGAATACCTCATTTTAAGTCAGTCATCAAGGATTTATTAAGAACTTACTATATGCTAAGCAGTGGGAATTCAAAGAAAAGTAAAAATAGTCCCTCCTCTGAAGGACCTTTCTATCTAAGGGGAGAGACACTGTGTTAACCACTATGTACATACACAAGATACAGAGCAGATGGAAGATAATCTCAGAGGGAAGGCACTAGCATTAAGTTATAACTTGTAAAGGGTTTTTTAAAAAATTGGGATTTTTTTAGCTGAGACTTAAAAGAAGCCAGGGGCCTAAGGTGTGAAGGTAAGAGAGCATTCCAAAACTGGGAGATATTTAGTGACAGAGTTGGGAGATGGAATATCTTGTAAGAAGGCCAATGCCACTGGATTCTAGAATATGTAGAGAGGAGTAAAGTGTTAGAAGACTGGGAACGGGCTAGATCAGTATGTTAATGGGATTTAATATCTTCCTGCCTATGGGGAGGCTTGCTTGTAGGCAGACTTTCACACCTTTTGCTAATTTCTAATTAGGCACTGAGTCAAGAGGATTGTGATGCCTTTTGGTTCTGAGAAGTGTACATATACTCTGAGTTGGTGTTTTGCTTTGTGGGGTTCGCTTATGAGAAGGGCCATTCCCTGATCGAGACTGAGTAGCCTTATGTAAAGGCTCCAGTGGTGCATATAAAATGTATAGCAATATTGTTTTGATTCAGCCAGTCAGTGCCCTGTTTGTTGGTCTTTGTGCTAATTTTCTCTGCCTATATTTTTTGTCGTGTTCAGGGTGTTGACTTTTACCCTGAACTAGTGAATGTAATTAAAGAAGATTAACTCCTTAAAAATTACTTTTATTTTTAAAGAAAATCTGATCCAAGAACTTGTGCTAGCAAGTCATCCTGGGTATGCTAGGATATTACAATCAGAGGTAGGCAACCTGCTTCTTTGAGGCCACATGTGGCCCTCTAGGTCCTTGGATATGGCCCTTTGACTGAATCCAAACTTCACAGAACAAATCCCTTTAATAAAAGGATTTGTTCTGTAAAACTTGGACTCAGTCAAAAAGCTGCACCCCCTTTCCCCCGCAGAATCTTGAGGGCTGCATGTAGCCTCAAGGCCACAGGTTCCCCACCCCTGGGCTAGATTGTGAAAACCTATTATAACCAAATGGAAAATTTTATATTTGATTCTGGTAGTAATAAGTAAGGAGCCACTGTAGTTTATTGAGTTGGTGGTGGTGACAGTCAGATCTGCACTTTAAGAAAATCGCTTTGGTAGCTAAATGAAAGATGGACTGCAGTGGAAAGAGACAGGCCAGGAGATCAGTTAGCATGTAAGGTGATAAGGGTCTATACCAGGGTGGGAGCAGTTTAAGAGAAGAGAAAGAGGCAGCATCAGAAATACTGTGAAGATAGAATCAGTGTGTAGGACTTGGTAGCTCATTGGATATGGGAGGAGGGATGAGAAAGTGAGCAGTAGAAGATGACGTTAGGTTTTGAGTCTGATTGATTGAGAGGGTGGTGAGGGCCTTAACAGTAATAGGGAAGTTTTGAAAATTAGGATTTTTTTACATGAAACTAGTTATTAGTTCAGTGATTTGCTTTACAAAATAATTTTGGAATTTCTCTAGCAAGCTGCCTTAAAACATTTTAAATATTTGCTGTTGTTCAGTCATGTCTGATTCTTTGTGACTCTGTGGACCATACTGTCCTTGTTTCTTTGCAAATATATTGGAGTGGTTTGCTATTTCCTTCTTCAGGAAAGGTAAAATATTTAGCCTACATAAATTGATTTACATATAACTGAAGAAATGCATGTTGACATAAGTGAGGCAAAAGTTTTGTTGTTGTGAGAACACTTTCAAATAAGCAACTCATTCTTTTAATACAGTCATGTGAAAACCTTGTTTTAAGAAAGATTTTTAAAGAGTTTTTTTGGAAGTTTTTTTATACTTGATTAAAAATAACTTTTGTCTTTTTCTATAGAGATTCAAAAATATGAAATTACTGAGCGTAAAGTACTCCGTGGTAAATCAGTTCCACATTATGCTGCTATTGAGCCTGATGGCAATGGTCTCATGGTTGCTTCCTGCCATTCCTTCAAATTTGTTCATGATGAGAAACAAGGTGAAGAAATTAAAGATGAGACACTGACAGATAACAATAAAGGTAATGTTACTTTCATCTATTTTTAGCAGATCTGTTTTGTACTTGCTTATGTGTGTCTTTGTCAATAGTGTTCTGTTTGTGTTTGTTTTTTGTTATTCTGTAATAATTAGAATAATTGGAATTATTGTTAGAATTATTATTTAATAATTAGAATTATTAATTCTAATTATGTTATTAATTCTTTGAAGACAATGGTCTTTTTACTTAACACCTTCTTATATTATTTATATGATTACACCAAATGGAGAAGTTTTGAATGCTGTGGATAAGTTCACTTACCTTGGTGTAGTGTACTTTCCAGGGATGTACACATTGACAGTGAGGTTGATGCATGCATTGCCAGAGCTAACTCAGGAGGCTCCAAAGAAAAGTTTGGGAGCGAAGGGGTATTAAACTGACTACCAAATTGAAGGCTTACAGAACTGTTGTGCTGACTTCATTGTTATATGCCTGTGAAACTTGGACAGTCTATCAGTGCCATTCCAGGAAACTGAATTGCTTCCATTTGAACTGTCTTAGATTCTGAGGATCACCTGGCAGGATAAGGTATCAGACCCTGAAGTCCTTGCTTGAGCTGGACTGTCAGGTATTCAGCTTCAGAGAGTGCAACTCCGATGGGCTGGCCATGTTGTTCACATGTAAAATGTACACTTGCCAAAAAGACTATTTTATGGAGAACTCACTTATGGGGCAGGTGATCTCAAGAACTTTGGGTTTGACTGTGCAACCTGGGATTCACTGGCCCAGGACTGCTCAGAATGGCGTGCCTGCATCAGAAAGAGTGCTGTGCTCTTTGAGCAAAACAGAATTGAGACAGCACAGAGTAAACACAGGATGTGCAAATTTGGGATATCCACCCCACATATTCACACAGACCATCTGTGCCCAACCTGTGGTGGAGCATTCTGAGCTCGTATTGGTCAGATCAACCACAATGGGACACACTGAAAATTCACTTTATCATGGTGATGTCATTTTGATCCTCTTTGAAAATGAAAGACAACGACCAACCAATACTTAACGCCCAGTATAGTGCTTCACATAGACAATACTTGGTACAGATAGTTTGACTTATTTGAAGAAAGAAAATATTCTTAACATATCCGTCAAAATCATCAAAGCATATTGGTATGGTAAAAAAAAAAGCCACCTTCCTCTTAATATAATATAAAAGAACTTAAAGAAAATTTACAGGAGAGAAGAGGATGGATCTGGGGCACCAGGGTTACATGGGTTGTTTTATGCCAGCCAGTATCATCTGGGAATTTAGAGCCTCCTCTCTGTTGCTACCAAAATACTTTTCATTTGCCAGCTTTTCTCTTAATGTGGTACCAGCTGCTCTCCTTGATTTCAGCTCCTTCATCTTCCTCATCCATCCGCTAGGGTATGGGGGTGCACCCTGTCCTGGTATAAGCCTATCATCAGATAAACTCATCACCAGGAAACTTTGCGTTTTGGAGATTGCTTCTGCTTTTCTGTCCATATCTACTGCCCTTAGTTGCTTCTGCCTCTGAATGGATATCATAAAATACCGAAGTGGAATATGTGATTTCAACCTCAAGCTTTTCTAAACCCTACTTGAATCTGTGTAGCTAGAGATTGAAAAAAGGTAATTTATGCATTTGGTCTTTTTTTAACCTCATTTATTTTCACAAAAAATGCCATGAACTTTTAAACTGTATAGGCATTCATAACTTCAGAAATAGAACAGGTACCAGAGGTCTGAGCAAGAATACCCGAACAAGAATCCCCAGCATGTTTCTGGCAAGTATTTGTATAACTTCTGCTTCGAGATCCTTATTAATAGGAAACTGACAGCTAATGAAAGTAGTGTGTGCTGATTGTGTATAGTTATAAGGAAATTTTTCCTTGTAGTTGTACTGACTCTTTTTAGCTTGGACCTATCACTCTTATCCTTGTCCTCTCAGGCCACGCAATCAAGTGTAATTACAACCTTTAAAGTACTTTATAGTCACAGGATATCAGAGTTGAGAAGGGAATTAGAAGTTATCCTGTACAGTCTGTACCTTAGGGCACACCCAGCAAGTGGTTATCTAGTCTATGTTTTACATTTCCTTATCTCCCATGACAGCCATTTCTTTTTTCCTTAAGTTGTTCCTTTTCCCAGCTAAATATCCTTAGTTTCTTCTACTTATTTATTTTTCTTTTTTAAAATTTATTTTCAGTGTTCTACAATCACTACCATATAACTTAGATTTTTTTTCCCTACCTCCCCTCTCCCTCTCCTAGACAGCATACACTTTTATATAGGTTCTACACATACATTCTTGTTAAATACATTTTCACCACAGTCATGTTGTATAGAAGAATTAAAATGAATGGGAGATATCATATAACAAACCAAAACGTAATACAAAAGAAAGTGATCTGCTGCATTCAGTGATTGAATTCCATAGTTCTTTCTCTAGATGTGCAAGGTGTTTTGCCTTAAAAGACCATTGGGAATTTTTTAAGTCCTTGCATTGCAATGAAGATCTAAGTCTACCAGAAAAAAAAATCCTCGCACACTGTGGTTGTTGCTATGCACAAAGTTCTTCTGGTTCTGCTCCTTTTGCTCAGCATCAGGTCATGTAAGTCTTTCCAGCCTCTCTGAAGTCTTTCTGTTCATCATTTCTTACAGCACAATAGTATCCCATTACATTCATACTCCAAATTTATTCAGCCATTCCCCAGTTGATGGGCATCACCTCGATTTCCAGTTTTGGGCCACCACAAAGAGAGCTGCTATAAATATTTTTGTACATGGGGCCCTTTTCCATTTTTATGATTACTCATTTTATTTAGTAAATAAATAAAGTCCTTTAATAAATAATATAAAATAAGTCCTTTCATTCATATTGGTTTTCTTTCTTGGGATGTATTCAAGTTTATTAGCACCCTTCTTTACATGGCACCTAAACACAAACTCTGGATGTGTATGGAAAGCCAGTTTGGCCAGATTCCTTATTTTGGCCATTACATGTCTTAATTTATTCTAAGAACTTGTTAGTTTTTTGGTTGCCAAATTACCAAGATTATAAGTGGCTTTGAGTTCTGATATTCTGAATTAACATTCCTTTTTTGCTGTTTTAATCAATGTTTATTGCAAACCTGATGTGTTATTAGTTTAATATTTAAATAGATTTTCAATGTCAGTGTAGCTGGTACTTCTTTCATTGGTACAGATTACATCCCTTCCATTTCTTCTCATATTACATTATTGTTTTTTATGTCTTAGATACAGGAATCTACCTGTTGTGCAGAGATCCTTTTTTCTAGATCTCTTGACATTATATAGATACCAGTAGTACGTATCTAGCTTATCATCTTTTTTTAAATTGTCCAGTTGGTGTCATCAGTTCTTTTATCTATTTCCCATTTGTTCACTTGAACAGTTGGTTTAAATAAACCTAGAGTTGTTCTTTTATTACATGTAATCTATTTTCCTTTATTGCTTTTTCTAATGTGATATCAAATTTTATCTTTGTTATAACATATCCTAGACTTGACTATATACAGTTGAGGGATCCAGAAATTATTTCCATATTGATCATTGTCCATTTCCTTTATATTAGGATATAGCCAATTTTTAAAATGTTATGTTGTTCTTGCTTTGTCTTGTGTACTCTGATTCCCTTTTTAAACAAAATATCATTGACTAAAGGGATGAGATCTTCATATGGACTAAAAGCTTTTAGTAGCTCTTATTTCTAATTCCTGAACCATATCTTTAAATATTGTTTTCTGTCCTGCTATAGAGGCATTGAATATCCCATTGAAACCTTTGCATGGAGTTAAAAAGAAAATTATTATCAATTTCTTCATAAAATTTCTCTGCCTTAATATCCTCTGCCACAGATGTTATGCAGTTATTTTCATGATGATCTTTTTGGTAATGCTTACTGTAAAACACTGCGACACAAAATGATTATGAAATTATATTTCCTGCTGCCTTTTGGTGAATGATAACATTGAATATGCCAATTCCATTGAGAACTTGGAGGTCATTTGTCCATTTAACTTCACTTTCCTTTTGTCTTGTTGTTTCACTTATAGTGAAGATGTTGATGTTGATGGAATTGCATCCTTCCATATAATATGTTCAATCGGTGATTCCTAGCCAAGATCTCACTAGCAGTTAAGGTGATGGTTAAATTTATAGGCAGTCCAAAAATTGTGTGATTCATAATAACTTGTATCTCATTTTTCTCTACTCTGTCACTGCCAAAATGGAAAGGAGCTTCCCAGAACCAAGGGACATTTTGTATTTTTGTTTCATATATTGTCATGGTCATACAGCTCATGACCCTAATGACTGTCCTATTGGTGTAGAACTTTTCCTTAACTAGCTCAGTGGGTTTAAGCTAGAGAGCAGTTTGTGTGGTCCAGTGGCTGGCACATAACGGTTACTCAACAAGTATTTGTTGATTAATTACTTTAAAAGGAGCTTTGGCTTTTACTACTTGCTACAAGCTCACTGCGAGTGAAAAGTAGTGAGGCAGCCCACCCAAAAATGAGTTATCTTAGCTCGCATTTATTTCATAGGGAACTTAGACAGCTGTGGCCCAGAGAAGGTAAGTAACTTGCTCAACAACATAGTACAAGGTGGCACAGCTAGCATTTGAACACAGTTCCTCGCACTTCAAATCCAGTGCTCTTTCAACTGCCTTGCCTGCTTTTGAAGCTGAGTGAGTGTGAGGCCCACTGCACTTCACCCTGGTCAGACCTTATCTGGAGGACTGTTTTCAATTATGAGAATCACATTTAGTAAGAACTTTCACAGACTGAAAAGTACCTAGAGATGGGACACCCAGAATTGAGAAGGATCCAGAGACTGTCAAATGAATATCAGTTAAAGGAACTGAGTCTGCTAGCTTGGCAAGAGAAGGGCAGAGGTGGAGGTGGTCATAGGAACATAACTTTTAATGTCCCTTCTCTTCTGAGATTTGAAGTCTGTGGTTCTCAGAAAGCAGATGTGGCCTCTGACGTGGAACTGTACTTGGAACCTTTTCAGCAGGGAAGAACCTGATGAAACATTGCCTTACATTAGCACAGCTATTGAAAATTTAGTCATCTCTACGCTATGACAAAGGCTTAGAGTAGAACTTTGTGGGAGATTTCCTTCATTGATGGGATTAAATTGTGGTGGGTTTGTAGCAGTATGACTTCTCCAAGCTATATAAAATGGGAAAAGAGATAATATTATCTGGCTGCATAGGTGAATTGTCAACCTGACTGTGTTGCTTCCTCAGAGTCACAGTGATTACCTAGCTAGAGTCTTCATCAGATTACTGGTAGAAATGATTTTGTTATTTTGTTTATGTTTAAGTTCTTTTAGATGGATTGGGGTAAGGGAGAAGATGGTGTGGGAAGAAAGGGCAGGCTGTGGACCTGTGATTTGATTGGTATGAGGAACTCCTGCTGTTGAATCTACCTCTACTGATAGAGATTAGCAAGTCATGGATTATTTATGATTTTAGAGAGCTACCTGGGGCACAGATTGTACTGACTTGTCCGTGGTCACGCAGAACCTAAGAAAAGGAAAGGACATTGATCAAATTCATATTTTTCTGAGACTAGAATTCCTTGTTCTGTGGAGTATTAATTAAGAAAAAGAAAAATATTTAATGCATTTGCCAGAATTCTATAAATGAAGACCCTCATAAGAAAGTTTGGAATGATTTGAGACTTGTTGTCAGTTTTTCTTGAGATCATCATCTGCAATGATTTCAGAACGTGTATTTTTTTTTTGAATGTTTGGGTATACAGTTTTAATTATTTGAAGTATTTTCTTCCTTCAATAGAACCTTTGTATTACTGGCAGCAGACTGAAGAAGATTTGACAATAACAATACATCTTTCGGAAGATGTTTCTAAAGAGGACGTTGAAGTACGGTTTTCCCCTGATCATATCAGTATTGCCCTAAAAAAGCAGTCGTATTTGGAAGGAAAACTGTATTCATCTATCGATCATGAAAGTAGTACATGGATAATTAAAGAGAATAAGAGGTATTTTTATACAACATATTTTTATTATTCATTATTGCTATTGTTTTCTACCTGATTTTAAGGGATAATAGTACTGTTTTTTATTACCTAAGAATTCCCTGTTATTATATTGAATTCAGTAATACTTTCTAGACATTTGTAGGTTTTCCAGGAACTATTGGGTTATGAACATGACATCTATTACAAACGTAGCACATAATTTTTAGAATTAAGATTCTATACTTTCTACAATACCAAAAACCCCAGACAACTTTCCTAGTTATAGTGTGCTCTGTGTGCTTACTATCAGACTGCCAAACTTTAATTTAATTCGTTATTCTGGAAAGCTAAAATATGCAAATAACTCAAATACCTTTACAAAAATATGAAACTAATTCAAAAGGAAATGGAGTTTTCATTCTTGTTTCTCTTGCTGAGGAAAGAAAACATCCTCAGAATTCCAAATACATAACAATGGTGAAAGATTCTACCAAGGTGTACTACCTACTTAACTTTTAGTCTCAGCAGCCACTTCCTTTCATTTATAGGTAGAATCTTATATTCATGTTCTGAGTTTTCTGGGTTTTTTGGTACTTTTGCCAGACTTGATACTTGATGCTCTCAGATAAATACTTAGTACAAAATTTGAAAAACAAAACAAAAAAATCTTTAGTTCAGTACTATGAATATTGCCTATATTTATAAATGAAAAAAAATCCATGTGTGTGCTATAAATTTTATTTCCTACTGTGGGCCAGGTTTTATATTTAAGGTCTGTTAACCAAATCGACAATATAACATTTGCCTAATTTACAATTTAATTAAGAAGATTATATCAGACTAGTCAAAGTAGTAAGTAAACTTTTAAAGCCAAAATGATTATCAGGACACTTCATCTAGCATTCTTCACAAAGACTGTATTTTTCAAAAGTATAAGTTATTTTGGTTGGATTATCTTCACAATGACAACAAACAGTGCCCTATAGTCTTTCTAGTTAGAAGGGAGGTTAATTTATAAAAGCTTAGAAAGCCAAGACTAGACATAGTAGACTTGATTGGCTGTTACTTACAATGCATACGGTGATATCACATTTTTAAGGCATTTTTTGTATTCAGCTTAGAAGGTGTGTTTCTTCCCAGGAAATTGAACTTTTCTGTCAAATGCATTTGATCGAATAGGTGAATTTGGTTCATAAAATGGATTTATTGCAAACTTTATATATAAATCATAGATATCACTAAAGAAATTCTTTATTTCATCTTCTTGTCTTACATCATGTAGCATATTAAATCTCGTATGGCCTGCTGTAACAAAATCGTAACAAATCACTCATTGGATTTGTCCACGGTTTTCAGGTACATGTTGTTAAATAGCCACATATTTTCATCTGCTAGGTCAAGAGCTGTATGAGCTATGAACTGGTTCAGATGATGATGATCATCCTTGGATTCCACTTTTCCAGCTAGTAAAAATTAAATTTCAAAAACTGGATTATCATGATGGCCTACAATTATGGAGTAGAAGTTTCTAGACATTGTCTCCAATGTACAATGCCTGTGGGCAGTGCATGACACCTGCACCGACCACACCAACCACCCTCCTTACTCAGACAGATAGGCTCCCAATAATAGTACTTATTGTAATATTTGTTGTCTATATAACCTTTGGTTTTAAAGAAAAAAATAATCTGTTTGTGTCTGTTGTATGTCTGTGTTATTTCAGATTTTTGTGTTATTTGCATTAATTCCACTTATTTATTTACTATCTCATGCCATTAAAGAGGAGTTTTTTGTCTTTGGTGAGGCAATCAGGGATAAGTGACTTGCCCAGGAAAGACCTTTACCAAAAAAATTAATTTTGTCATTTATTCTTCTTATGGCTAGAATAATTTGTACCTTTATGGGGAGGAAGGAAGTATTAACCCATTTTTTCCAGCAAAGTGGATAATTGCATTAAATTGGCAATTTAATTCGTGGTACTTTCAGTAACTTGAAATTAGTGTGTTTATGTTTTCAGGGCTTAGTGTCAGGAATACCTGTATTCAAGTTCAACTTATTAGTTTTGTGACTGTGGACAAGTCACATGACTATTTGGAAACTTAGTTTTTCCTCATCAGAAAAATGGGAGGAGTTGGATTAGATGATATCTGAAGTTTCTTCTCGTATTCTGTGGCCCTGTGATCTAACAAGGAAAAATAATAATTCAAGCTAGAGAACTACTACAGATTTAGGAAAGAATATATTCTCAGAAATGCCAGGGTAAACATTGCCCTATCTCTTACGTTCCAGAGTTTATCATGATCCTTGCACGGTTCTATTGGTATAGATGGCCTACCAAGCAATAGAGAGATTAGGCAGCAGTTTTGGATATTATTCCTTTTTTTAGACGTAGCTCTAGAATTGTCCATGCCTTTCTACATTCATAAGCTTATGTTGGGAAAAATAAAGTATATTAGGAGGAAAGCAAAAATAATAAACATTAGATGGTGAACAGAACTAAAGGTGATTGAACTCTCTAGTACTTGAGTAAGTATATGAGTCTTCAGACTGATTGATATCTATAGAAATGAAGTTACCCAGCAAAGAAAACAATAACAAAAATAAACAAAATAAAACGATGTGTTGAAAAAAGTCTACTAGTGGCCTTTAAGGAAAATGTGCCTTTCTTTGGTAGTTAAAGAGTTAATTATTTAGTTGGGTCCAACTCCTGTTCTAATCCAGGGGTGGGGAGCCTGTGACCTTGAGGCTGCAGGTTCCCCACCCCTGTAAGTTCCATACTAGGCATTTCCAGAGCTGCAGAGCAGTTCATCGTCAGAACTCAAATCAACAATAGATCAGTGAAATAGCTCTGAGAAAAATATGCAATATGAAAATTATATATTAATTTTTATCTTTTACCATGGTATCTTATAGAATTGTTCTCACTGATTTGATTGTTGTCAAATCAAATCAACAAGCATTTATTGAGTGCTTATGCTCACTCAGTGATAGGCACACTGGGCAAATCCAAGCAAAAAGAAAGACAGTTCTTACCCAAAAAGAATTTATATTCTAATGAGAGAAACAACATTTAAAAGGAAAGGTGAAAAGCAGGAAAGAGGAAGGGAAGGGGAAAGGTACCCATGCGGATATAGCAGATAAATAAGTCCAGAGAGTCAGGAAAGGACCTGAAAGAATAACGTGGCAGTCCTGGACACTTTCCAGAAGGAACCAGTCAATCAGAGGAAGGGACTACAGGGTTGGAGTGATCTTCCAGGGTATATATATATATATCTGAATATATAATACATTCAGAAAAAAAGCAAATTGGTATTTCAAAGAGTTGCCATCAATAGTCGCTATTTCTCTGGAAACATAAGTTCTTTAAGTTAACCTTATTCTTTTTAATATTTGTTAATGCTGTTTCAATTTCCATATTCTCTCTACAGATTAAGTGAACTATGAAATAGGGATGGTTTATAAATACCTAAAAAGGGAACTATTCACTATACCATAGCATGAGTTTCACTAATAACAAACAGGTCATGCCAGACTAACTTTGTTTCTTTGGGTTTTGTAGTTTGTTTTTGTTAAGAAAGTTACTAAAAGATATTGTAGTGATATGCAGTAGTTGTTTTCAAGAAATTTGGCAAAGTGTCATCTTGGCGGTTAGGTGAGTTTGATACATGTATATATAGTTTTTTATAGTTTTTTGGTTTTCAAAATGATCACCTCAAAATAGTTTCATGAGGTTGGAAAGCAGAGTTTAGAATGGTTGAATGATAGGATCTTTAAAATAATATGGTTAATAAGTTAAAATCAGTCTGATAAAGTTTTTGAAGTGTTTTGTTTTTACCTTACAAAAGAAACATAATTAGTTTTGATGTCACTCTGTAGTTCAGTACTAGAACATGCCAATTAGTTTGTCAGTCAATAAATATTAAGTGTCTTCTATGTGCGAAACACACAGATATTAGGTATACAAATGTAATGAATGAAGCAAAGAGGAGAAAATAAGGCCATGTATAAATATGTACAGAATACCTATAAAGGGAATAAATATAGCACCTATAAAATGCTCAAACATAAGATTGGTTTGAGAGGGAAGACATAGTTTGAGAGGAAGAATATGACGTCAGAACAAGCTTCAGTTTCTACTTAAATTGCTAAATTATATAAATTTGTAAGGAGAGAAGCCAGTTAAAAATATCTTTAAAATTATAACCTATTTTTAAGAAATAAAGCTGCCATCTGGGCATCAATGTTTCCAGTGTCAGTCAGACTGGCCTGTTAACCGTCCCCCACACATGGCATTCCCTCTCCTCTCTATGTGCCTTTGCACCAAAGATGTAGAATGTATTCCCTCCTCATCTCCACTTCAGAATCATTAATTTCCTTTTTTTCTTTATTTTTTGCCATGTGGATTGTCAAGTTTATATTTATCATTTTAGCAAGAAACTTTACAAGTATAGAAGGCACAGAGGATGAAAAATGGAATTGAAAATTGAATTTATAAAGTAAGCAAAGAATAAAAACAAATTTCAAATTATAATGCCACCACAGCATGCAGCCCAGGAAAGAGATCTCAAGAACAAATGTTCCCTTTCAGGTTTGGACTTTGCCTTCTTGGCACGATGGATTTTGAATTGGAACATATTCTGCTACCACCTACAAGAATAGACAGATGATCTCGTCTGGTTTCCTCACCCAACTAGAGATATCTTCAGAAGCTGCATACTGTTGCTTTTGGGAGAGCCAATTTTCAGTCTTTCAATTTAGAATCTTTATTTCTGTGGCGCTGCCCAAAAGGGACTCTTCCTTCTTTTTAGGCATCGTAGGTAGGATGATGTCCTCCCAGGGACAGTTTGGAAAGGGCAAACAAGCTGACCACTTTAGCCTCCTAAGATAAGGTAGTTACCAACTAGCCAGTGAGAAGGACAAAGAAAATAAGGGATGTCAAAGTGCACTAAGTATTACTTTTTAACTATATTCAGGTTATTAACGAATTGTAGCAAAATTCATTGTACTACAGAATTACCAGAGCAGCCATATGACTTGGCCTCAGAAGTGGGTAGTGGTGATATAAATGTATCCCAAATCCAGTTTTAAGAACAATACTTGTTTCATTTAGGATGAATCTATAGTGGATGGCAGAGCCCATTCCCATTCTCAGGCAGCTGCTGAGTGGAGAACAAGCAACACTCCAGTCAGTCTTGAGACAGCTTGCGCCAGACTCTGCAGAGATAAAGTACAACAGTTACCACATGAGGAGAAATCAGGCACGTTAGTCCTTTAGTCCATATAGGAGAGGATTAGTTTAATGACCTTAGAATCAGGAGTGCTCTGGCCCTGATCCTGTTGTTGCAAAATCTTCCTGCCTATATGCAACCTCCACATACACCTAAGATATGGCAGCAAGAAATTTTGAAGAGTTTCTGGTTGGATGGCAAGATCTGTGGACTGGCTACAAACTTTGCTGTTGAACAATAGAATCCACTCACTTAGAAGGCCCTTTCTCAAAGACCCTCAATGTACTAGAAGTCAATCACTTCTGGGAATTCTGGATCACAAAGAGGAAAATAATGAGCCTCAGGATCCGGTCATTTGTAGAGTTGATCTTTACTGTACTTACCGTATTATACCAGGGTCCCTTTGGCCAGTAAGCACATTTTCCAGGGTTTTTTGTAAACATTTGCAGGTTGCCACTTAGAAAATCAGTAACTCATTATATATTTTTGTATTTAACATTACAGTTCAAGCATTGTCTTAGCTTTAGTCTTTTCATTATTCACTAGAACCTAGCTTATAAAGGAACGCAGAAGGAGCTTGAGAGAATTGTGATTGAAGAAAATCACCTGACTGCCAGGGCGCTCTGTCCTGCAGTCAGTGGATAAACCAAGCCTATTGCAGGAGAGCAGAATAGACTGAGCACTGTTTCTGTAAATTTGCAGAATCATTGTAACCCTTGTCTTGTTTATGACTTCCATCCCCTCTCCTCCCACCCTCCTGATGGCCGTATCGTCTTACAGATGATTTTTTCCAGCTCCTTACATCAACCTGTACTCACTTTGTTTCCGGTGGGTCTTTTTTTTAGAAGGCTCTGGGGCCTCCTTAGAGAGGACAGAGATTTTTCTCCCAGTACTGGCATCTGGATATTTGAAAGCTCAAGAAGAGTCCAAGAATGTGCTGGAAATGCTGCTGCCAAAGTAGCTGTAATTTTCAGCAGTGGCCTGGTACTTTTTAAGCTCCAAATATTCTGAGGTTCATTTAAGCATGTTTGAAGTGGCATGTTTGTGTACAGTGTAGTATTCTGCAGCATATTCAATTTCAGAACTGCATTTCTCAGTTTCTTTATCACTGTCCATTGAAACTGGGTTTTTGCCACCTGTGCCATTTCTCTGTCTTTGTCATACCTTTTTTCCTTCCCTGTTTCTGCTTCTTTCTCCGCCACCTTTTGTTTCTGTGCCTTAAAAGGAGTTTTTCTCAGCTTCCATTAGCTCAAAATTTCTTCTTAGGGCTTTTGGGATTTGGAGTTTTGAAACACAAAGAGCCTATGTCGTTAGCCTGAGGACCATGATATTCAGATTATTTGTAGGGCCTGATTCATGTTTTCTACTATCTGATTGGACAATTCAATGTAAACTTCCTGAAGAGTTTGGGCACAGTAAAACTGGCTCAACTCAATTTATTTTATTGAAAATTAAAATTTGACCATAATTTGCAGTGTAGTTCATCATGATATCAAATACTACTAAAGAAATCAAAATATTATCTACTACTCTTCAGTCAGTATAGATCATGACCCCACCACTTGTTCCACAAGGCACATTTTTTAACTTCATCTGTTTGTAATGTTGTCTGCATAGAACTGTAGGTGGTAATGAAAAGCAATGTGATAGGATAGCTTGGTCCACTAAGTAAAGTTTCTCCCTTTGGTACGCAGCAAAGTGTCCCTCCTCTGTCCTGGGAGTGAAGGCACAGAAGAGAACAACTGCCAGCCCTGCAACTTCAGCCCCCAGAACTCTGGCTTGAGTCATTCCTGGCTCTTCTTTTTCTCTACCTGGTGGAAAGCCCACCCCTCTCTGGCATCACCTCTGCTCTGCAATGGCCTTTAGAGGTCAACCCCCATGGACCCAGGAGGGAATACCTGCCACTCATTTGTTTCAAAGGATTGATCCAGCGACAGTTTCTATGTGAGGCGTTTCTTTATCTTACCCCCTATATTGCTGTTCCTCACACAGTACTCCATTTCCCATCTCTTTGCCCTTTCACTGTATACCTTCATGCCTAGAGTGCACTCCATCACCTTCTTCTCTTAGAATCCTTTGTTTCCTTCCACATTCATCTTAGTGCTGCTTGTACATGAAGCCTTTCTTGATTTCAAAATTGCTAATGCCCGTCTTCTGTAAATTCATCTGAATTTTTTTTACATATATTTTCTCTGTATTTGTATGTGTTCATGTAGGTCTTTTAGGAACCTAACAAAACTTTTCAGTTTAGTCTTTTATCTCCAATGTTTAGCACAGTTCCTATCATAATAATATTTAATAAAAGATTGGGAAAAGACTTGGGGGATTTGGTGAGCTGAAAATTATATTACAACAAAGTATATTTATTATAATGCAATTATATTACAGTGTTTGCAATATAATATATAATATTACATGTATATGTATTACATAATATATATAATTATGTAATAATATAATATTGTAGATAATATAATTACATTGTGCAATACAATAATATAATAAAGTGTATTATATAATGTTATATGACATATAACATTATATAATACAATTATATTACGGTGAAGTAATACAATAATCAAAAAACCTAATGTAATGTCTTAAAAAAGACACTGTCCAGAACTGGAGATAATATCTTGCTTGTTTACCCTTTGTCAAACTATATGTGAATTATCATGGTCACTTTGGAACTCTACATTTTAGGAAGATCATTGACAAACTTAGAGAAAGTTTAGAGGAGTGTGACCCGGATAGCGAGGAGAATGGAGACCATGTTGTTAGAGCATTGTTTTAAGAAACTGGATAAGTTTAGCTTTCAGAAAAGAGGACTTAGGAACGTATATCATCGCTCTTAAAGTATTTAAGGCTGCCATGTGGAAGATAGATTCAAATCATGTTGCTTGAGCTCCAAACCAAGAGTGAAGGATGTAATTGCAAGGGACCAGAATTTGTCTTCTGTAAGGAAAAAACTTCCTAATAGTTATGTTGTCCTAAAGAATGCCCTTGAGTGAATTAAATCCCTTTTGCCAGAGGTCTTTAGGTTGAAACATGGATGACCACTTGTTAAAGTGTCCTAAAGAACTGCCTTGGGCTTGTTAGGCTCCCCTTTACTGGAGTGCTTTAAGCTGGGTCTGTAGGACTACTTGTTAGGATGAGCTAATAGTGTAGTAATACCTCAAAATTTCCATATTCTTTTTTTAAGTCATATCCAGGTCTTCATTTCCCACTTTGCATTTCATTGGAGAATGGTTAGAGTGTGGGTCGTAGGTTGGTTTTGATAGCATATGTGTCTCAGTTCTCATGTATTGAATATACACTACTACATAGCCTTCTGCTGTGTTGTGGCTTAATTTTCCACTATAGATTGTTATATTATACCTTCAATATGTCATTATCTGAGTCTGGTGTTCTTTAGAATTCTATTGAAGTGCTCAAGACTTGGTTTACTCCTTCACTGAATGTCTAGATTGCTATAATGTAGTTATAGGTCTTGAAATTACTAGTAATTCATATTTTTATAGCAATTTACTGCTTGCAAAAGTACAATACCCCTCTGCAAATATTTTTACCATTTTACAGGTAAGGTTTTAAGTGACTTGTCCATGAAGGCATCTGAAGGACTTCTTCAGATTAAGATCTTCTATCTTTAGGTCTAGTATTTTCATTAAATAAGAGAATTTATCATAGACTACACAGGCGTGTAGTTCTACTCCTATGTAGTTCTAGCTTTTCTCTTCTTTCACCTCAACCCCTTTGGCTTGAGTGGCTTTTCTCTGCTGTCACTACTTGCCTCTCCTTCCAACTACTCTAATTTCTTTTTTATATGGCTACATCAAATGGTCTCTGCATTTGTGGTTTTTTCTGCTGCTTGAACCAGTGGCTTCTTTTGGTTCCTTCCAGTTTGGTGGCTATTCTAGTTGCTTGAAAATGCTATCAGCTGACTAGATAAAGGGGGTTTTAGTAGATGTTAACTAAAGAAGGTTTTTTAAATTGGTATTATGAATACTAAAATATCATACTTGGTTAATTGAAGGAGTTAGGGATGACAAGTTTAACTTTTTAAAATCATTTGGCACAAGTACAATTTATCCTTAATGCAGAAGCAGCTGTCATAGATGATGTAATACAGAGCTGGCCTTGTAGAAAGAAAGATGTGGAGTTAAGCTTTGCCTCTGACATGAGCCAGGGAAGAAGATGCTTGTAATACCTAAGAACTTTATTATTGTTAGAGCAGTGAGAAGTATACATAGACAGAGGGTATGCATGTGAATTCACTATGGTGGAATGATTTCAGAAAAAATAAAATGTGAAAAGAGGGATACACTGGGAGGAGGAAGGGAGAGGTAGAATGGAGGAAATTATCTTACATAAAAGAGGCAGAAAATGAGCTTTTTAGGAGGAGGGGAAGATCAGAGGTGTGAGGCAATGAATCTTACTCTCATTGGAATTGGGTCAAAGATGGATAACATAGACTCTGAGCTGGGTACAGAAATCTATCTCACCCTTCATGGAGGGGCCAGTTGTCTTGCCCCGCTACACTCTGACAGCTGGAGGATAGAGCGAGTCTGACAATCTGCCTCACTTCACATCCAGTTTACATACAAGTGAAGACATCAGGCTCATGTTGTCACTGGTTCTCTTGGAGAACAAAGGATGAATAACAGTTGTTTGTACCACTGTCTTTTTGGTCTTCTTTCATACTTTCAACCTTCGGGTTTTTTCCTGTTTTAGTTTTGTTCCCCTATTCTAATCTGTGAGTTATATGAGCATAAGTTTTGTTGGAGCCAACTGATATTTCTCAGCACCTTCCCTCCCCACATCACTAGTTCTGTTGAACATCACTTCATACCTGGCCTTTGATGATACTCTAACTATTCTGTATGCTACTTTTTTTTTAATGCCGTACCATTCATCCCTCAAAATTGCTACAGTAGTCTTTTTCAAACATTTGCTAATTTGTTAGTTCCTTGAAAAATCTTTTATAGCAAATATGGTATTTTACACACAGTAGGCATTTAATGCCTGTGAATACAGGAAGCAACAAGAATGTCTGCTTATTGCTTATTTTACCAAATCTAAATTCCTTAGACCAGTTTCTTTATCTGATTGTCTTTAGCCCAAAACTTTCAGAACTGTGTAGTAAAAACCCTCTTTCCCTAATAGGGATTTTAGATGATTTCTCCTGTGTTGTAGTATTTTATGAATAATTTATTTCTGGAACAGCTTATAGTAATAAAACTTTTTGTCCATTAATCTTTTAGTTTGGAGGTGTCTTTGATTAAGAAGGATGAAGGAGTAACATGGCCAGAGCTAGTATTAGGTGATGAGAGAGGAGAATTCGTAAGAGATTCAGCCCAGTGTGCTGCCATAGCTGAACGTTTGATGCATCTGACATCTGAAGAACTGGTAAGCAATTTAAACAGCTCTTCTGAATTTAAAACAGTCTTAGGTTAACTGTGGGGTTTTATATGCTTTCTGCTGATGATATAATGTTCTTTCTTTTAAAAATATTTCTGATTGGGTCATTAACCTTGAATATATGAATGTGACTTAAAATTCTAATGTGACACTTGTGTCTCTGTACTATGAATGTGTTAAGTTAGTTTTCTTTCCTTGTTAAGTAGATTGACTGCTGACTGATTTGTGGTTGTTGCCAAAATCATATTTTCACATAGTTCAAATTGCTAATAGACCATTATCAGTTCTGAAAGTTGCATAACCCTTGATAATAGTATAATTTGTGTTGAATTAACATTCCGTAGATTTTTTTAGGTTAAAAGGTCACAGTATTAGCTCACTAGATGCTTGCTTCATAAAAATAGAGTTATTTTAAAATATAGTATCGTATTCACGTTGTGGTAACTTGTGAAATTATATTTTAATTTTTTTCAAATAATCACAAAATTACACTGATTAAAAATATACTACCAATTAAGTAATGCCAGTTGCTGTGGTGACTTCTTTAATTACACAAAATGGTAATAGATGACCTAGAGAACAGAATGTCTTCTACATCTATAGAAGTTTGTGGTTAAGTAAACTCTAAGGTAGAAAGAAAATAGTTGACTATTGATAGTAATTAGAGAAGAAAAGAAAGACAAATTTAGTAGTATAATTTCATCATCTTGTTATAGCTAACTAGAAATTTTATTTATCAAAACGAACATCTGTAACAGGTAGGATGCACCAAACATCAAATCCATAATTAAAAATCTAAGTAAACTATTCAAAGCAGTTCAGTGCTATTAAGGTAATGATAATAAGTAGGAAGATGATTTTGCACATTGTAAATAATAATTTGGGGCAAATTCTGTTATGAATTGTGATGAATCTTCAGTTTCATTGATGTGGGTATTCCCTCCACTAACACAGTTGGCAGTTCATGTGTGCATTCACATCCTTTGGGATTCACGTCCATGTCCTTTTATAAACTCTGCAGAAGATCTATCCAACAGCTTGGAGGACATCCTCCTGACGTTCCTTGGATATCAGTGTAACACTTTAGACTCTCTATCCGTCATTGTACCTGCCCTTCACTTCTCCCTTCTCTTTGCCCTTCTTCCTAATGAGTCTTCTTTTGGGATTGATCTTGAGGCCTTTAACAAACATCTTGCTTGTCTTTTTTTGAATGCTGTGCAGCATTTGATAATCTGTATTAAAGTGTGTCATTCAGAACTGAACATGGTATTTCAGATATGGTTTGGTCACAGGTAGTGTATCTCCTTCCTCATTCTGGATACTGCTCTTCCCTCATTGTTTTTGAGTTATTCGTCATGTCCAAATCTTCATGACCCTTGGACCGTACTGTCCATGGGGTTTTCATGGCAAAGATACTACAGTGGATTGTCTTCTTATCTATTTCTCCAGTGGATTAAGGCAAACAGAGATTAAGTGACTTGCCTAGGGTCACACAGTTAGTAGTAAGTGTCTGAGGCCTGATTTGAACTTAGGTCTTCCTTGTTCTTGGTGTGGTGCTTTATACACTGAGCCACTTAACTGCCTCCTATCCATCCCTAAGATTGCTTTAGCTTTTTTGACTGCTATATTAGATTATTGCACTCTTTTCCTGTATTCCCTTCCACGCAATCCCTCCTGTTGCTTAGCATTTGAGTGACCATTTTACTATTCTATTCAAGCAACTTGAGTGATTTCTCGTTGCCCCTAGGATGAACTATAAATTCCTTAGTTTGGCATTTAAGGCTCCTTCATATTCTGACTTTAGCCTATCTTTCCAATATTTTCATATTTTTCCCTCCCACAGTTTGATCCAAACTAGTTTTACTTCCTATTCTTGAGAAATTCTTTCCTATAGGGAATCACTTACCCATTTTGACCTTTGTATATCCTGTCTGACAGTGATGAGCACTTCAGATGAGCATATCTGTTTTCATGCTTTACTTAACCAGAATTATCTGATATTTTCCTATTATGGAATCTTATTAAATATTTAACTTGTGCATTGGAGAAACTTTGTTGGAGGAGCACCTTTAAGGATTTAATCTTTCTTTTCCTTATCTCACAGTCTCTGAACATCATCTCCCACCATCTCATCATTTACAAGTATCTGATGAAGTGCTGGCCCTTCTCTTTGCCAAGGTTAACTCTTCTACATGGACCTTTGATGTACTAATCACTTTTCATCATTTCCAGAAGGGTCAATTATTTACTTTTCTCTAATCTTCAATCTTTTTTCTTTCTAGGGGTTCCTTCCCTGATGATTTTTCCTTATCCCTGATAACCTCCCCCATCCTTAAATCCTATTTCCCCCAACTGCCATCCCCATATGTCTCCCCCTATTTCACATCTCCCCACCCCATATATCACCATAAGCCAACATCTATTGTTTCTCTTCCATTTCTTAGCCAAAACCTTAGAAAAAGTTATTTGTACTCTTTGCTTCAGTTTTCTTACCTTTTCTAAATCCTCTGTTGTATGGTTTCAAACCTCTTCATTCAACTGAAAGTTCTCTTTTCAAGCTTGCCAATGATTTGGAAATTAAGAGAGCTAACATACTTTGTCAGTCCTGATCCTTCTTGCTTGCTCTGTAGCTGTGTGTGTGTGTGTATGTGTGTGTATGTATGTACGTATCTATGTATGTATGATTTTGCAAACGATCTTATATTTTATATATACTTGTTGCCTGTAGCAGCCTTGTCTCTCTTGTTGAAATGCTCTTTGAACTTTCTGTTGGCAATTTTTTAGGGTCAGTTAAATTTCTCATGAGTCAATTATCCTTTTTTCATTGTCAGTGAATTGTTATAGTAGTTTGATCTGAAGCTTATGATTGTGTGAAATGACTAAATATTTTATCCTTTCTTGACATGTTGATCAGGAACTATTCTAATCAGACCACAATATGATTGCACACACTGAGCCACTTCTGAAATGGCTCCTATGTCAGTTCTGAGGTGTTTTCTGCTTAAGGTACACCAGTTTCGTTTTGGTTATAATGTTCATTTTGATCACTTTCGCTACTGCCTTAGTCTAGCTCTCTTCATTCATTGTATTGAAGTGTGAAGTTTCTGAATGTTCTACATTTACTCTCATTTATTTCTTACTCATGAGCTATATTTCTGAATACTTTATCTCTTGGCAACCACTCCTGCATACCTGTACATTGTAGTTTCTGAGTATCGAGGGAAATGTTAGCTGGGTTTGGAGGATCTTGCTTGTTTTTTGTATAATTTTTCTGATACTTCATCCTCAGCAAGAGATATTGACCCATGAACTGTAATGTTAAATTAGCTTATGGCTGTTTGTTTGCTTGTACTCACTGTGAGCCCTGCAAGGCAGAATGACTAAATATGCTATGAAATAGTGTTTCTTTTTGCATTTTGGTACATGAAACCATATCCACAAATGTTTCTTAGGAGAAATTGTGAGTTGCTTTTACGTTAAGTACACTTTAATTTCCTTTTTAGCAGTGATTCTAATATATATTTGACTCAGTTCCCTTAGTAGTCAGTTTTTTATTCATATTTAAAGAAGGATATAAGTTAATGTTTGTAGATAAAAATGTGGTTCTTAGTGTCATCTGCCTCCTTGTCACATTGTCCTGATAGAAGCAGAAAGAAGTCACTACATAATGGTAGTTAGGAAAAATATATTTTATTGGCTGAATAGCAATTCTGTTTTGCCAAAATTTTCAAGTCATTTTTAAAGCAAGGATTCTTAATGTGTAGTCCATAAACTTGTTTTTTAAAAGTGTATTTTAATAATTGTAGTTCAGTATCATTGCCTTCCTTTGTAGTTCTGTGTATTTTGTTTTATGCATTTTAAAACATTCTAAGAAGAGGTTCTCTAAGTTTCACCAGACTGCCAGAGTTAAGAACTTCTTAAAGACATCCTCCTCCTTGCCCAACTTTTTCTAAATAATTGGGAAGGACTTTGTAAAAGAGAGGTAACTTTAGAGGATTTTTGAAGGATGGAAAGGAAGAAGCCTGTTGTTAAAGAGAATTGTTGAGTACCCACTCACCCTCAATTGACATGTAAGCATGATAAAATTGTGTAGAGTAGAGGGATAAAAGGAGAAATAAAGATTTGTAATACACACACTGGATAATGATGACTTTTTGGCATTGACTAAGTAGTGAATTCTTATAACAAATGGTACATTTTACAATAGAGTTTGCCTTTTAGAAATTCAGGCTGTAAATGACTTTGAGAGAGAGAAAAAGTTGGGAGCTTATTAAATAAAGTATCAATATGGAGATGTAAACAATGAAAAAGATTAATTTTTTGGTCTGTAAGAAGGATAGCTGAAGGCAGAGAATTAATTGCCTGTGATAGAATTGTTTAAGAGTGTAACATATTAACATATCAGATATATTGTTAGTGAGCTCAGATGTTTTTGCTAAATCTTTCTAATTCTAAACTACAGAAGAACTCTAGGAATTGTAAATCATATTGGGTAGTAAGCTTGTTGAATTTATTAATCTTAACATTTTACATAGGCCACAAATATAAGACATCCATAGAGTGCATGGCCTGAATTAGCTGTGTAACCCTGGGCAACTCACATAAATTCCCCCAGTTTCCTCATCTGTAAAATAGGAATCTTAATGATGTCTACCTCATTTGGGTTATTGTGAAGATTCAGAGAGCTGTCTGGCACATAGTAGGTAATTAGTAAATACTTGTTCCTTCTCCCAAACCTATGGTGTTGCTCTTCTGGAGACCAGAAGCACTTCTATATATCCACCTGCTGTATTTGGGTATTTTAAAACTTGGCTTTTTAATGGAATGAACTGTGGGAGAAAATTCAAAATAGAGTGTTTTCAGAAACAGACAGAAACAGTGTTTGTGGTAGAGGTAGAGCAAAGTGTTAGGAAGCTGTTACGTAGTGGCTGATGGGCCAAAAGCATAATTATTCCACCTTTCCCAGCTTATTTCTACATCTATACAATTCTTTTTTTTTATTTATTTAACTTTTTACATTCATTTTCACAAAATTTTGGGTTCCAAATTTTCTCCCCTTTTATCCCCTCCCCACACCCCAATACCCCAAGCAATCTAATTTTCCCCATCTCCAATCTGCCCTCTCTTCTGTCATCCCTCCCTTCTCTTGTCTCCATCTTCTTTTTTCTCCTGTAGGGCCAGATGACTTTCTATTCCTCATTAACTGTATGTCTTCTTTCCTAGTAGCAACAGCAATACTAGACAGTTGTTTCTAAAACTTTGAGTTCCAAATTCTCCCCAGCCCTTCCTCCCCACCCATTCCCTTTGGGAAGGCAGGCAATTCAATATAGGCCATATCTGTGTAATTTTGCAAATGACTTCCCTGATAATCATGTTGTGTAAGACTAACTGAATTACCCTCCATCCTATTCTGCCCCTCATTGTTTCTCTTCTGTCTTTTGATCCTGTCCCTCCCCAAGTGTTGACTTCAAATTGCTCCCTCCTCCCTTTGCCCTCCCTTCCATCATCCCCCCGACCCTGCTTATCTCCTTCTCCCCCACTTTCCTATACTGTAAGATAGGTTTTCATACCAAAATGAGTGTGCATTTTATTCCTTCCTTTAGTCAAATGTGATGAGGGTAAACTTCTTGTTTTTTTTTTTTTTTCTCAGCTCTCCTCTTTATCCCTCCACTAAAAAGTCTCCTACTTGCCTCTTAAATGACATATAATTACCCCATTCCATTTCACCCTCTTTCCTCCCACTATATTTCTCTCTCACCCTTTACCTTAATTTCTTTTCAGCTATGGTCCCATCCTATTCAATTCACTCTGTGCTCTCTGTCTCTGTGTGTGTGTGCATGTGTGTATGTGTGTGTGTACGTGCATGCATGTACATGTGTGTGTGTGGTCCCACCAACTATCCAGATACTGAAAAGTTTTAAGAGTTACAAATATTGTCTTTCCATGTAGAAATGTAAACAGTTCACTTCTGGTAAGTCCCTTAAGACTTCTCTTTGCTGTTTACTTTTTCACGCTTCTTCTCATTCTTGTGTTTGAAAGTCAAATTTTCTTTTCAGCTCTGGTCTTTTCATCAAGAATGATTGAAAGTCCTCTGTTTCATTGAAAGACCATATTTTCCCCTGAAGTATTATACTCAGTTTTGCTGGGTAGGTGATTCTTGGTTTGAGTCCTAGTTCCTTTGACTTCTGGAATATCCTATTCCACGCCCTTCGATCTCTTAATGTAGAAGCTGCTAGATCTTGTGTTATCCTGATTGTATTTCCACAGTACTGAAATTGTTTCTTTCTAGCTGCTTGCAAGATTTTCTCCTTGAGCTGGGAGTTCTGGAATTTGGCCACAATGTTCCTAGGAGTTTCTCTTTTTGGATCTCTTTCAGGTGGTGATCGATGGATTCTTTCAATACTTATTTTACCCTCTGGTTCTAGAATGTCAGGGCAGTTTTCCTTGATAATTTCATGAAAGATGATGTCTAGGCTCTTTTTTTGATCATGACTTTCAGGTAGTCCCATAATTTTTAAATTGTCTCTCCTGGATCTATTTTCCAGGTCAGTTGTTTTTCCCATGAGATATTTCACATTCTCTTCCATTTTTTCATTCTTTTGGTTTTGTTTGGTGATTTCTTGGTTTCTCGTAAAGTCATTAGACTCCATCTGTTCCATTCTAATTTTGAGAGAACTATTAAATTCAGTGAGCTTTTGAGCCTCTTTTTCCATTTGGCTAATTCTGCTTTTGAAAGCATTTTTCTCCTCATTGGCTTTTTGAAGTTCTTTTGCCAATTGAGTGAGCCTATTCTTCAAGGTGTTATTTTCTTCAGCATTTTTTTGGGTCTCCTTTAGCAAGGTATTGACCCGTTTTTCATACTTTTCTTGCATGTCTCTCATTTCTCTTCCCAGCTTTTCCTCCACCTGTCTAACTTGCTTTTCAAAATCCTTTTTGAGCTCTTCCAAGGCCTGAGCCCATATGACATCCCCCTGGGGTGTCTGGGGTACTGAGGCCCCACCCTCCACATCTTTCCCCGATGGCGAGAATATGTCCTCGTCATCAGATCCGAATGTTGGGATCATTTGCATTTGTTGGAAAAAACTCTCTATAGTCTTATTTTTCTTCCCTTTTCTGTGCATTTTCCCAGCCAGTTACTTGACTTCTGAGATTCCTGTCTACCCCCGCCTAGGTCTGCCCAGCTAGTGCTTGGGGTCCGAGGTTCAAATGGGCTTTCCGCAGCAAGCTTTAGTTCTGGTGCTGGGGTGGGGGCAGGGGCGCCTCCCAGGCTCAGCTCCCTCAGGGGCTTTATGCAGAGGCCTTGAGTAATAGAGCGGAGTGGGGCAGGGCCATCTCGCAGGCTCAGCTCCCTCAGGTTGTTTATGCATAGACCTTCCGTAATGAAGATCCTCCTGCTGCTGGGGGAGTGCTGGGCGGCCGCAGCAGCGCCCCATCTCTGCCGCTGCCGCTTCCTCCCGAGGGGGCCCAAGTCACGGAGACACTCCGCTCCCCCCCTCCAGCCAGCCGTCTCTCTCACTGACCTGTAGCTTCTGTGGGCGGAGGGACTTTCCCGTCTGCCGGAGCTTCCATCCCTGAAGCCTGCTCGGGTCAGCTTCTCTGGGGCCGGGGCCAGGGCAGCGCTGGGGGTGGGGTCTGCTTTCCGGGGTGCGACGGACCCTGGGGACGGGTCTCCAGGTCTCTCTGGCACGGAAATCTCTTCCACTCTGGTTCTGCACACCTTTCAGTGGTCCAGAATTTATGCGGATCTCTTTTTACATTAATTCTATGGGCTGTGGGTTGGAGCTTGTAAATGTGCGTCCTTCTACTCCGCCATCTTGGCTCCGCCTCCCCATCTATACAATTCTTGTAAAACATATTAAATGCTTGTTGTATATTAGGCACTGTGTTAAGTTCTAGGGTTTCAGGTATCAAAAGGAAGATAGTCCTTGCCCTTAAGGAGCAAAGAGTGAGCCTTCCTATAAGACAAGACCTGACTGGTAGAGGAATGGTGGCCAATGAAGGGAGTTTTGCTCTAGGTAGAGAGCCACAGAGGTATGATGAGTTGATATATTTGGTAAACCTTTTCCAGAAGTACTGTTGATTGGGTTAGGTTCTTAATTTTTTTTTAATGAAATTTAAGTTGAAACAAGTTGCCTCAGAAAGTAGATATATTGTAGCATCATGGAGTTTTGCAACCAGAAAGGACCTTAGAGAGCACCTAATCAACCCCATTTTATAGATGAGGCAACCATAGTCTAGTAAAATGACTTTATCTAGGTCACCCAGATATGAAGTATGAGCAGCCCAGGTTTGCTGACCCTAGTTCTAATGTTCTTTCATCTGCTTCATATTACCTGCTCCTAATCTTAAAACAGAGACTGAATTACCACTTATTGGTATGTTATTGAGGAGATTCCTGTTTCATATTAGGGTATGAATTAGTTTACCTTTAAGAGACCTTCTGATTCTAGGATTCTTTGATCTCTGAATTTGATCTCTTTTGATCTCTTACTTTTTATACTTTTTGATTTATCTCTTTAGCACTATTTTTCCCTTTTAGCTTCTATGATAAATTAGTAACAGTTTATTTTATTGATTCCTAAAGAACTAAGTTATAGAGAATTTAGAGCTAGGACTGGAATGTCCAAGTTACCCTGGGAAGTAGAGAAATTTTTTTCATGATTAGTAGTAGTAGATAAAGAATAAGATAAATGGTTCTTCTCACTTGACCAAGAAAATTTAAATCCTTCTGTTTATGAACTGTTTATTTTCCAAATTAATAATAGCTTATGACAACTCCTATACATAGATCTAATACTGTTACTTCTGATCATTGAATACCGTTCTTTAGCCTAGCATTCAAGGCCAGTCATAATATGCATCATCAAATATTACCATTCCAACATTATCTCATTTAGCTTTCTCCTCATATTTCTTACTTTATAGAAATTGAACCATTTTTTGCCCCCCATGTCTGTCCCATGCTTCCTGCCTTTATACTATTGCTTACATTGTGTACAGTGCATGGAAAACTCTTTCTCATACAGACATCTCTGCTTGTTAAAATCCTAGTAAGCCTCTGAAATCCTCTGTTAACTTCAGTCTCCATGATACTTTATTTGATTTCCCTTAAGACCAAATTGGTAGAGTCCAAGAATTTCAGTACTGGAAAGGACTGATAGTTCTGAGGCTATCTAGTCAACTGTGTGATGGGTCATTAATAATAGCTGAGAAAACAATTTGAGCAAAAGATATTTATTAACTAGGCAGTCAGAATGAATGCATCAGTAGGCTCTCCAGTCATTCCAAAGACCTTAAATGCATAGTGAAGCAAATTTTTATACATTAAAAAACAATTTACACAAAAAATTAATCAAATAAGACCAAATTAATTACAATAAAAACAATCAGATTGCAAAATTAGGTAATCTGCTTTCTAAATAGAGGAAAGATTAGGGTTTTTTTAAGTTAGTAAGGGGAGGGAGTTTCAGTCAAGTTGGGAGGGACACATGTAGGTTTTGGTGTCTTCTATTTATAAAATGAAAAGAAATTGATTATACATGCATCCACCTGCATGCATAAACAATAGATGGCTTATATGATCTAGTTTCATGTGTCAATTATAGAAAAAACAATAAAATGGAGAATACATATGGTAGCACAAGGTGGAGTCATTGTTCATAAGATAGACTCTGATTGGTTTTTTTGATTCCCACATGAAACCAACTCTATTTTGTTAACTGGTCTAAATTTTATAAACACAATAATAATTATGATGATCGCTAATATTTATGTAGTGCCTACTATGTGTCAAGGACTGTGCTAAACACTTAGTAAGATTTGCAATATTGTCTCATTTGATCCTCACAACAACCGTGGGAAGGTAGGTACTGTTATGATCTCCATTTTATAGATGAGAAAACTGAGGCAAACAGAGATTAAGTGATTTGACCAACTAATAAGTGTCTGAGGCCAGATTTGTATTCAGTGATCAGAAGTAACAGGATGGTGCCACCTGGTTATCACTCTGCAGCATGTAGTCATCTACCCTTTAGTTGAAGACTGCAAATAAGGTTCTGCCACTTGATACACATCTTGTTCCACTTTAGGGTAGTTTTGATTGTTGGGAAGGTTTTGTATATAAAGTTCGTGTTTGAGTCCATCAGTCCTGAACTGGAGAATATGAGAAAGAGAATAATATATACTCAAGCCACAGAGATAAGTTAGGACCAAATTGTGAGGGATTTTATTTTTAAAATGATTATACTTCATTATAATATTCATTTTGAAAATTTTGAGTTACAAATTCTCTCCCACCCTCAGGTTCCTCCCCCTCATTGAGAAGGCAAGCAAGTATATGATTTACACATGTAAAATCATGCAAAATATTTTCATATTTGGCATGTTGCATGTCCTCCCTTAACCCTCCAAAAAAGCAAAAATAAAGAGGAAAAAGGATATTTCAGTGAGCTCTCAAAGTTCATCAGTTTCCTCCCTGGAGGTTGATAGTATTTTTCATAATGATTATCTCATTGTGTTGATTAGAGTAGCTAAGTTTTTCACAGTAGATCATCACAGTATTGCTGTAACTATGTACACTGTTGTAGTTCTGCTCACTTTACTTTGCATCAGTTGTAAAGGATTTTAAAAGTCAAACCAACGAGAAAGGGAGTTTAACATGGTTTGACCTGTAGTTAATGGAAATGACTTTGGGTGCTTTGTGGAGGATGAATTGAAATGGGGAGAGAGTTGAATCTGGGAGACCAATTAGAAGGCCACTGCATTAGTCTGGGTAAGAGGTGATGAGGGGTGGAACTAAGGTGGTAACTGTGTGAGTAAAGAAAGGGTTGCATGGAAGAGATGTGGAGGTAGAAATGGCATATTCAAAGTCTGGTGCTCTTGCTAGGAAGGTTCAGTGGATGGAGAAGAGTTTGCTTCTTATACATTTGTATATTAATTGGTGTACTGTGTGTGTGTGTGACAAAGAGAAAGAATGAGAACAAACCTTATTAGATTGGGCAAGGATCTGTTCTTTTCAAAACTATATCTCACTTAGTACTAATCAAAATAATCCAAGATTTATGGAGCTAAATTTAGGCTTATGGATTTGAGTTGACCTTTCTGTGAAGCCTCTAGACATTGCAGAACAATAACACTGAAATTTATGTAAATAAAAAGACAGTAGCAAAGCAAAACCCCACGGTTGCTGTCCTTGCATAGTGTATGATGAAAATATTAAGTTATCTCTTGAAAAATTGTTATATTAATGTTCAAGAAGGCAGAATGTAGGAATATCTTAAAAATTACTAACCTGTAAGCTTTATAACATTTTAATATCTGGTGTAGCATGTTGTTGAAGGCTTGTATTTTAGAGGGAAAACTTATTACTGTATATAACTTTAAAGATTTTGCTAGGCTTTTTTAAGCTTAAATTAAAAAAAAAAAATATGATATTCCTTGGGAAAAAAAAATAACCACATCAGACCTGGTAGGGGTGTGGCAAACTATATTTTCTTTGGTGTAAGTTTTCCATAATAAATTTTAAAACTGCTAACCTAAAAGTCATAAGGTATATATTATAATCTCAACAATGGAAGGTTAGTAACAGTGCACACTAATACACATAGACAGACCAGAATGTGTCCAGAAGATGTCTAGAATGGAAGACTGGAGAATATTTTACTCAGTGATCAATCTGAGGGAAAAGAGAGGTTAAGCTTGAAGAAATATACTTTGGATGATAACTTTTTTTTTTTGCAATTTATTCATTTATTAATATAGTTTATTTATTTTTCAGTTTTCAATGTTCACTTCCACAAGAATTTGAATTCAAAATTTTCTCCCCATCTCTCCCCACCCCTTCACCCCAGGGTAACATTCACCACATCCATGCCTTCCTCCAGTCTGTCCTCTCTTCTGTTATCCCTACTTCTTCCATCCCCCTCCCCTCTATTTTCTCTAGGGCAAAACAGATTTCTGTACCCCATTGCCTATACATCTTATTTCACAGTTGCATGCGAAAGCAATTTTTAACATTCATTATTAAAAGCTTTGAGTTCCATATTTTCTTCCTTCCTCCCTCCCCACCCATCCTCATTGAGAAAGCAAGCAATTCACTATCAATCATACATATGTAGCCATGAAAAACACTTCCATAATAGTTATGTTGTGAAAGGCTAATCACATTTCCCTCTATCCTGCCCTTCACTCCATTAATTCCATTTTGTCCCCTGACCTGTCCTCCCATAACAGTGTTTGCTTCTGATTTTCCCTTTCCCCAGTTTTCTGTCCCTTCTATTATCTTCCCTGTCCTATCCCCATTCCCCCTGCCTTCCTGCGGGGTAAAATAGATTTCCATATCCAATTAAATATTTATTAATCCCCTCCTTAAGCCAAATCCCATGAGAGTAAGGTTCACTTATTTCATCTCTTCTCTCTTCCCCTCCATCGTAATAGCTCTTTCTTGCCTCTTTTATGTGAGATGATCATTCTACGTTTCCCTTTTTCTTACTCCTAGTACATTCCTCTCAACAGTAAATTTTATTGTTTAGGTATTCTCCCTTCATATGCAGCTCACCCTGTGCCTTCTGTCTATTGCATGATAACTTCTTAAAGTATGTGAAGGGCTTTCGTGTAGTAGAGTAATTAAACTTGTTAGCATGCTCCTGGGCAGGAAAACTAAGAGCAGTGAATGAGTAGAAGCTTTAGAGATTCAAAGTTCAGCTTGATATAAGGACAATTTTCCTAACAATTGTAACTGTCTGTAGTCCAACAAACATTTAAGTAATTATTCTGTACAGGTTCTGGGGATACAAAGATAAAAGTTAAAATAGCCCCTGTCTTCAAGGAATTTAACTTCTGTTTGGAGAGACATAACATCTAAGCAGAAAGGTAGATATGTAATAATTTAGTGCTAATGGAGAAGGTATTAACTATTAGCAAAATATTCCTAGAGATATCAAATGGTTTAAAACTTGAAGGAAGTTAGGGAAGATGAGGAAGAAAGTGTTCTAACTATGCATGGTGGAAAGTCAAACAGTAAGTAGAACAGTGGGGCTAAACAATAGGTTGTATAAAGTTCTGGCAAGGATATTCAGTAAACCTGTAAAAGTAGGTTAGAGGCAAGTGGTGAAGCATTCAAATGGCAACCCCAGGCACTTATATTTTATTTTTTTAGGCAAAAGGGAACCTTTGAAGCTTCTTGAGCAGGCAAATGACATGACCAGAATTGGGCTTTTTGAATCAATTATTCAATGAGTAACCATTTATTAAATGTCTCCTATATGTCAAAATAGTGTGTGAAGAATGGGTTGAAGAGGGTGAGACTAATAACCTGGAGTCCAATTAAGAGACTGTTTCATGAATCCAAGCAAGAGGTCATAAGAGTATGAACTTTGTTGGTGGCTGGTGTGAGTGGTGGCAAGAAGAGAATAGATTCAAGAAATGTTGTGGAGGTAAAACTGAAGGATTTTCTTGTTTGCAATCTGATTTCTTTGGGAGCATTGATGAAACCTTAAGAAAGGTCAAGAATGTGGGCTGAGAAAAGACCAAAATCTCTGGATTTAACAGGTAAGAAATGATCACAGATTTGAGGCCAATGAGTCTCTCCCCTCATTTTACAGATGAGGAAACTGAAGCTCAGAGAGGTTAAGTATACTTGCCCAAGATTACTCAGATAGTAAGTATCTGACAGACCTTTGAACTCTAACACCAGTACTCTTGCCACAGTACCTGACTGCCTCCTTTGTGCCAGAATGGCCCGTGTCGGACAGTATGAATGGATTGAATATACCTCAAGGAAGTTGGGGGTGCTGAGTGATGGTGTTATAGGCACATTCAGAATTAGCTCTAGGAAGAGCATAATATGTCAGCTCCTTCTCTGATGCTATGTGTTATTGAATAGAAAGAAAGGAGCAACCAGAACTGGTAAGGGTTCTTCAATAGACTGCTGGATTTCAGTAATTGAAGAATTCAAAACCTTCATTTTATATGAAAATGAGGCCTGTATGATGTTGTGAAAGTAGAAATGACAAGACTTGGCAGTTAATTGAATATAATGGACGGGGAAGATGAGTAAATGACCAAGGATAATTCCAAGGTGGCAAACCTGAAAATTAGAGGGAAAGTGTTTCCCTTGACAGGGAAAGTTAGGAGGAATAGGAAGTTTATAGGGAAAAGATAGTGAGATCTGTTTTGAACATACTGAGATTGAGATAAATTGGGGAGTGTAGAGAGAAAAGAGAAGAGAGCCAAGGAGAGAGTCTTGGTAGACATAATGGGGTATAACCTAAAGGAAGATCCACCCTAGGGGATCAAGAAGGAAAAGAACCAAGAAACACTGTTACAAAAAAACCCAAAACCTCAGATATCTAGGAAGAGATAGTATTAAGTTGAAAGGTTAGAATTGAGGAAAAAAGGTTATTGGATTTGGATTTTAAAATCTCAGCTCAAGGAAAATCACTTAAGGCCTCTGGACTTGTTTCCACACCATTAAATTAAAGGAGGTTGGACTAGATACTTAGGTTTGCTCCACTTCTAAATCAGTGATGTTTTATGATTTGTCAGTTAATCATCGGAAACCAGTTGCAATTGAATGCTGACAGAAGCCCAGATTATAAAGGGTTGAAAACTTAGTGAAGAGACAAAATTGATGTGAGCAGAATAGACGGCTTTGTTTAGAAGTTTATCTAAGAAAGGGAAAAGAGATGCAGGATAACATTTGAGGAAATAGCAGGGTCTTGTGAAGATGGGTTTGTTATGTCTATGTATCTTATTTCCTAGTAGCATGTAAAAACAATTTTTAATATTCATTTTTAAAGCTTTGAGTTCCACATTCTCTCCCTTCCCCTCTCCCCATCCACCATCATTGAGAAGGCAAGCAGTTCAATATAGATTATACATGTGTGGTCATGCAAAACACTCCCATCACAATCATGTTGTGAAAGAGTTTATTTCCCTCTTTCCTGTCCCACCCTCCGTTGATTCTATTCTTTCCTTTGATCTGCTCCTCTGTAGAAATGTTTGCTTCCAATTCTCCCTTCCCCTAATCTGCTATCCTTTCTATTATCCCCCAAGAGTATGTGTAGAAGGCTTGACCTTTTCCCTTATCAAGAGAGGAAAAAAATGTAGAAAGAAAAGAAGAGGGCCCAAGGGCAGTGCCCTGAGACACAGTTACATATAGTGGATAGGACATGAATGATGATCCAGCAAAGGAGACTGGGAAGGAGAAGATGGTTGATTGCTGTGTTTTGTCTTCTAAGAGGACCGAAATGACATCACCATGATAAAGTGAAATTTCGGTGTGTCCAACTGTGACTGATTAGACTAATATGAACTCCGAATGCTCTACCGCAGGTTGGGTGCAGATAGTCCATGTTAATATATGGGATGGATATCCCAAATTTGCATATCCTATGTTTACTTTGTGCTGGCTCAATTCTACTTTGCTCAAAGAACACAGCATCCTTTCTGATGCAGCTGTGCCATGCTTGAGCGGTCCTGTGCCAGTGTCTCCCATGTTGCACAGTCAACTCTAAAGTTCTTGAGAGAGACCTGGAGAGTATCCTTGTATCACTTATTCTGATCACCATCCTGCCCCACATGAGTTCTCCATAGAATTGTCTTTTTGGCAAATGTACATTTTGCATTCAAACAATGTGGCCAGCCCATCAGAGTTGTATGGTCTGAAGCATAGTTTGAATACTTGACAATTCAGCTCAAGCAAGGACTTTATCGTCTAGTACTGTATCCTGCCAGATGATCCTCAGAATCTTCCTAAGACAGTTCAAATGGAAGCAGTTCAGTTTCCTGGCATGGCGCTGGTAGACTGTCCATGTTTCACAGGCATACTACAATGAGGTCAGCACAACAACTCTGTAGACCTTCAGTTTGGTAGTCAGTCTAATACCTCTTCTCTCCTAGACTTTTTTTTGGAGCCTCCCAAACATCAAGCTAGCTCTGGCAGTGCATGGATCAGCCTCATTGTCAATGTGTACATCCCTGGAAAGTATACTACCGAGGTTAAGTGAACTTATCCACAGCATTCAAAACTTCTCCATTTGTTGTAACTGATGGTTCCACATATGGATGGTGTGGTGGTGGCTGATGGAATACCTGTGTTTTCTTGGTGTTAATTATTCGGCCAAAATTAGCACAGGAAACAGAGAATTGATCCAGACTGTGTTGTATTAGCTTCACAGGCTGCATTGAGCGCACAAACATCTGCAAACAGAAAATCATGCACCAACACTCTCTCCCCTTTGGTCTTAGCTTGTAGCCTTTTCAAATTGAAGAGCTTACCATCAGTATGGTAATTGACCTTGATGGCGTGTTCATCCTCATTGAAAGCATTTGTCAACATGGCTGAAAACATCATGCTAAAAAGCATGGGAGCAAGCACACAGCCCTGTTTCACTCCATTGGTGACTGGGAAGGCACGAGAGCATTGTCCATTATCCAGAACCTGGGCAAACGTGCCATCATGAAATTGATGTCCAATTGATGAACTTCTCTGGGCAACCAGATTTTGACATAATTTTCCATAAGCCCTCACGACTAACAGTGCCATAGGCCTTGGCCAGATCTACCAACGTTGTGTATAGATCTCTGTTCAGGCATTTCTCCTGGAGTTGTCAGGCAGCAAACACCATATAGGCTGTGCCTCAGCCCTTTCTGAAGCCACACTGGCTCTCAGGTATACGACCATCTTCCAGCCTGTTAAGGAGGACTCTAGCAAGAATTTTGCCAGCAATGACTAAGAGAGAGATCCCCCTGTGAGTGTTGCAGGACAATCTATTCCCTTTACCCTTATAGAGATGGACAGTGGAGGCATCCTTGAACTCCTGGGGGATAACCTCCTCTTGCCATGTAACCTGGAAAATTTTAGTCAGCTTTAGTATGAGCAGTGGTCCCCCTACCTTGTAAATCTCAGCTGGAATAGAATCAGCAGTAGGTGCTTTGCCACATGAAAGGAGCCTAATGGCCCTCAAAACCTCTTCTTCCCTAAGGAGGGATTGACTTCAGTCTGAGGTAAACGGTCAGTGACCTTAGCATTGACTGATGATGGTCTGTTGAGAACACTATGAAAGTGTTTAGCCTATCTCTTTGGGATCATGTCCTTATAACTAATTAATGTGTCTCCGTCAGGACTGAGTAGTTGTGATACACCATAGGTTTTTGGTCCATAAATAGCATTCGGGGGATCATAAAAGCGCTTTGGATTGTTATTATCAACATAAAACTGAGTTTCATCTGCCTTCTTACTGAGCTAGGAATCCTGCATCTTTCTTGGGGTGTAGGGTGTGTTCAGGGAGGATGAGTACCTTGTGTGTGATGGCTGCTGAGCCCTTTTTGGAGCTCTCTCTACCTTTGGTTTCCACCTGGTTCACCTAACTCAGACCTGTGGCTCCAAGAAGTTGCAGCATGCAATGTGGCCACATCCTGGTAAACCACTTGAGCAGCTTGAGGGGTAACCAAAGGTAGAAGAAGTTAGTGATAACAAGAAGATTAAGAGAGGAGGGAGTATCCAGGAAAAGGGGTGGTCAACTGTGTAAATTGTAGAAGAGCAAAGATGCCTGAAACCTGACATAATAGGTGATAGGATAAGGTAGCAAGAGATTAGTTTGAAGGAAATACTGTATAAAAGCTTTATTCTTTAGATTAATAGTGAAATTATATTTTCATTTTAATGTAATTGATGCAGTTCTTACAGAATGAAGATTCCAAACAGAATTTTAAAATGTTCAATTTGAAGTCGAGAGACCTGGGCTTGAATCCCCGCTCTGATACTTAGGGAGGTGTATGACCATGAGCAAATCACTTAGCCCCATTAAGCCTCAGTTTCCTCATTTGGAGGATGAAGATAGTAATACCTGTAGTGCTTATTTTACAGTGTTAAAGTGAGGAGGAACTGAAAATGTATGTAAAACACACTACACTTAAAGCAGCATGCAAATGTCTGTTGTTTTATTTTATTCTTCTCATCTTCATGCCCCATCTGACTCAGAAATGGTCCTGCTACAAGTTGCTGTTTTGCTCTTCTTTGATACTTAGTGTTTGACAAACTAGGGTAGGTAAATGAAATGTAATTCAGTGAAAGTACTGGCATCTAAAGACTCCCAGCAGTGATTTTTCAGGACAGCTCTAGTAGCAGACAGGATGATTGGGATGGTGATAAGTATTTTTTTCTATTCCCTCAGTCAATCAACCAACCAGGAAGTCCTTATTAAGCTGCAAATCTATGCCCGTCACTGTGCTTGCTGGGACCTGGGAATACTAATCTAAAAAAAAAGATATACTAATAATAAGCCCTCCTTGCAAAAAGCTTTTGACTTAAGTCTGCTGTGTCTAATTTTAAAATCTTTTCAACCCACATAAGTTAGAGGCTCTGCATTTTCAATATAGAAATATCTATTGAACACATTGTTAAATTTGCATGAAGTACTGTAAAATCTGAGTGATTGTGAGTGATTGCTTTATCTCTGATGATGATGCTCCAGTTCCAGTACAGTCAAATTTTTGAGGATATCTTGAGGTTAATATTTGTGGTGTAGGGATTTGTCATCTGTTAAGTTTAGGAGGAATAGCAAAAATCTACTGTTATTTTTGCCTCTTTGTTATTCTGGCCACTTGGTCTTGCCTTTTTAGGTAATTGATAGGTGTGAAATCTTACTGTTATTGTCATCTTATATTTCAACTAGAAATAGTCCAGGAACAAGTTGCTATCTTACCATTATTTGTATGTTTCATATTTGATGGACTGTTGTGCAGGTGGATTAAACGTTTGCTCTTGGTAACTGAATAAAAATATTAAGTTGTAAATTCATCTTCTGTAGAATCACTGAAAGTGTCCAGTGCAACTCAAATAGCACACAGGATGCCAGGGATGATATGTATTTGTTTCTTTAATATATATATATATTTATATATATATAATATATAATATAATATATAATATAATGTATAATATAATATATTATATTAAATATATTAAATAAATATAATATAATATATTATATAATTATATATATATAATATATTTAATATATATTAAAAATTATAATTTATATATTAAAATATATATATTAAAATTAAATATATATATCTATATGTATATAGATATATATATACATATATATATAATACACACACATACATATATATGTTTTTTTTTCATCATTTATTTCCATAAGATTTTGGGTTCCAAATTTTCTCCCCATCCTTCCCCTCCTCCCACCTCAAGACAGTGAGCAATCTGATACAGGCTCTGCATATACAATCATATTAAACATATTTTCACATTAGTCCAATTAGAGAAACCACGAGAAAAAAACAAAAAAGAAGAGAGCAAATAGCATGCTTTGATCTGCATTTAGACTCTATAGTTTGTCTAGGCAGGTAGATTCCCAAATACTTTATAATGTCTACAGTAAATTGAAATGGAATTTCTCTTGCTGTTGGACGTTGTTAGTAATATATAGAAATGCCAGTGGTTTGTGTGGGTTTATTTTATGTCCTGCAACTTTGCTAAAGCTGTTTATTATTTCAAGCAGTTTTTTACTTGATTATCTAGGATTCTCTAACTATACCATCATATCATCTGCAGAGAGTGATAGTTTTGTTTCTTCTTTGCCTGTCCTAATTCAATTTTTTTCTTATTGCTTAAGATAATATTTCTAGTACAATATTGAATAACAGTGGTAATGATGGATATCCTTGGATTATCCTTGTTTCACCTCTGATCTTACTGGAAATTTCTTTATCTTATCCCCATTAAATGCTGAAGATTTTAGATAGATGCTACTAATCATTTTAAGGAAGATTTCTTAGGCTCTCCACTGTTCTAATTTTATTTTTTAATTAATTAATTATTTTTAGTTTTTAACACCCAAGACAATGTGCATTTTTATTACCCCTTTCCCCAGTCTGCCCTTCTTTCTATCACACCCCTTTCTTTTCTTATCCCCTTCTCCATTTTCTTGTAGGGCAAGATAGATTTCTATATCCTATTGCCTGTATGTTTTATTTCCCAGTTGACATGCAAAAACAATTTTTAACATTCCTTTTTAAAGCTTTGAGTTCCAGCTTGTCTCCTTTTCTCCTTCCCCACCCACCTCCATTGAGAAGGCAAGTATTTTAATAAAGGTTATACATGTGCAGTCATTCAAAACACTTCCATAACAGTCATGCTGTGAAAGACTATTTCCCTGCATCCATCCCCCCACTTATTCTATTCTCTCTTTTGACCCTGTCCCTCTTCAAGTGTTTACTTTTAATTACCCCCTTCTCCCATTTGCCCTCCTTTCTATTATTTCCCCCCCCCACCTCCTGCTTTCCCCAGACTTTCCTATAGTATAAGATAGATTTTTTTTTTAACCAAATTGAGTGTGCATATGTCCTCATTAAGGAAAATCTGATAAGAGTAAGGTTCACTCTTTCCATCTTACTTCCCCCTCTTCCCCTCCATTGAAAAAGCTTTTTCTTGCCTCTATTACATGAGAGATGATTTGCCCCATTTTATTTCTCCCTTTCTCCTCCCAATATATTACTCCCTCCCCCTTAATTTAACTTTTTTAGATATTATCCCTTTGTATTCAATTCACTGTGTCCCCTATCTATATGTATATAATCCCTCCCACTACCTTAATACTGAGAAAAGTCTCGAGTTACAAATATGATCTTTCTATGTAGGAATGTAAATAACTCAACTTTAGTAAGTCTCTTATGATTTCTCTTTCCTGTTTACCTTTTCAAGCTTCTTTTGATTCTTGTGTTTGAAAGTCATATTTTCTATTCAATTCTGATCTTTTCATCAAGAATGCTTGAAAGTCCTCTATTTCATTGAATGACCATTTTTTCCTCCTGAAGTATTATGCTCAGTTTTACTGGGTAGGTGATTCTTGGTTTTAATCTTAATGCCTTTGACCTCTGGAGTATTATATTCCAAGCCCTGTGATCCCTTAATGTAAAAGCTGCTAGATCTTGTGTTATCTTGATTGTGTTCCACAATACTCAGATTGTTTCTTTCTGGCGGCTTGCAATATTTTCTCCTTGACCTGAGAGCTCTGGAATTTGGCTACAATATTCCTAGGAGTTTTCTTTTTGGGAGCTCTTTCCAGGAAGCCATCAGTGGATTCTTTTAATATGTATTTTACCCTCTGGTTCTAGAATATCGGGGCAGTTTTTCTTGATAATTTCTTGAAAAATGATGTCTAGGCTCCTTTTTTGATCATGGCTTCCAGGTAGGTCAGTAATTTTTAAATTATCTCTCCTGGATCATTTTCCACGTCAGTTGTTTTTCCAATTGAGATATTTCACATTGTCTTCTATTTTTTTTCATTCTTTTGGTTTTGTTTTATAATTTCTTGATTTTTCATAAAGTCATTAGCTTCCACCTCCTCCATTCTAGTTTTGAAGTAATTTGAAATATTTTCTTCAGTGAGCTTTTGGACTTCCTTTTCCATTTATCCAATTCTGCTTTTTAAGGTATTCTTCTTCTCATTGGCTTTTTGGACCTCTTTTGCCATTTGGGTTAGTGTATTTTTTAAGGTGTTATTTTCTTCAACATGTTTTTTGGGTCCCCTTTAGCAAACAGTTGACTTGTTTTTCATGATTTTCTTGCATCGCTTTCTTTTCTCTTTCCAATTTTTCTTCCACTTATCTTGATTTTCAAAATCTAGTGGCAGTGATTCAGTCCCCCTTAGGCCTGTTCAGGTCCTCTCTGGCCTGGCCCATGCTGGACTGGACTCTGTTCCCAGCCCAGCATGATAGACACTTCCTGTCGACCTTCCAGGCTGTCTTGGGCTGGAGATTTGTTTGCTCTGTCATTCTGTGGGTTCTGCAGCTCCCGAATTTGTTTAGAGTAAATATTTACAGATTTTGCCTGGATTTGTGGGCAGAGCTCTAGCAAGTCTCTGCTTTTACTTTGCCATCTTGGCTTTGCCCCCCTCTAGTGTTTTAATAGGAATTGTATTTTGTCAAAAGCTTTTTCTGCATCTGTTGTGATAATCATATGATTTCTGTTAGTTTTGTTGTTGATATGGTTAATTATACTGATAGTTTTCTTAATATTGAACCAGTTCTGCATTCCTGGTATGAATCCTACCTGGTCATAGTATATTATCCTCATAATAAGTTGTTGTAATCTCTTTGCTAATATTTTATTTAAAATTTTTGCCTCTATATTCATTAGGAAAATTGGTCTATAATTTTCTTTCTCTGTTTTGGCTCTTCCTGGTTTAGGTATGAGTACCATACTTGTATCATAAAAAGGATTTGCTTTTAATCCATCTTGCCCGGAGATTTTTTCCTAGGGAGTTCCTTGATGGTTTGTTCAATTTCTCTTTCTATGATGGGGTTATTTAAGTATTTTATCCCCTTTTCTGTTAATCTGAACAATTTGTATTTTTGTAAATATTCATCCATCATTTCATTTAGACTGTCAAATTTATTGGCAAATAGTTGGGCAAAAATAGCTCCTAATTATTGTTTTATTTTCTTCTTCATTGGTGGTGAATTTTCATTTTCATTTTTGATACTGGTAATTTGGGTTTTGTTTTGTTAAATTAACCCAAGGTTAATCTCCCTTTTTTTTTGTTTTTGTTTTTGTTTGGAAAACCAACTCTTAGTTTTATTTATTGTTGGATAGTTTTCTTAATTTCAGTTTTCTAAATCTCTTCTTTGGTTTTCAGAATTTCTAATTTGGTATTTAGTTGGAGATTTTAAAATTGTTCATTTTCTAGCTTTCTTTGTTGCATGCCCAATTCCTTGATCTCCTCTTTCTCTATTTTATTCATGTAAGCATTGAGAGATATGAAACTTTCCCAAGAACTGCTTTTGCTGCATCTCTTAAGTTTTGGTGTGTTGTCTCATTATTATCATTCTCTTGGATCAAGTCACTAATAGTTGCTATGATTTGTTGTTCGACCTACTCATTCTTTAGGATTAGATTATTTAGTTTCCAATTAAATTTAGTCTGTTTTACCATGTCCCTTTGTTACATTTAACTTTTGTTGCATCATGATCTGAAAAGGATACATTGCTATTTCTGCCTTTCTGTGTGTGGGCTTGTGAGGTTTTGATACAATAATACATGGTCAGTTTTTATGTAGGTGCTATGTGCTGCTGAGAAAAAGGTATGTTTCTTTCTATCCCTTTCAGTTTACTCCATAGGTTTGCCATATATTACTTTCCTAAAATTCTATTAATCTCTTTAACTTCTTTCTTCTTTATTTTATGGTTAGATTTATCTACTTCTGAGATGGGGAGGGTGAGATCCCCCACTAATACAGTTTTCTGTCATATTTCTTCCTGTAACTCCCTTAAGTTCTTCTCTAAGAATTTGGATGCCATTCTACTCGGTGCCTATATGTTTAGTAATAATATTACTTTATTGTCTGTGGTGCCTTTTAGTATAATGTAGTTTCTTTCCATATCTCTTTTAAATTAGATCTATTTTTTGCTTTTCCTTTGTCTGAGATCGTTTGCTATCCCTGCTTTTTTTCAGTTTGGCTGAAGCACAATATATTCTATCCTAGTCTTTTACCTTTAATCTATGTGTATCCCTGTTTCAATTGTGTTTCTTGTAAACAACATATTATAGGATTGTGGTATTGTGGTTTTTAATCCATTCTGCTATCTGCCTCTGTTTTATGAGAGAGTTTATCCCATTCACATTCATGATTACTATCTGTGTCTTTCTCTCCATTCTATTTCCCCCTTACCTCTTTTATGCTTTTCTCTCTCCTTTCTGCCTTTCCCTGATCACTAGAGTTTTGTTTTTGACTACTGCTTCCCTCAGTTTGCCCTCCCTTCTGTCTGCTTCTTTCCCTTTTACCCTACTACTTCTTCCTTCCTTCTGTCTGCTCTACCCCTTTTCCCTCCCACTTCGTATTGGGTAAGTTAGATCTTTATACCTAATGCTATTTCCTCTTTGAGCCAAATTCTATGAAAGTTAGGTTCAAACAATGCTTATATCCCTCCCTTCTTTCCCTCTTGCATAATGTCTTTGTGACTCTTCATGTAATGTAATTTACCCATGTCTTCCTCCTTTCTTCTCCCAGTACAATCCCTTTTTACCACTTAATTAGATTTTTTTTATCATTACATCAAAGTCAACTTATACTCATACCCTCTGTCTATGTCTATCCTTTCTAAATATCCCCATATCACAGTAAAGATACAGTTCTCAATAGTTACGAGCATCATCTTCCCATGTAGGAATGCAAACAATTTGCCCTTGTTGAATAATGAGTTTTTTTCTTTCCTGATTACCTTTTTTATACCTCTCTTGAGTCCTGTATTTGAAGATCAAATTTCTGTTGCGCTCTGGTCTTTTCATCAGGAATATTTGGAAATCTCCCATTTATTTCATTGAGTGTCCATCTCCTCCTCTGAAGGATTATGCTTAATTTTAATTGATCCTTGGTTGTAATCCAAGCTCCTTTGCCTTACAGAATATCATATTCCAAGCACTCTCATCTTTCAGTGTTGAAGCTGCAAGGTCCTGTGTAATCCTGAATGTGGTTCCACAGTATTTGAATTTTTTTCCTTCTCGCTGCTTGCAGTGTTTTCTCCTTGACCTGATAATTCTGGAATTTGGCTACAGTATTCCTTGGCATTTTTAATTTGGGATCTCTTTCAGGAGGTGATTAGTGGATTCTTTGGATGACTAGTTTACCCTCTCATTCTAGGACCTCAGGGCAGTTTTTCTTGTTGATTTCTTGAAAGATGCTGGTCCAGGCTCTTTTCTTGATCATGGCTTTCAAGTAGACCAATAATTCTTAAATTCTCTGTCCAGGGTCTATTTTCTAGGTCATTTGTTTTTCCAGTGAGATATTTTGCATTATCTTCTGTTTTTTCATTCTTTTGATTTTGTTTGACTAATTCTTGATGTCTCCTAGAGTCATTACCTTCCAGTTGCTCATTCTAATTTTTAACGAATTAATTTCTTCAGTTAGCTCTTGACCCTCTTTTTCCATTTTGTCAATTGTATTTTTTTCTACATTCAGTTTTTGTCTTTCCTTTTCTAAATATACCTCTCTTTTCTTTGCCCAGTTTTTATTCTACCTCTCTTATTTGCTTTTTAAAATCCTTGAGTTCTTCCAAGAAGACTTTTTGGGCTTGAGCCTAGTTCATATTCACCTTTGAAATTTCAGATGTGGGTATATTGGCATGTTGTCCTCTTTTGAATTTTTGTTTTTACCTTCCCTGTCACCATAATAATTCTCTGTGTTCAGTGTTTTTCTTGTTGCTTTTTTGCTCATTATATTTGCCTTTTTCTGACTTTTAAAGTTGATCTCTGCTTCTGGGGCACAAGTGGGCATTATCCCATGGTTCTTGTGCTGGGGCCAGGGTCCTGGTCACTGGCTTTGTGTTCTGGGGCCTCAGGTGCTGGCACCTGGAGGCTTTAGAGGTCTTGATAAGTTTACCTGGTGCTGAGCTGGAGCTGTTGGTGGTAGCTGGTGTATGCTGAGGCCAGGTAAGGTTTCTATGCATTTCCCTGGGGCTACACTGAAATTTGGCTGGTTGTTGTAGGGGGAGGGAATGGTCTGTCCGCTGGAGGTTACTTCCTCACTTGGGTTGCGCTAGAACACAGGTAGGTGTAGCCATTGGTGGCCGCCTATCTATTGGCACACATGGTTGTTCCCTGAGCTGGAGTCTGCTGGTTCCCCTGCCAGTGCCAAGGTATGTAGGAATCCTAGTGTTGGCACTTGCCTGCTCCACCACCCTGGTACTCATGATTTCCTGCTGTTTTGCTGAGGTGGGGCTTGCCAGGGTGCCTTCTATGCTCTATTGTTCCCCTTCCACTATAATATGAGAGACCTTCCTTCTAATCCCCCAAGCTTCCTGGGCTAAAAGACTGCAGCACTCTTTCTTTCTGCTGGCTCTACTGTCCCAGGATTTTTTGTGGGGTGATATTTTCTGGGTTCTTCCAAGTCAGTAAGGGAGGGTGAGAGCAACCCACTGCTTACTCTTCCATCTTGGTTATTGGAAGTCTCTCAGTGATACGTATTTCATTCCTGACTACTCATGGTTTCTTCTGCAAGGTCTCTGTTGTTTTCCATTTTTTTATAGATTGGAGATTGTGAGTTTTCAATGCGGTAAGCTGCTTGTGCTAATTTTGGCCTAATGATTAACACCAAGAAAACATAGGTTTTCCACAAGAAGCACCACATATCCATATGTGATAAGTTCACTTACCGTGGCAGTGTATTTCCAAGAGATGTACCTATAGTGATGAATTTGGCACACACATTGTCAGAGGTAGCTCAGTGTTTGGGAGACTTCTACGGAAAGTGTGGGAAGGAAGTATTGGACTAACTACCATACTGAAGGTCTGCAGAACTGTTGTACTGATCTCACCGTTGTGTGCTTGTGAAACCTGGACAGTACCAGCGCCATACCAGGAAACTGAACTGCTTCCATTTGAACTGTCTTGGGAAGATTCTGAAGATTCCCTGGCAAGATAAGATATTGGACATAAGGGTCCTTTCTCTAGCTAAATTGCCAAGCACTTAAACTACTGCAGAGAGTGGGACTCCAATGGGATGGTCATGTCATTCTAATGCCAAACAGATATAAAAGACTATTTTATGGAGAACCCACCCAAGGAAGGTGATCACACGGTAGTCAGAAGAAGCAATACAAGGATACTGTAAAGGTCTTTCTGAAGACCTTTGAAATCAATTGTGTGCCACTGGGGGTGCTGGCAAAGGACTGCCTATCATGGTGTTTGCACTTCAAAGAAGGTTCTGTGCTCTTTGAGTGAAGCAGAATTGCAGTAGCTCAAAAGAAACGTGAGATGTGTAGATTTAGAGACATCTTTAACTCCACATTTATATGGACTATTTTTGTCCAAGCTGTGGTAAAGCATTCTAAGTTTATATTAGTGTGATCACCTGTAGTTGGGCATACTGTACCTTGATTTCCAACACAGTGTCATTTTGGTCCCCTTCCAGAAGGAGGGACAATAGCCAGACAACTTATAATATATCACACTGCTTCTACCAGTTCTTTGAAAAACCTTCACTGATTTATGTCTGGGCTCCATAAGGATGACCTTTCCAAAGTTTCTTGTGACTAATATTATTGTCTTTGATACTATTATTATTATTATGTTTGATAAACTTTGTTTTCATTTCTTTCCTCCCAGTATTACCATTGTTGAGATTAGAGGGAAAGGGTAGTTTGGAATAATAATAGTAATAATAATACTATAACCAATGTGTGTTGTGGGGAATATAAAGATATTGGGGGGAATAAAATTTTTGTGCAGTGATATTAGCAGTCTAATTTTATGCTGAAAGGAATATTTTAGAAATGTCATTTGAAGTAATTGAAAAAGAATTTGCTAAATTGAAGAATGTACAGTAACAGAGAAGAGCAAATTATTATCCTTTCTCTTCTTTTGTAGCTTTTTGTGGACATTTTAATACATTCTCTCTGTTATAAATTTGTGGATATCATTTTAAATAGACGTAAAAGAATTATACTGTATTAAATGTTTTACTATGTAAAATTAGTCATTTTAATAAAAATGAGTTTAAAGGACAAAGAAAAAGAAACTGATTCTATATTTGAAAGGTAATTAAATTTTAATAGATTACAATTTACTTCCTTAGTGTATGGTCTTATTTTACTTATTTATAAGTATCCACCTATAGTCATGACTCCAAAAGATTTGAGTAGCAAAGTATTTTATTAGAAGAGAAAGCAGAAGACTTGCATGTCAGGTACACTTTATACCATGTACAAAGGAGCCCAAAAGGGCAGGTAAAGCCTTGGGTGTTTATGGGTTGCAGCAGAAATGGGAGGTTTCATGGGAGGAGAAAGGGGCAGTTCCCTCCCAATTGTGAGGTTACATGGGAGGAGAAGGGGTAGGAATAGGAGGAGGGACAACTTTCTGCAGGAACTGTTAGACCATGGAGGTAGGATGTCCTTGCTTATCTCAAAACTCCCACTTATACAGTTTATCAGTTTGTCTGGAAGCTGCCTTATAGATGACTCTACTTCGTGTACACTAAGAGTTCAGTTAGAGTTAGAGCTGGAGTTGCAAAAGATTACTGCTGTGTCAGCTCAGGGGACTTCATCATTAGCTTGTTTCGAATGCCCTGGGTTCAGTACCTCTGGGAATAGTGAGACCCAAGAAAACAAGTGAAGTTAACTTTAGGGTCATATTCACAAGTGACAAAACCATTGTGCTCTCAAAAATTTAGGTAAGGCGGAAGCAGAACCAAGATGGCAGAATAAAGGCAGGGAATTGCCCTACATCTTTCAGACTCCCCTCCAAAAAACATTAAAATAACACCTCAGATAGGTTCTGGAGTGGCAGAACCAACAAAAAAATGGGGTGAAACAGTTTTGGAACCTAATAAAACTTAAAAATTTGGCAGGAAAGATTTGTCTCATTAGTGGAGCAGAGTCCAGAGTAGGTTGCTCCCCCTTTTTTCCCCATGGACAAGCCAGCGGCAGGCCTGGGGTATTAGTGAATCAACAGCAGGGGCTTCTGAAACTCTTAGCCTACAAATGGTAAGGGGGTCAGCAACTGGTCAATAGGAAATTACAGGAGATGCTTTACTGGTACTTTGGTGCAGGACTCTGTAGCATTGGTCACAGCCCCAGGGCAAGAATGGGGATTAGCAGGAGGCAGGGACTCTGGTCACAGTTCCAGGGCAGAAAAGAGTGCTTGTGGTCTCTCACAGACAGGATTACAGGCCAGGAGAGCATCGACCACACTTTTTCCTAGATCATACTAGACTCTCAGGACTAGCTCTGAACACAAGAGGAGGGAGATTGGGAGAGGGGGGGAAAGGAGAGGTAGCATGGGTTAAATTATCACACTTAAAAAAGGCCTGAAGGATCTTTTATACTGGAGGGGAAGATAAGGAGTGATGGGCAGCTCTTGTACCTTGCTCTCATCAGAATTGACTGAAAAGGGAAATAACATACACACTCAGGTATAGAAATCTATCTTATCCTGCAGGAAAGTAGGAGGAGAAGGAAGGGGGAACTGAAAGAAGGGAGGGTGAATTGGGGGAGATGATTGGAAGCAAAACAATTTTGGGGAGGGACAAGGTGGAAGGAGAGGAAAAAAAGGATTTAAATGGAGGAAAAACAGGATAGAGGGAAATAAACAGTAATCATAACTGTGAATGGGAAGAACTCATCCATAAAATGAAAGTGGATAGCAGTGAATTAAAAACCAGAATGCTGCAATGTCTGTCTGTGTCTGTGTTTGTTTTTCGTTTTTGAGAGGACCATGACATCTGAGAAATGGTGACATGACTTGCCCTTGACTTTATTTTGAGTGAGGGAAGGCTGTGCAAGGTCACCAACTTCATTTTCTCCTCCTGAGCCATCTGGGTCCAGTGACCAGATATATTCATCCATATATCAGGATGACTGGAAATGGCCCAGGATGCAATGGGAGACCTTGGCCTATTCAGGCTGACCTTTTCAGGTACTTGTTTAGGGGAAGGTAATACCCATATAGGGATGTAAATAGTTTGCCCATTTTAAATGTTTTCTTTTACAGATGAGGAAACTGAGACAGATAGCAGTTAAGTGATTTACTCAGTCACAAGACTTGTAAGGGCAGAGAAGTTAGAGTACAATGAAAAACTTGAGGAAGAAGTGGTCATTTTTTCCTGGGAGGTCAGGGAAGACTTCATAGAAAAGGTGGTATTACTTGGACTTTTGGATTAGATAGTTTTTAAGATTCCTTCCAGCCCCCCCAAATCTAATATCCTAGGTTCGGATGGATTTGGTGAAGTTATTGGGGAGGAGGAGAAAGGGAATGAGAAATGGAGTGGTGTAAAAGACAATATTCATTGAGTGACAACAGTAGAGGCAGAAAATCCTCCAGGAGCTCAGAGAAAGAAACCACTCTGAATCAGCTAGGTAGTATGGTGGATAAGAGTACTGCACCTGAATTAAGAAAAACCTGATTTCAAATCCTCACCTGAATCCTGCAGTGTGTTGTTTGCATGAAACACACTTGAAACAGAGACATATGTAGAGTAAAGGGCTTGAGGAGAATCTACTTAACTGAAGTAAAAAAAAAAATAAAGTAAGGGTAGCAATCATGATCTCAGATAAAGCAAAAGCAAAGATAGATCTAATTAAAAGAGGGAGTAGGGAAATGACATTTTGCTAAAAGTTACCGTAGACAGTAAAATAATATCAATACTAAATATGTGCATCAAGTGGTATAGCATCCAGATTCTTGAAGGAAAAGTTAAATGAATTACAAGAGGAAGTGGACAGTAAAACCATACCAGCGGGAGACTACAAACTGCTCCTTTCAGAACTAGATAAATCTATCCAAAAAATAAGCAAGAAGGAAGTGAATTAGAATCTTAGAAAAGTTGGATATGATAGACTTCTGAAGAAAATTGCATGAGTAATAGAAAGGAATACACCTTTCCTCCATAGCACATTGCACCTACACAAAAAGTGACCTTGTATTAGGGCATGAAAACTTCACAGTGAAATGCAGAAATATTAAACTCCTCCATTTCTGAGGCACTTGGTAGCCTGTGGAAACACAGATTAAAATTTAATTGAAAACTAAACAATCTAATCCAAAAAAATTGGGTCAAAGAACAAATGATAGAAACAATCATTAATTTCATTAAAGAGAATAACAATGGGATAACACACCGAAATTTATGTAATGCAGCCGAAGTATGTACTCAAGAGAAAATGTGTACCTCTAAATCAGTGAGAGACAGAAAGATCAGTGAATTGGGCATGGAACTTTAAAAAGGTAGAAAAAAAACAAATTAAAAATCTCCAGTTGAACACTAAATTGGAAAGCCTAAAAGTCAGAGGAAGGATTGATAAAATAGAAAGTAAGAAAGCCATTAAACCAATAAATAAAACCAGGCGACTGGTTTTAAGGAGGGAAATAATTAAATAAACACACCATTGGTTAATTTGTTTTAAAAAAGGAAAGAAGAAAACTAAATTGCCAGCATCAAAAAATGAAAAGGATGAATTCATCACCAGTCAAGATGAAATTAAAGCAGTGATTAGGAGCTATTTTGCACAATTATATGCCAATAAATCTAACAATCTCAGTAAAATTGATGAATATGTACAAAACTATAAATTGCCGAGATTTACAGAAGAGGAGATAAAATACTTAAATAACCTGATTTTAGAAAAAGAAATTGAACAAACCGTGAATGAATTCCCTAAGAGAAAAGGCCATGACCAAATGGATTCTACTGTTCCCCAAGTGAATTCTACCAAACATTTAAAGAATTAATTCCAGTTATAAATTATATAAACTATTTAGAAAAATAAGCAGTTCATTTTACAACAAAATACAGTTTTGAAACCCCAACCAGGAATAGCAAAAACAGAGAAAGAAAATATAGACTAATTTCCCCAATCAATATTGACGCAAAAATTTTAAATAAGATTCTAGCAAGGAGATTATAGTATTAAATCAGAAAGATCATAACTTTGACCAGGTGAGATATATATCGGAAATGCAGAGCTGGTTCAATATTAGAAAAACTATTGGCATAATTGGCTATAATTTACAAAACCAACATAAATTATATGATTATTTTGCTAGATGCACAAAAAGCTTTTGACAAAATACAACACCTTTTAAAAAAAAATAGAAATCATAGGAATAAATGGAACTTTCATTAAAATAGGTAGTGTCTTTTTAAAACCTCCATTATCAGTAATTAGGATGAGCTAGGGGCCTTCCCAGTAAGGTCAGAGGGGAAGCAAGAATGCCCATTATTGCCACTATATTTCAGTATTGTGTTAGAAGTTCTGTCGATAGCAATAAGAAAAATAATTTGAGGAAGTTAGAATAGGCCATGAGGAAACAGTATTATCACTCTGCAGATGATATGATGGTATCCTTGGACAATCAACTAAAAAACTCATCGAAATAATTAACCACTTTAGCAAAGCTGCATTATATAAAATAAACCCACACAATTCATCAGCAGTTCTATGAATTATTAAAAAAGTCTAGTAGCAAGAGATAGAAAGAAAAATTCCATTTAGAATATTTGTCGACAGTATAAAATATTTAGGAGTCTACCTGCCAAGACAGACTCAGAAATTATACTAACAATTGCAATGAGCAGTTGGAAAAATAGTAGTTAATTCTTTCGAAATTGCTGTTTTGTAAACTTTTGTGTCTATTGACCTACAAGTTTTCTAGACTTCCAGTCTTAGAAGATAGTTGAATCTGGAGAATTAAGTACCTTTATTTCTTGTTATTATAGGTACTTCTGCAACCTGTAGTATTTTTCAACTAGGGAAGGTTTAGATTGCAGCAAAATCAATTAGGAATTACTTTCCTGTCCCATGGATTCATTTAAATAATGAGTGAGACCAGATACTCTTCAGTAGAATTCTTATTCATTAAAGTTTAATAGAACATTTATCTGCATGTACATTTTTTCAACTGTGTATGACTGAATCTGTAGTTAAAGCCAGTAAAGTCAGTAAGTTTTACTTCATAATGATTTTTTAAATTTCATCAGTAGCACTGTAATTTTCTTTACACATTTTCCCCTTTTAAAGTTAAAATTTAAATCTCTTTGTAGTAAAAATACTCTAATTTCTTTGGCAACTGAATGAACGATTTTCAGATTTTTTTTTTAGCGTCTGATTCTCCAAATTGTGATAGATTAAGTGGCTTTTAGCTTAGCCTTTTTTTTCCTTCCTCACTATCAGTATTTCCATCCAAGTGAAGCAAGAAGGAAGTGAAACATATTTGCCTTGTTTGGGGTAAAAAAAAAAAAAAGTGGACAGAGAGCAGCATTGACATTCTATGGCCTAAGGGAGAGAGGGCTGTACTTAGACCAAGGAAGACATGTTTTTAACTCCCTCTTCTTGCATTACTGGCTGTGCAATCCTGGGCAAGTCATTTAACATCTTGGTGCTCTAGGAAAATCTCTAATACCACAAGCTATAGAGGTGATGCCGCCTTGAATTGGGAGAGAAAGTTTCCTGACCTGGGTATCCTATACTAGTGAAACAGCAAGATAAATCTGTCCCCCATGTTAAACATCAGATTGTTGACTTAAAATGAGATTTGGTGATTTCAGTATTTGTGACTGTACCAACTTTGTAGAAACTACTGAACTTGTTTATCATTATTAAAGCATTCTCTTAGACATCAAAATTTTGTTGTCTTCATATTTCTGTTTACCTGCTTTCCTCCAAGAATTTATTTTAATTTAAACTTAATTTGAAAAAAAAATTTTTTCTCTATAAAGGAGTAAGGCTTCTCTTTGAAATATTCATTCTGTAATGCCCAGAGGGCTATAAAACCATGCATACTCTTTGATCCATTAATACCACTATTAGATCCATATCCCCAAAGAGATCAAAGGAAAAATTTGTGCAAAAATATTTATGACAGCTCTTTTTATGGGGCCAAAGAATTGGAAATCAAGGGAGAGGAATGACTGAACAATTGTACTATCTGATTGTGGTGGAACACTATTGTGCTCTAAGAAATGATGAGGATGATGATTTCAGAAAAATTTGAGAAACATTATGTAAACTGATGTAAAATGAACTGAGTAGAACCAGGAGATCATGTACAGAAACAGCATTATTATAACAGTGATCAACTGTGAAAGACTAGATACTCTGATCAATATAAAGATAATTCCAACTCATGATGAAAAATGCTTTCTACCTCTAGAGAACTAATGAATTCCAAGTACAAATTGAAGCCTGCCATTCCTTTCAAACATGCAACAAAATTATCATATAAATTTCTTTTTTTTCTCCTTTCCTCCATAAGGTAATCATTAGACAGAGAGGGTGTGTGTGTGTGTACATACATATATACACACACATAATATATATATATACATATATATATATATGTGAAATTATTCTATATATACTTCTATTTATCGATTCTTTCTCTGGATTCAAATAATGTCTTTTCTCATATGTACTTTATAATTAATTGGGGTGTTTATAATAGTCAAAATAATTTACTCATTCAAAGTCTTTCTTAAAACAATGTTACTGTTATTGTATACATTGTTCTTTTGGTTCTGCTCATTTCACTTTTCATTTTTTACAAAAGTTCATTGTTTCTAAAACCATTGAGCTCATCATTTCTTATAGCACAGTAGTATTCCCATCAAAATCATATATCACAACTTGTTCAGCCATTCATCAGTTGATGGGCATCCCTACACTTTCCAGTTCTTTGCCACCACGAAGAGAGCTACTATAAGCATTTTAGAACATACAGGTTTTCCTTTTTCCCTAATTATCTTCAGAAAGAGATCATGTAGTAGTATTGTTGGGTGAAACAGTATAAGTAGTTTAATAACTCTTTGGGCTTAATTCCAGATTGTTCTCAACATTGCTATATCAGTTTACAGTTCCACCAACAGTGAATTAGTGTGTTCCAGTTTTTCCACATTCCCTTCAACGTTTGTCACTTTCCCCTTCTATCATTTTAACCAGTCTGGCTATTTCTTCTACTTATGAAGTTGTTTTGGAACCCAGTGTTAACTTTGGGTTTTCAGATTTGACATTTATCTCTATCTAGTTTCATCTTTAGTCATCTTGGGCAGCTAGGTGGCATGGTGGGTAGAGCACCTGGCCTAGAGTTAGGAAGACCTGACTTTAGTTTGGCCCCAGACTCTTAACTAGCTCTGTGACTCTGGGCAAGTTACTTAACCCTGTTTGCCTCAGTTTCCTCATTCCTCATTCTTTAAAATGAACTGGAGAAGGAAATGGCAAATCACTCCAGTATCTTTGCCAAGAAAACCCCAAATGGGGGTCATGAATAGTTGGACGTGACTGAAACAGCTGAACAACAACAAACTTCATCGTATTTGATTCCACGCAATTTTCTATCCTAGAGATGGAGAACCTACTACTTCAAGGCCACAGGTGACCCTCTGGGTCCTTAGGTGAGGCCCTTTGACTGAATCTAAGCTTCACAGAATAAATCCCTTTAATAAATAGATTTGTTCTATAAAACTTGGACTTTGTCAAAAGACTTCATCCAAGGACCTAGAAAACTATATGTGGCTTTGAAGCCACAGGTTCCCTACCCATGTTCTCAGCTGTCAAGATTGTGAATCCTTTCTGTGGTGCAGTATTTTGATTCATCCTCCCAGTCTTTGGCATTTGCCAGTTTGACAAGTACGCCAATATAGCCATTGGCCAACTCCTTGATAAACTATATCAAATATCCTTCTAATTTGGGGGCATCTGTTTAGACTATGTTTCACTTTTTATTAAAGTTTTTATTTCTGGTACGTTTGTATGTATCTTACTATTGCTTATAATCAAATAACTACTAAAATTGCAGTATTTATAATAGTCAATGGTCATGTAATAGCAATCCTATTTTAATACAGCTGCATATTGAAAGTAGTATTTGAATATTGTTGTGCTACACATTTTATAATATGAGAGTATTATTTAAGTGTCTAATATTGGTTATGATCATTTTCTGGTTTAAGAATCCGGATCCAGATAAGGGAAAACCACCATGTAATGCTCAAGAATTAGAAGAGTGTGATATTTTCTTTGAAGAGAGCTCCAGTTTATGCAGATTTGATGGTAGTACTTTGAAGACCACTCATGTGGTAAGTGATTTATGTTTCTTTGTGTTTCTAGCAAATAAAACTGGTCAAGCATGAAAAAGCTATATAGCCAGATAATTAAATGGAACTAGTCAGCTAAAGATTCAGCACTTCGCTGATTGCTAGATTATCCTGGCACTTCGGAACAGTGACTCAAGTAGGAGAAAAGGAGGGGATTTACATGAAATAACTAATGATTAATTAATAAGTATTTAAAAATCAAGGCATAGGAAAAGTTTAATATTTTACTTCATTCATATGTAAACTTTTATTAATGGACATGTACAATTATATAGATTGTAACCTAATAGTAATATCTGATTTATGCCCTGATAGATGGTATATTGCTAAAATGACATTTCTTTAAAAGGTAAAAGAAGCACATAAATATGTGTTGAAAAATAATTGCCATCTAAAAATCACCTCACTACTTGAGAGAAATCTGGTTTTCCCCCTAAAAGTAAATATATATGATTCAGTCACACAACACACTAAAATAAGGCATTATAGCAAGTTAAAAGGTACCTGGTGTCAACAGGCAATTATAGTGTCACAAGATGTATGTGAAGGCTAGGTTTATTACAAGAGGAATGAACATGCATGTGGAACCCAAAAAGTTCCCAGTCCTTATAGAGGTTTGCATATTTATGACAATATAGCAAAAGGAGGAGGAGGAGGAAACAGGAAGGGGTGTGGCATGGGAGGGAAAAGGTGTAATGACTCCTCCCTCTTTTCCTTGGGGAACTACTAGACCATGAAGGGGCAGCTAGGTGTTTCAGTGGATAGAGCACCAGTGCAGGAATCAGGAGGACCTGAGGTCAAATCTCACCTCAGACACTTGACACTCACTAGCTGTGAGTGACTTGGGCAAGTCACTTAACCCCAATTGTCTCATCCTGGGTCATCTCCAGTCATCATGAGAATATCTAGTCACTGGATTCAGATGGCTCTGGAGGAGAAGTGAGGCTGGTGACCTGCCCAGCCCTCCCTTACTTAAAACAAAGTCAAGTGCAAGTTATGTTATTATTTCTCTGATGGCATGGTCTTCTTCAGCAGTGAAGGACGAACATACACTGGACCATGAAGATAGGAGGATCTGTTTATCTGTAGAGGACCCTAGCTGCACAAGCATTTTTCCCAGCCTATCACAGATTGACTGGTGCCTGTCTGACCTCCCAAGGATGCACATGGAGTCTAAGTTGGGGTGCAAACCGCTTGGGTGTCAGCTAAGGGGGATTAAGGGCCTCCTCCATGCTCTGGATCCAGTGTTTTTGGAAAATCTGGCAATTCAAAAAGAAAAGTTCAGTGGAACCCTTAACACCACAAAATCAAAAATGTTTAGAATTGGAAAGAACAATTGGAAATAAGATTTGAAAATATGAAAGATAAAATTTTAAAAATCTAAAACATAGAATTTATATTAAAATACATATTAAATTGATCTGAATTTTAAAATAAAGTAAATGATTTTGTTCAAACTTCGTGAAATATGCAACAACTATCATTTTATTTTTTACTGCATTCATATTGAGGCCTTATTCAACAAAAAAAACTACAATTTTAATAGCAAACAAATTGTTAAAGTTTCCAAATTCTAGCACATTTTGATCAGACTTATATCTGATGGCATGACCCACTGATATTTGATTAAAAAAAAAAGAGCTTAATTTTCTAGGTACCTTTTAACTTGGCTTATTTTAACCATGTCTTATCTTAGTGTGTTGCATGATTGCCACTCAGCAATCTAGCTATCAACTAATCAATAGACATTTATTATCAGCACTTGCTATGTGTTAGGCATTGTTGGTGTTGAAGATACAAAAGCAAAAATAAAATAATCCTTGCTGTCGAGGAACTTCCATTTTTTTGGTGGGAAATAGATGCATACACAAATTAACAAATTTAAACTATATGTATAGAAAACAAATACACCCTTTATATTTTTTTGAGTGGGCAGCTCTAGCTCTTGGAAAAATAATAAAAAGCCTCCTGTAGGAGGTTGGCACTTTAACCTAACATGATGGTGGAAAGAGAAAACACAGTAGGTATGAGACACAGATTATGCCAAGGAACAGATAGGCTTTATGGTTTCACATATGAGAAAAACAAGGAGGCTTGTTTGCCTGGAAAAGCATTTGTGAGGAGGAGTAAGGTGTCATTATAATGGTGGGCTAGAGCTAGATTAGGAAAGGCTTTATCTGCTAAACAGAGGCGTTTATATTTTGTACTTGAGGTATTAGTTTTGTAAAGTTACATAGTCATACCTGTGCTTCAGCTACATTGTGGATGATGGGTTAGAGAGGGATGAGGCTGGAGGCAAGGCTTCCAGTTAGGGTGCTGTGACAAGGAGAGAGGTGGTAAGAATCTGAAGTAGGGAGGGTGGGTTTGTGAGTGGAGACAGATAAACAGATGAGAAAGATGTTGTGGAGATAGGACAGCTAGGACTTGGAAGCACTTTGGCTTTAAGAACTAGAGAAAGTGAAAAGATAAATATGACTTGGAGATTGCAAACTCTTAGATGACTGAATAGATGGCGTGCCTATAAATAGAAAATTAGAAAAGGAGAAGGTTGGGGGAGGGGGGAATGCGTTCTATTTTGGATGAGAGTGAGTGATTCTTTCTGTTCTAAGAAGCAGTATAACAGAGTGAATAGAGAGATGGCCTTAGAGCTAAGAAGATCCAAGCTCAGGCCTCCCCTGTGACATACTGACTTTATGACCCTGTGGATGATGTTCCAATAAAGGATATTTAAAAGGATTAAGTTGCCATTTATTTGGTCCTGATTGGTTAACCAGTTAGGGAGATTAAAAAGAATCATGAAATGAATACTTTCAGCATATAGTCAGTACACCTGAGATTAAACTTAACATCTTAACTCTGAACCTGATATTTTTTCTCCTGGAGGAAAAATTTCTGTTTTTCATGATACCACAAATGCAGAATTTTAATTTCTAGGACTAATTTATTTAGACAAATACTGCAATACAATTGATAAAAGGAATTTCTAGATAAGGAAACTGTGCTCACAGTGTAGATCAAAATCATCTCTGCAACATACAGTCTTAAAGAGTTGCCTAGAGTACTGAGAAGCGCCTATTCAGGGTCACATGCAACTGTGTGTCAGAAGCAGACTGGAACCCAGGTCTGCCTGGCTGTGGGTCTGGTACCGTATTCACTACACTGCACTGCCTAAACATTAAAAGGAAAGTTGTTTGCCTTTGCTTCTTAGAGTTTTGATTTTAAACAATTCTTCATGATTAACAAAATTGTAGGAGCACTAGACTTTATATCATAAGATCTGAATTTGAATCCCAGCACTGACACATTACTTGTATGAACATAGTTAGTTGTCTGTGAGCGGAGTCTTTTTCCTCAACTCTGAAATCGGAATAGTAATAATACTCTCACTACCTACCTCAAAGATTTTCATGAGTCATCTATGTCTTACCAAGCTATATAAATATGGCATTATCATTATCAATATTATTTATTCACAAACATTTTGGTGATGTCTGTAAATATAACCTGAGGCTCAATGGAGAGAGCACTGTGCCTGGAGTGAGGAAGACCTGAGTTAAAATCTAGCCTTGTACACTCACTGCTGTGTGACCCTGGGCAAGTCACTTCACCTCTGTTTGCCTTACTTTACTGGAGAAGGAGATGGCAAACTACTCCAGTATCTTTGCCAAGACCGCATGGACAGTATTGGCCTGCTGTGGTCCACCTGGTCACAGAGTCAGACATGACTGAACAAGTAAGCATAACTTACAATTATATTCTCTTGGGTTGGTATTTGGAATAGATTTTTCTTGTAATTGCCTACTAGTGAGGCTGACTGGCTCAGGTATCTCTTCACTCTGATCCATACTCCATTGAGCCACCAAAATGCTTTTCCTAAAGTGCAGGTCAGACCATACATCCCCCACATAAGGTCCACTGACTCCCTACTGCCTGCCTCCAAGAATAAATGCTAAATTCTCTGCTTGGCATTCAAGGCCCTTCATAAATTAGCTCCTTCCCACCTTTCCAGTGTTCTCATACCTTAGTCCCCACCAAGTACTCTTCAGTCCAGTGACACTGGCTTCTTGAGTGTTCTACGGACAAGACATGCCATCTCTTCACTCCAGACATTTTCCTTGACTGTCCCCCAAGCCTGAAATGCTTCTCCTTCTTCAGCTCCTGTTACTGACTTCCCTGGCATCCTTTAAGGCCCAACGAAAATACCACTTTCTATGGGAAGCCTTTCCTCTGTTAATATTTCCTTTTTACCTTGTATATAGCTTATTTGCATATTTGTTTACATGTGTCTCTCATTAGATTATGAGCTTCTTTGTGGGCAGGTACTATTGCTTGTCTCCTTTTGTATCCCCAGCACTTAGTACAGTGTCTGGCACATAGTAGGAACTTAATAAAAATTTTTATTTATTTCATAATTTTAGTTTTGGAACAAATCACTCTTTAAGAAGATATATCTTTCTCCCAACCCTCAGGCATAATAGAAAGACTCAGAAGTGGTTAAATTCTACTTAGCTTTTAGTTATTTTGAGAAAAAGGTCTGAGAAAGAAATAAATAGGGAAAGAAAGAGCAAGGATTAAAACTTGCATCTGTCTTAATGGTATCCTCAGTTAAATATAATTTTTTTTTATATTTTGGGGCAGTATGATTATTGTTTTCAGAATAATTAAATTGCTAACTGAGCTAGCTAGGGAGAAACACAAGAATACATTCAGTCTCATTCAATAGATGGTAAGTAGCATGATATCTTTTTACAAAATTAAAGTAGTATAGTATATAATAAAAATAAAGTGATTGTTCAGAAATAAAAAACATATAAAATGCATAACAAATAACAGAGACTGAGGCTCCATATACCTGCATTTATGCAGTTAACATGGTCTTTCACCGGTGAACATGTTAGTTATACTGCTCTTTATCTTTCTTTAGTTCTTTGGTCGTTGTTCTGGTAGCTAATTGTATACATGTGTCTGTATGATTGAAAGAAATAGGTATTTAATAAAACTACAAAAAATGTTTATTAATGTTGCTAGTGAAAATATTTGCACCACAAAGAGACTACATGGTGTGAACATAACCTGACATGAATTCATATATGGTTATTGAGCAGTAATTCTTCATATTCTGTACTTTTGTTGTAGATAAGAATAGATTCACAGTTTGAAAATACTTCTTGACAACTATTGACATAAGAGATAAACTTGAAGGGCCTCTGTATTGGCCTGAAGATGAGTTGAAAAGATTGACTAAATCAGTTTGAATATTTTTAAATTGCTTATTCTGATTATTCTACATAACCTACTGCTTTGCAGTCAAAAAAATGTAGAGTTTTAGAGTTGGAAAGAATCTTAACATCTACAAAGCCTAACTACCCCACTACGTCCACCCAAAAGAATGCTCTTACTACATTCTAGTTAACTGGGTGCCAGCCACTGTGGAAAGATCCCTGATTAAGAGGGATCCCACTTTGTACTGAGGCAGCACATTCCATTCTGGGACAGATGGAAGGTCTTTTTTGTTTTCAAGCCTGCATCAAAATTTACCTTTTTGAAACTTCCACCTTCTTCTATAGGTCCTGCTCTTAAGGGCCAAACAGAACAAGTCTTTCCAGCCTGTGTTCAGTGGGATAATCCTTTTCTTCAAGCAGCTTTCTCACTCTCCCCCAGGCTCTACTCTTCACTACTGCTCCAGATGTCTTTTTCAGGATAATCATCCCCAGCTTGTTCAGCCATTTCTTGTTTGACGTGACCCAAAGCCGTTTTCTAATCTTGGTTATCTGTCCCCAAAATATTTTTTAGTTCATCAGTGTCTTTTTTGGTGTAGTGCCTAGAACTGAGCTCAGTCCTGAGGTGGTCTAAAACAAAGTGGAATATTGCAGAAAATCACTTCTTCAGTCTTATAAGCAATGCTTTCTTAAAGAAACCAAAGAGCACTTAACTCTTTTGGCTGCTCAATAACTATATGAGTCACTGATGACTCATATTCAACTTGTTTTTCACTTTTTTTTTTTCAAATGATTTAGATGACAGTGGATAGAGTCAGGAGGGCTGAATTCAAATATGATTAGAGATACTTACTAGCTGTATGAATTGGGGCAAGTCACTTAGCTTCTCTCTGCCTCTGTTTCCTCACCTGTAAGAGGGAAATATAACAGCACCTACCTCAATCAATTATCAAACATTTATTAAGTATCTGCCGTGTACCAGGACCTTCCAGAGTTGTTGTGAGTATCAAATGAGGTAATGGGTATAAAGTTCTTTGTCTGGCATATCATAGGTACTTAATAAATGCTTGTTCCATCATTCAGCCCTTACCTGAATGTGTCCTCCATTTTGTCCTTAATTTTTGGAACCCAAGTGCAAGACTTTTTGAATATCAATCACCCCGTTAGAGTCCACCTCATCTTTTAGCTACTCAAGATTTACTTGAATCCTGACATCCATGGTGTTAACTATAACCCCCAGCTTTCTGTCATTTGCCAGTTTGATAAAAGCACCATTTTAAGAATGATATTTAAAAATGTTAAAGAACACAAATCTTAAGTATAGTTCCTGTGGTTTTTCACTGGACTTCTTCCAGGGTGGTATGGAATCAGTATCAATTGCTTCTTGTGCCCAGTTATTAGTCCAGTTCCAGATTCATGCAGTTATACCATCAGATCACCCCCATTTGTTTATCTTTTCCACAAGGTAAAAAGAAATCAGTTGGTACTGCTTCAAAATAGAATTTTATAATAGTTTGGAGAAATGTTAATTTTAAAATAGTGAAGTTTTTGAAATATGAAAGTTTGGTTGTTAAAGAGTCAGATTTTATACTGAAAAGTGTAAGAATAAATATTAACCAGATAACTTTGCATTGCCTCCCAGAGTATCAAAAATTGTAGATCTCTTTTTTCTAATTTGGGCCAAGATGTCCTGTAGCTCATAAAATAGACAAAACTATGGTGAATTTCTCATGCCTAAGATTAAGAGGGGAGCAATTGATAAATGTTCAAAAAATTAACAGGCAGTCTTCAGATGAAGAAATTAAACCTATCTATAGTCATATGAGAAAATGCCCTGACTCACTTGATTAGAGAAATGTAAATTAAAACAACTCAGAGGTGCTTCCTCATACCTATCAGCTTGGCCAGTATGACAAAATGAGAAGATGTTAAATGTTGGGGAAGTTTGGGAAAATTGGAACATGAATACATTGTTGGTAGAGTTATGAACTGATCCAAACATTCTGGAAAGCTATTGGAATTATGCCATAGTAATATATATGATATATTATATATATACATATAAAAAACTGTGCATACCCTTTGATCCAGCAATACCACTACTATATCTCAAAGAGATCATAAAAAAAGGAAAAAGGACAAAAATATTTATAGCAACTCTTTGTTGTGACATAGAATTGGAAATTGATGGGATGCTCATTAATAGAGGAATTGCTGAACAAGTTATGGCATACAAATGTAATGAAATACTATTGCTCCATATGAAGTAATGAGCAGGCAGATTTCAGAAAAACCTGGAAAGACTTACATGAACTGATGCTGATTGAAGTGAGCAGAACCAGGAGAACATTGTACATAGCAACATTGTGTAGTGACCCACTTTGATAGACCTAGCTCTTCTGTGCAATTCAGTGATCTAAGACAAACTCCAAAAGACTCATGATGGAAAATACTATCCACATCCAGAGAAAGAGTTATGGAGTATGAATGCAGATCAAAGCATACTATTTTCTTTTTTTTTTCTTTCTCATGGTTTTTCTCTTGTTCTCACTCTTTTTTCAAACATGACTATTGTGGAAATATGTTCAATATGATGGTACATGTATAGCTTGTGTCAGATTGTATGCCATCTTGAGGAGGGGGAAGGGGAAAGAAGGGGGGAATTTGAACTCAAAATCTTAGACGAGTGAATGTTAAAAAATTAAAAATAATAATGTTTTACACACACACACACACACACACAAAATTGAAGAGCCTAAAAAGGAGGGCAATGCGGGGAGGAGGTTGGGCCTGTAGGAAATTTTAAACTCAGCTTCTCTTTTCTAGGAAAGAAAAATGAGAGAGATGGGGGGCGTAAAAGTCCATGTCTGTAAGGCCAGCCTACTTGCTACTCCTCATACATGACCCTTCATGTCCTGGCCCTGTGTTTTTGCACCAGCTGCCTCCATGCCTTTAATTTTCACCTTCCCTGTCTCCCTACTCCTAGTTTCCCTGGCTTAAAGACTTATCCCAAATCCTGCCTTCTACAGGAAGATTTTTTATATCTTCCTTTGCCCCTTGTTTATTAGTGCTTTGCTTCTAAGATTGTTTTCCACTGATATTGTATGTTTCCTGTGTGTATGTAGTTATTTGCATATTGTCTTCATCTGTAGCTGTGAACTTGTTAAGAACAGGGATCGTGTTTTTGTCGTTCTTTGTATCCTTAGTGCTCAGCACAATTCCTGACTCATAGTGAGTGTGATTCACTGAGTGTGACTTTGCATCACTTAGGTAATGGCAGATTTAGGTAAGAGTGAGGAGAGAATCAGAAGGTCAGAATTCTTATCTAATGGTAGGATTCACAAAAGATAATAATCTTTTTAAAAGGAGAAGTAAAATATTTAGCATGGCCTTTAGGCAAGCATTATTAAAAGAAAAATAAAATGTAGTAGAAAAATAAATATTAGTTGATATTAGAGTTATCCAGCACAAAATAAATATAAAATTATGTCTAGAAAATCACTGGGGTACAAAGTTCAATTCAGGAAGGAGAAGGTAAGTACAGAATAGATTAATGATTTATTTGCATC